>CM056388.1:12637253-12819042 GCA_029718625.1 Synaphobranchus kaupii | reverse complement strand
TTATGTAAAATGCTATAAAATGCAAAGGTTTGTCTAACTAGACAGTTGACAATCGACAATAAACTAGACTTATTTTAAAGCAGTCGTGTTCTTTACGATTATGATCTTTACAAATTTTAGCTGACACATTATCTCAGAGGAGTTGAGGGATCAGAAATGTGTACACCTAGATCAGTGCCAGTTCAGGTTATTTATTCGCTAAGCACTGTCATGAATCGGGATAACTTTTCAAGCGTTCCCCAGCCCCAGTCACACAGCTGTGATTCATGTCTTTTTGCTGCTTTTCTCTGGTCTCCTCCTCTACTCTGGTTACCAGGGAAACCCTCTACCACTCCCACAACTAGTGCATCCACGGTAGTGGCATTCCGATCTCTCCAAATTAAGATTAGTGCTTAGTCCTCAGAGGTTGAGTGATGAAGGTACTGCAAATAACCATTTTAGATTAAGATCCTCATTACCTCGTAAGGACTTAAAAGATATTTCATACTTTATGACTGCATTGGTGGTTACCTGTTTGTTATTTCTAGGACTAATGGTGCATGGTGGAGTCAGGTCTGTTCATTATGCACTGAGGAAGGACCAAAATGTTTGCACTAATGAACTTTTGAGCATCGCTTTTGCACCAATCTGAGTGAATAAAGCTAATTTTAATTGTAAATGTGTCCATCTGCAGTGTGTGGGTATTTTTTGGAACAAAATTAGTAACTTCAAGGACCGCCAAACTCACAACGATGCTTCTAAGAATATATATTTTTTAAATAATAAATGTCACGCTTTCTTTGTCTGCAACTGTGCTCATTAATATTCACCCTTTCCTGTATGAAATTGCGTGTGTTCAAGCGCAACAGTGTTGGTCATCAAACATTTATAACTGTTAACATCCTACCAGTGATTTTCTCCACTGCCCCTGTTCCATAAATCACTTTGTGGAAATGCTATTTCATTCATTAAGGAGAAGAATGGCACTACTTCTCGTGTGGGTGGAATCACTTGTCTGCCCCCTTTCAAAGTCGTTTATGGAAAGGATAAGACAACTTCCGGCCAATTATTGGTGAGTAAATACTTACATTTATGACTGCATTTCCAAAGCTCTGAGCTGACCCAGAGGTTTCATGAGTTTGGCCTTCTATATCCAGGCAAACTGGGGACATTAGTCTTTGCAGGCTGGCAGTATATTGGCAAACCCCAGTAACAACCGCATAAAATTGACCTGATTGTCCAAGTGTTGGATATTGGTGGCTATGATGCTTGATCCAGGTGGTTGTCAGTCAGATAAATGCCTTCAAGTCTTTTCCTGTGGGGAAGAAAAAGTTTTCGTATGATCTGGACTTATTTATCTTAATTACCTATGTATCTTAAAAGGTTTGGTTTTGGGGGTGGTAAAAAGATACCTCGTAAAAACATTGCTACAGAATTGTCATTCACAACATTTATATTCATTGTAACCCTTCACAATCTTCCTGAAAAATAAGAAAATGTCTTGTGCTAGCTGTGGTTGTTGTCATTGCTAAGTAGCAAGATTGATGGATCTGAAGGGTCTCAAAGGAAAAGGAACTGTCAACTTGCATCTTGTATATTCCCCTTACTTAAATTTATGACAAATATTATAAAAATAAAATGATCAGAAAACATAAAAATGATAATACTATGATTCACAATTCAAAAACAATAAAATGTGCTAATTAACTCCCACTCAGAGTGTATAAAAACAATGCTTAAATTCACCTAAAATTGCATAACATTGCATAAATAATCACAATTACTGGCATTAAAGACATTTGAATTTAATGAGGATCTTAATCTTTGCCCTTTGAAGTAACTTTAAATGCACTTTTAATTGGACAGAAGTGCTCATTTGATTAAAAATGCAAAATGTGTTATCCAGGCAAAGGTAAAAAAAATATATCTAATTTCAATGTATTTTTAACTTGGAAATTTGTGACAGCAGTGACTCGTAAAGATTGTGTAGTCTATCTGAACACCGCTTCTTTAATAAAAATAAAAAAATACATTCAAATACAAAATGACAGTTGTGACATTGCAGTACAACCAGCTTGATTCGAGCACCATGCTCATAAGTGGAGTAGCATGCCCTGATTAAAATAATTGTTCCTTTCATTTTTCCATGGTAGTGGCAGTGTGGTTATGTAGTGGCACTTCAGGTGACATGGCACCCCAGAGTACCGTAATCACCTGGAACTGCACCCCAGAGTACCGTAATCACCTGGAACTGCACCCCAGAGCACCATAATCACCTGGCACTGCACCCCAGAGCACCGTAATCACCTGGCACTGCACCCCAGAGTACCGTAATCACCTGGAACTGCACCTCAGAGCACCGTAATCACCTGGCACGGCCCCCAGAGTACCGTAATCACCTGGAACTGCACCCCAGAGCACCATAATCACCTGGCACTGCACCCAGAGCACCGTAATCACCTGGCACTGCACCCCAGAGTACCGTAATCACCTGGAACTGCACCTCAGAGCACCGTAATCACCTGGCACTGCACCCCAGAGTACCGTAATCACCTGGAACTGCACCTCAGAGCACCGTAATCACCTGGAACTGCACCTCAGAGTACCATAATCACCTGGAACTGCACCCCAGAGCACCATAATCACCTGGCACTGCACCCCAGAGTATCGTAATCACCTGGCACTGCACCCCAGAGCACCGTGATCACCTGGCACTGCACCCCAGAGTACCGTAATCACCTGGCACTGCACCCTAGAGTACCGTACTCACCTGGCACTGCACCCCAGAGCACCATAATCACCTGGCACTGCACCCCAGAGCACCATAATCACCTGGTACTGCACCCCAGAGCACCGTACTCACCTGGAACTGCACCCCAGAGCACCATAATCACCTGGCACTGCACCCCAGAGCACCGTAATCACCTGGCACTGCACCCCAGAGTACCGTAATCACCTGGCACTGCACCCCAGAGCACCGTAATCACCTGGCACTGCACCCCAGAGTACCGTGATAACCTGGCACTGCACCCCAGAGCACCGTGATCACCTGGCACTGCACCCTAGAGTACCGTGATCACCTGGCACTGCAGAGACCCCTTCTCAAAGCCCACTGACTCTACAGCCTGGGCTTTCAACGAGGGGTCATCTGCCCATCCACCCCGGTCCGCAATGTCAACCTCCACTCCGCCATTCTGCTCCCCCCTGGTTTGTGTGCGCAAACCAACCCCCTTCCCCTTGCACGACATTTCTGAAACATTTTTTTTTATATAATCCTTCTTAATTTATGATGGGGGAGCCCTGAATGCCTTTGGCCTGGGTGGGGGTCCCTGCATCATAAAGGTTTGAAAACCGTCGCACTTAAGCCATTCACCCTGCCCCTTCGCCCGTGTCATGTCACTGGTGTTTGTACAATTTGTTCTCAATCGCCACATTCCAATAATGCAAGGGAATTAATTAATACCTTTGATATACAATATTACTGTATATATACTTCTATCAATAAAATATTTTGTACTATATATGTTCTATTCCATGTAAGACATCTCAGGAAAAAATATTAATGTTTAATGCATTACGTTGCATTACAAGGACAAAGTACTCAATGTAATAGGTCTGCCTTCTTGGTGATACCTACATTGTTGTATTCCTGAGAGTAACACTGATGTTCTCCACTACTGGTCGTCGTTAAGTTGTTAAAGGTTGTATCAGCGATTTTGGGTGGAAACATAAATTTTTTTTTTTTTTCCTCACGATCCGCTAGCTGCCCGCCCCATAAGCAGGCCGTCAAAAAACCGCGTCTCTGTGGGCAGCCTATGCTCCGAGATCGTACACAAAAACAAATGGTACTACCAACCACTCAAAACCAAAATAAACAGTATTCCAACCAATCACAATGATCTGCACAAACGCTAATACTCTTATCTCGCTGAAATCTTGACGGATTTACAAACGGGTTGGTTTCTTACAAACGTTATTAACGTGGTTATAATTCTGGATGCTTGAACACTATTTTTTAAAACATAACATAATTATTCATCAGTATGTTTGTTTGGGATTTCGCTTCAGAAGTGACGTCACGTTTGTGCAGATCATTGTGATTGGTTGGAATACTGTTTATTTTGGTTTTGAGTAGTTGGTAGTACCATTGTTTTTGTGTACGATCTCGGAGCATAGGCTGCCTACAGAGACGCGGTTTTTTGACGGCCTGCTTATGGGGCGGGCAGCTAGCGGATCGTGAGGAAAAATCAGATGAATGTGATCATTTATGTTTCCACCCAAAATCGCTGATACAACCTTTAAGCTTGGATATTCTCCTTCATGCTCTCATCACCAAAGGCTACTTATTCATTTAATTCAGAGCATTCATTTACCTGTACTCCTTTGGCCATTCAGTAAAATGAATAGTCTGTCTTCTGTATTTCTCAGAATATTGCTATGTGTTTTTAAACCATGAACAAAGTGGAACAAATCTGAAAATATAAGTCTGTTAACTTTGAGCAAAATTAGCAGAAAAAAATCGCCCCGCAATTTATGAAAATACATATTTTGCAAGTTGGTTAAACCTCTTCATGAGGAAGTCTTTGATGCACAAGGTCTTTGGTTATTAAAAAAAATGTATGGACCTTTTTGGAACAGGGAATTCCATGGTTTTAATTGAATCCAGACATTGTAATACAGAGACTAAATGGTTTAATTGAACCCAGACATTGTAATACAGAGACTAAATGGTTTACTTGAATCCAGACATTGTAATACAGAGACTAAATGGTTTTAATTGAATCCAGACATTGTAATACAGAGATTAAATGGTTTAATTGAATGTAGATATTGTAATACTGAGACTAAATGGTTTAATTGAATCCAGACATTGTAATACAGAGACTAAATGGTTTTAATTGAATCCAGACATTGTAATACAGACACTAAATGGTTTAATTGAATCTAGACATTGTAATACAGAGACTAAATGGTTTAATTGAATCCAGACATTGTAGTACAGAGACTAAATGGACTGTTCTCAGAATCAGTCTCATGCTGTTAGGTTCTTATGTCCTTTCCTCTTTGTAAAAAATATTTTACTTCAAAGGTTAATACATTTTTAATGGGTGCAGCGTCCGTAAATTTGACTCCTTATCATTGCTTTAGAATGAACATTTCTCGTGATAAAATGTGTGGTAGATGCTCTCTGGGTATTTTCATGTGCAGGTTCTGTGAGGGCCCTGCTATAAAGGCTTTCAGTAAGTCTGTTGTACTTTCCAGTTTACTGTATCCAACATGTAAAATGTTTGTAAATTATTTATTATTTTTTGTATTATTTGGTACCAGTGCAATGTTTTCTTGTTTTTCTGCCTGCCAGGCCAAATGGATGGTGTGCAATCTGGCCAGCTTTAGAGCAGGGGTTCCCAAATCGGTCCTGGGGACCCCCTGTGTATGCTGGTTTTCGTTGCAACCACAGTTGCAATCCCAGAATTTTAACAAGCTGTTAATTTTTCTTAATTAGGTGCTTTTCATGTTTGGAGGAATTATTCACCCTCTTAAGCCACATTATGTCAGAAATAGCTATGCATGCCATGTAGAATAAACTCCCCATGTTCACGTTGTGCTTATTGTGCTATATTGCAACAATTACACAAAAAGAGGTTACAAAATTATGTATTTTCACTCAAATTAAAGAGTGAAGTGAATCAATAGGATCCTACTTAGGTTAATTAAGTTGTCCTAATTCGTAGGTGTTTAACTCATAATTTTTTCTTTAAGCTTAGTAACACAATGCAGGTTTGGCTCGTTATCATTTGCTTTGTGTTTGTTGAATTCTTCATTATCTACCAAATGGTTAGTTTTAGTGGCCATGTGTCCACACTTTCACCAATTAGGAGCCTATTGATTCAAATCAGTCTTTAAATGGATCTGTTAAATCATTTTCTTATCTTTTTTAAATAATATAGCACAATAAGCACAATGTGAACATGGGGTCTTTATTCTACATGGCATCCATAGCTATTTCTGATATAATGTGGCTTAAGAGGGTAAATAATTCCTCTTAACATGACAAGCACCTAATTAAGAAAAATGAACAGCTTGTTAAAATTCTGGGATTGCTACTGTGGTTGCACAGGGGGTCCCCAGGACCGGTTTGGGAACCCCTGCTTTAGAGTACCCTCCCTGTGCTGCAGAGCTGCTCCAGTGCCATGGATATATGACTTCCCCATTTAAGATGTTTCCATCAGATGTCTGGGTTTACAGGCCGGATTAAATCGGTCATCTCCTTGTCACGCTGCAAATAGCTCTGCGACTTCCCTATCCCACGCGGCCATTAGCCTTCAGACCCACAAGGGAGGGCACCTGCCAGCCAATCGCCGGCCCCAAAAACCCGCCACTTATTTTGTTCAGTTAAATTTCCCATGTAGGTCGCCACTGATGGTTTTACAGGGAGGCATGGGGGTTGATTCCCTACCCCAAACGGGGAACCTTTCTGTCTGATATGCTTTTCTATACAGCTTACACATAAATATAAAATGTCTATATTATGTGTCCCTATATGCCCTAGATTGCATCTAGAAAGAAATTAACCTGTCAAAATTCTATTTCCTGACGGGAATAATGCTGTGCGATAGGCAAATATAGATTTGCACTGATGCACAGCACAGCAGCAAGACTACAAACGATTTACAGGTCGAGCCTGCCAGAGGTACTGCCTAAAACATTTGGCCAGACTTCGGTAATTTCAGGAACAGACGCTCCTTGTTGTGTTACCAGCTGAATCCAGCATTATGACTGATAAATGGTATTATCTCCACTTTCATATGAAGCCTACCTCATATAAAGCGTAACCCAAACAACTAAGCTAAATAAGCATTCAGCAGACATAACCAGCTATAGCCATTAAAATATTTCAGACAATATATCTGCAGCATCATATGGGGAAACGGATATAATTCCAACCGGAACGACGAAAAGTGTTTGCATAATTAATATCATTGCATGCCTATTGCATAATTAATATCATACTTAGTCAAATCCCGTTGTTTGTTATGGCAAATTTTGCAATTATTTGTGCTCATGTTTGGGTCAGAGCCTGTCGTGTTTTACCTTATCTTCCTGCACGCTTTCTCCCATATGGGTCTCAGTTGATATGGGGGAGGAATTAGGAGGCCGTAAATTTGCCATCAGCTTGGCCCATAGATCAGCGAGTGCTTCCACCATTTTATTTAGCCATACATTGCTTCTAACCTCACCCAGCAACCACCCATCCTTTCTGTGCCCCCTCAGCTCAGTCAACATAAAAGTGACCAAACAATCCAGCCACTGCAGTCAAGGGCACTCTAACAGAAAGAAACTTGGAAGCAATTACTGCACCGAGGTTTGGGGCAAGTTAGGCGTATTTTCTGTCAAAAGCTTATGGATCAGATGGCCAGAAAGTGGCCACGCTCCACATCCAGTGCGCGTGATGGTGGGAGATGACAGGGGCCTTTCTGTTGGACCACTAAAAGCAAGCCAGTCAAGCAGTTTTTATATCTCTATATGTGTTTCATCCCTGCTCTGCCCATATCCTCTAAAGTATTGTAGGGATGCAAAGAAAATAGTGTGTGTTCACTGTGTGCAGCTTAAGAAAACACAGTGTCTCACAGATAAAAGCAGACATCACAAAGCAGCCCTGATTGTGTTATACATGCAAATATGCTCATGTATGCAGCTATCAGTTATGTATATTGATTGGTGGAAGAAAAATAATCATTAATAAAAATCTTTTGGATAAAAATCCAAGATATAAACATGCTAAGAGGGAACTTTTAGGCAACTGTCCCAAAGATCCATATAAAATACTACATGATGATATGTGATTAAGATATCTATAATTATGTAGTAATATATATATATACATATATATATATATACATACATACATGTAAAAACAGCAAGTTGCTCACATATATAGGCAACTCTCTGTACAGTTGTAAATAGAGACTACATGCTACAGCCTGCTACCAAATTATTGATATCAATATAAAAGCAAGCTGCAAACACTTATGCCATATTTCTCACAAATTAAACAAGAACTATTCCAGTGAAATACAACCCTTCCGTTTCCGACCATCAGTCATATAAATTGGCTCTCTGGTTTTTCTGTGTGCGGTCTCAAGTGAATGTGGTCTCTCAAATGTTACATCAGCAGTGTGACACACGTTAAATTATGTCTTATTAACACTTAGCAACAGGTGGTTTAGTTCCTGAAGGAAATAGAAAATTGGCGAACCGAATGGCAGGTTAGACCCGAACTGCCATTGAGAAGATCTGCAGGTTTATTGTTCTCACTCATTTTCATCGATTCCGACAACAACCGTCCGCGCAAACATCCCTAAACCGCCTCGTCCCAAGGCCCCGCGGACCAGACTGTTTCTAATCTCGCATTCCGACTTCATCTCAATTAGTCGCCAGCGCAAATCCGTCTCAGCGGATGGGATCCGGGGCAAAGGAGGCCCTCATTGAGTTTCAGAGAGAGTCTCCCATTAGCTTCCTGCTGTGTGCTGAATCACGCAGGCCTTCCCAAACAGCCGGGGAACATTGATCTCGGAAAACGTCCCTGCAGCGCCTGGAACCTGCACTCTCTGCAGAATGCAGAAACGGCCGATGATTGGAATGCAGGTTTGAGCATCGAGGGGGACGTTTCAGGGAAGAATAAATAGATGAGGCTTTCATTGCTGTCTGTCCTCTGTAGTCTGCAGTGAGAAAGCCTTCCTGCCTCTTATAAGACGGAGCAACCCAGACAGACCCGCATCACGCAGAATCACAAAGCTGACAGGATGCCTTTCAGCCACTTTCGATTTTATCGTCCGCCTGTGTTCTGCTGCTCGTCTTCGACCCTTATTTCTTTTCTCCAACAAAGACAAGGCTATGCACAGAGTAAGTCAGAATGCACAATACATTTGTTTTTCTAAGTGGAGCAGCAAAGATGGCCAAAGGCACATGCACGATGGCCAAAGGTGACAGCTTTTCCTAAGCCATTGA
Organism: Synaphobranchus kaupii; assembly: GCA_029718625.1. Taxonomy (NCBI): domain Eukaryota; kingdom Metazoa; phylum Chordata; class Actinopteri; order Anguilliformes; family Synaphobranchidae; genus Synaphobranchus; species Synaphobranchus kaupii. The sequence goes on along the minus strand of CM056388.1, from coordinate 12,810,054 downwards.
CTCTGAAAGGTTCCAGCTCGGCCAATCAGAGTCATTAGTCAACATCAATTGATCATTTATTTATTTATTTATTTAGTATCAATTCAAGAGGTATATGGGGGGGGGGGGGGGGGGGGGGTAGGCTTATACTGGTACTATTCCGATAGCATTTTTTCTTTTCTAAAATGAGCAGATTCCCATGTTATGAAAATGCCTGTGTAAGGACCTTTGGAAGCATTATTTCAAGTCTCCTGACATGTTGGAAGATAAATTACAGCAGCACAGTGATCGTTGTTTTTATTGTACAAATAACCCTGTCAAATGTCAGTGCATTGGAAACCCAAATCGTATTCTTATAGCACAAAACCCCACTGCATCCGACACTCCACCATTCTGCACAGGGTGCAGGGTGCTGGGTATGGAATGTATGTACGGTATATTAACCTATTGTAGCATGCCATGTTTTATAAATGGTAATGTTGGTACCTTCAATGGTAATGGTAATTGGTACCATTACCATAATGTTGGTTGATTTCTGCTCAAGTCCTCCCAGTGCTTACTGTCAATGCTGAAGGATTAGATGAAATGTATTACTGAGGTAATCTTATATAGTTAGATTTTTTTCATCAAGCTGGGTATTTAGTGGAGGAATTCCAGTAAAAAATGCAGCCATTTGAATGGATCTCTATGGGAATTGGGGGGGGGGGGGGGGGTATGGATGGAACCCTTAAAGTGATCCATCCATATCTACTGCATATCTGGGAGCAGAGTGATGGTTTGAGGCTTGTTTGATACCTCAGACCCTTGCTGATTTACAGCCATTTTACCAACCATGTGTTCCATACTGTTCCAGTGTAATTTACAGCTAAATCTAGTCCCACCCCCTAATTCCCATAGAGATCCATTCAAATGCAGAGACGTTATAGTATCGCTTGTAAGAGTGTAATGGGGAGTGTAAGGTTTGGAGAACCAAACGCGACCGATAATGATTTCTAAAAGCGTATCTAGAAAGATACGCCACAAAAGCGGAAGTAGCCGCACCAGGACGTAAATAACACAGGATCGGGAGAAAAACTTCCCTAGCACAAGGCAAAACAAAGCAACCTTAAAAACGGAGGTGTATCTCGATAAACAGCGAGAATAAATAACAAAAGAACCTCACGCTCTCAAACGAGGTGCGATAACAGGAGGTCAGAGGAAAACAAAAGAAACACCCTGTATAAACGGGCGAGAGAATGAAAATGAAACTAGAACCTGTTACCTACAGCTCTAGGTGAGAACGAGCTGAACAAAAAGGTAACTGGTAGAGGAGTATAAAGGATAAAGAGAGAAAGGAAAGAAAAAGACTACAATAAATCTTTCTCCTAACTCTAAACGGACTTGCTGAATTTCTTATTCGTACGAACCAGAAATGCAGTGACCGAATTTCCTATACCTTACCGACTTCAGACCTGAGCTATTTATATTGAACAGGAAATCCGAAACAGGTGAAAAGGATAATTGCCGGGTGAGATTCAAAGTCGGAAAAAATCTGATCGAGCGTCCCGGCGACGCCAAATAGAAAGACGACCGCACAAACAGCAGAGGCTGCAAATACCCATGACAAACAGTACCAGAAAATAAGATATCAAGAGTCTTTTGATGTTGTTGGGTCACAGACATCAGGAAGTCATGGCATGCAAAGGATATGCCACCAAATATTAAATATGATCACTTTATCCTACATTATGTTAAACTGTCCAATATTTTTTGATGCCCAAAAATGGGGGGAAGGGGATATGTACAAAAGGTTCTATAATTTCTAAATGGTTCTTCCGATATTGATGAAAATACCCTCAAATTAAAGCTGACAGTCTGCATTTCAACCTCATTGTATCCTTTCAAAATCAAAGTGCTAGAGTACAGAACCAAAATAACAACGAAACAACTGATAGTTTTGCAGTGGTCTCTCAATTTTTTCCAGAGCTGTATATATATATATATATATATATATATATATATATATACATACAGACAGGTGACAATTTAAAGGAAAAGCCTCTACAATGAGGGGGTCCAGTGGCTCTGTTATGCGGAGGGCATTTTCCTGGCACTTGTCCCCTGAGAGGGAAGGGTCACTGCAAATCAATACAAAGTTATTCTGAGTGATCACCTTTATTCTATGATGAAACATTTCTATCCTAATGGGAGTGGTCTCTTCCAGGATGACAATGCCCCCATCCACAGGGCATGAGGGGTCACTGAATGGTTTGATGAGTATGAAAATGATGTGAATGATATGCTATGGCCTTCACTGTCACCAGATCTCAACCCAATTGAACACCTATGGGAGATTTTGGACCAACGTGTTAGACAGCGCTCTCCACCACCATCATCAAAACACCAAATGAGGGAATATCTTTTGGAAGAGTGGTGTTCCATCCCTCCATTAGTGTTCCAGAGACTATAATCTATGCTAGACTATAGTTAGAATCTATGCCAAGGTGCAATGAAGCTGTTCTGGTAGCTTATGGGGGCTGAACACCTTACTAAGACACTTTATGTTGGTTTATACTCCTTTACTTTTTCCACCCGTCTGTATATAGTTCCCTACATAATCTTTGGGACAAAGACATTTTCTCTTGATTTGACTCTGTATTCCACAATTTTAGATTTGTTTTTGTTATTTTAGATTCATATGCTGAAAATAACTGAAGGCAACTAGCCAATGAAACAAGCAGTGGCCTCAGTACAGGCCTGGCAAAGCATCAACACAGAAGATACTCAGCACCTGGTGATGTCTATTAGTCCATGAGCCAGACCCTCAAATTTTGGCCATCATGCCCACTTGGAGGGACGATGTCTCATAGTGATTTTTTGGATGGTATATGTCCCTAGTATTAGAAAATGTATGATAGCATTGCGGCAATGGTAGCTTTCTGTGTGCTATCACTCGTTTTTTCATCCCTCCATCATTATTTGTTTTTCATGTTTTTTCATAATTTTTCAAAATAAGGTAGCCTAAGTGATTGCCCGATTTCAAACCACAACTCACACGCAGAGAACCTCAACAAAATTACGAAATGAATAACGTTTTATTTAATTTCAGGCTGCGAGAAAGACAGTGTGCTTGGCTGATGGTGGCAATGCGTTCGCTCGTCCGATACAGACGTAGATGCACAGCTTTTGCTTTTTCTTGGCCATTTTGAGTTTGTATGGACCTTAAAATGGAAGTGACAGCCTCCATATAAGGCAATTCATGGGCGTGGACTTGTGCTAATCACACAATAACGTGAAGGAATACGGAAAAATCTGCCTTTCCTACATGGTTTGATGAAACAGGCATAAATTTTTTGGACCAACTCGTTTCGTACATAAATGTACACGCATATTTAGGAACGAGGCCCATTGTCCATAACAAGATAGTCCTTTTCATTCTTGTGTGTTCTTTCATTTTCAGATTTGTCACGTGTGGCACACTGCCTGGCACATAAAGGTAGGCATTTCGTCTGCTCCACAGGGGTTCTGTAACAGCTTCCCTTTGTAAAACTTGTTTTGTTCATTATGAAGTTTCATTAAGGCTTTCCAAAAGGAAACATGTGGTTTACATTTAGACACACTGATTGAAATCTGAAAATACTTCTAAATGTGGTAGAACTAACCAACAAGGCGGGGGGAAAAAACACACAAAAAAATAAAAAAACAATACAATTATCCCAGCCACAAGCTGAGAGCTCATTAACGACCTCACAGAAAACAGAGGCACTGATTAGCACAAGTTCTCTTATTATCTGCTACACCTGTGGTGTTGTGTGGCAGGGTTGCAGCTGAATAGCAACACTTCACTGGTGAAGGCAATACGCCAAAATGTCTGAGAGAAGTTTTTTCACAGAACGTAATCAATATTTTGAATGACACACCTTGCTTTATGATGTAGGCTAAAATAAAGTCCCCCTGTGCATGTACTATTGCATATATGAGCACAAAAATGGAACTGAAGTGGGGCCTAATGACATTGAATGGTGGAAGTATTTCAGCCTACACCTGCATTCAACCATCCCGTGGTGAATGAACAATGTACTGGGCAATAGGAATCCAGCAGTTATTCATTGAAAGATGTGAAATTCTGCAGACTTGCAGAATAATTGTCCTGGAAGAGATTAAAAGAAAAAACCTAACAGTTAATACAGCTGCCATTATGGATGTGAAAAAAAGATTAGCCGGCGCGCACAAACTAATCTAGCTGATAAACGACGGTGAAATTCCCGTTTAAAAGTTTAACGGAAAAAGAGGAAGGAAGTAGACAGGATGACGCAGAAAATGACATCACCGGCACCTATCACAGCCCACGCTTCGCACTTCTCTTTTCTTTTGCCTCAGCTCCTCACTATGACATCACAGCCTCAAACGGCAGTGGGACTGGAGCAGCGTGAGATCTCCTTTGCATCATTTTTTTTTGGCGCTGACCTGGACGAGGCAGCGCCTTGTCACCGGCTATGAGTCACGCTGCCGCAAGTATTTCCGAAGATTTAATGCGCAGCAATGATTGCTCACTTGTGCGTAGCGTGGGAGAGAATGAAGGAGCGTCGGCGAGGCCCCAGTGAGCGTGTGCGATGCTTCCTTTCAACACTGCGCACGGCCTACTGTGAGATTGTTCCGTCTTGCTGTGCTGTCTCTTGTTTTGGAACAAACAGCACCGGTACACATGTATTGCGCAGAGCCCACGAGACCTACGAAGACCTTTCGATCCATTTTCCTCTGGTCCAAAAAGCGCCGTGGTGATTTTGTGCTCCAGGAAATGAGCTGGCGCCACACGCAAGAAAGGGAAAATGAGCAGAAAAACAACGTTGAGACAGAGAGACAGACCTGTTATTACTTCATTAATTTTCAATGTTATTTATTATTATTATTATTATTATTATTATTATTATTATTATTATTATTATTATTATTACTATTATTATTATTATTGTTGTTGTTGTTATAATTATGGTCATTATCATTCATTATTCATTTTATTGCTTTGGCAATATTTACTGTATTAAGTATTTCCTGCCAATAAAGCATTTTTGGATTTGGATTTGGACAGACAGAGAGAGAGACAGAGAGAGAGAGAGACAGAGAGAGAGACAGAGAGACAGACAGAGAGACAGACAGACAGAGATACAGACAGACAGAGAATTAACAATTGAAATTGATGTTTCATTAATGCGATTGATATCCTTTTGTGAAACGGGGCATTTTGTGACCATGGTAAGATTAGGTCATACTTTAGACATGGTCAAGATTTAGAAAAAAAAAGAAAGAAATTTTTTTTTTTTTAAACAGCACTGCAATGGTGACCATGTACCACACTCACACACTCACACACACACACACACACACACACACACACACACACACACACACACACACACACACACACACACACACACACACACACACACACACGCGGGAGGCTTAAGGTTAATCTATACTCTAAATCCAGCCAATCCACTTTGCTTTCAGAGGTTGAACAGGCCTCTCTGCACTGCAGAGGTAAAATGACTGGCTGTGTATAAGGTCCCCAGGGCTGCATCACAAATGCTTCCATATTCTCTGTATAATGTCAGCCTTTTTTAGTGTCCCATCTCAGAACACACAAGCTGTGCACTATATAAAGCACAAAACCACCCAACAATGCACATTAGTTTGTTAACTATATTCTTTAAATCCATAGTTCAATCATACTTTCATGGAATTTTTAATTCAATGACACTAAACATTTTATTGAACCAGCTGAGCCCTTCACTATTTCTCTGACAGAGAAGCTCCCCATAAGCAACACCAGTACCTTTCTTTTACCACTAGGTGGTGTAAGGCTGTTAATAAGCATATCTACCCATGAGGCATCGGTCTCTGAAAACAGTGCCTGTTCTTTCTTCTTTTTCATTTTTAGAAAAGACTAAATGTTCCAGCACCTCTTACAAGCCACAAATAAAAGGACAAAGACTCACCGCATCCAGCTAGCTCTGGGACTGCGTGATGATTCATTGAGGGGGGAAATAATTCCCTTTTCAATGAAATCTCTCTTCCCTCCTGGTCAAGGCAGCTGCGGACTATGCAAAAGCTGAGAGGATGTGCTGCTTTAACTCAGTGGGCCTCTTCAAGAGGCGCACACTCAATCGTGTGCTGAGAAAATAAAATCATTCAGCCCCACTGTCTTACTTTGAAATAGAAAGCAGCAGAATCTTCAGAGCAGTGGACTTCTGTTTGCTTAAGTTATCTCATAAGATATCACACTATTAGAAGACCGAAATGCTTAGATTACATTTCACATGCTATCCATTTATACTGCTGCAGGATATTTCATAAGGAAAGAGTGCCTAAGCATCTTTCTTGCTCGAGGATATCTGTCAAGTCCCTTACCCACAGTGCCACTTTGGTTTCTAAGAAGCGACATCATGAATGGCAGTGCAGTTAATGTTAATTCAGCATACCATTTAATTAGTGTGCATGCTGTATGAACTGAAATAATACAGACACGCTCAAGACGAGGATAGTCTCCAGAAGTCTCCTTTGAGTACCAGTGTTTATTTTGAATACCTCACTAAGCTTTGAAATCAGGTCAATACCTGTGAGGTTTAATTTTGTGAGGATTTTTTTTTTTTTTTAAAGACTGGTGTTCCCTCCCTCTTTTCTTAATTTCAACTCCATCCCAAAAAGTCCCTTATGATTCACAGTTGCATCTCTCCAACTTAATTATAAAATGAATATTAAATCCCATCACATTTGTTACTTCCCCCCTCCAGAGCTGAGGGACGTTGAGTCTGGTGTAACGTCTGTATCCACGGCGCTTGGAACGTGCCGATTTCCTCCCTCCCCCCTGTCCGCCAAAACCATAAGAAACTCCTCTGCACTGTTAAAAATGATTTGTTGACTCAACTTGACTAAGTCAAGTCATCTTGTTGCTTTGACTGAGTTAAGTTGAGTCAACAGACTACATGTTGTATCAACTAATTTATTGAAGTGTAATAATCTTGACACTATATGTTGACTGAACTTGACTCGACTTATTCAAGTTGAGTCAACAAATAATTTTTAACAGTGTGTGAGGTGCCCTGGAAAAACAGACCCCTTTGCTTGTGAGGGAAACTCAACCAAGGCAATCCACCAGCAGCAGACACGTAAAGGCAGCCCTGTGGCCTGTGATACTGAGGAGGCACCTGATGTCGCAGCGTGAAAAATGTCCCTTGCACCTTCTCATGTCACATCTCTACCCCCTCCTCCCAGAGAGGGACTTAATTCCCAGAAGCCTGTGATGGATCCACAGGCGTTAGCGTGAAACGCAGCACGACTCTGAACTGAGCTCATTAGTCTTAGAGGCATACGCATCCATACAAAAATAAATAATTAACATGCAGAAATCGCAAGCTCGACTGGTACAATGCTCATTGCCGGATGACAGCTCTGTTCAACCGACGATATCCCAATCTGCGCTGGCAGTTCAAGGCGGGAATGCATCATTCTGCCGTCTTCAAACCCATTTCAGAACATCCATATTGCTATCACATTTTTATATGCACTTTATTTTTATTATATTATTTTTCCAGGTGTGAAAATCTTGCATCAACATAAAAAATAGGGTAAGACAACTGATGCATGTTACTGCTATTTGATATGAAATTATTAATATGGATAACATATTATCCACTTGCACTATATAGCTGTATACTTACCAAAGCAATCTAGTTTGTTTACCTTACCCAGTATCAGCTAAAGTTGTGCACCACCAAGGACTTGAACCTGCAACTCCTTTCACTACAATTCACGACCCTCTCTCACTTGTGCCCTCCACATTAATTCTGGCCAACAACGGGCGACTTTGGCCATTTGCAATTAGCAATGAATCCTTGCCTCCTCACCTGGACTGAAGTGCAGCGAGCGTTCTGGTGCAGCCGTGTAGCTGTTGCGCCTCGCCTGCACTTTATTGCAGTTGGGGTGAACCGTAGGTGATGAAGGGACCACACAATGCGTTATTTTTATGGTCATTTAATCACTGTTAACTGTGCTTGTTCCGCGTTTTAATCTGCTGTGGCACAGTTGAAGCACTGATGAATCGAAGCGTGATAAATTTGGCTGCTTGTTTGGCTAAGTGAAGTCTTTCACTGACATTGTAAAGGCTTTACTGGAGTCTAAACACTAGTGCTGTTAATGAAAACCCCTCTATAAGATCTTTCCCTTGCTGCACATCAAGACCATTTTTTTCTGTAACATACAGTACATATGAGATATCAAAATCGATGCATTCAAACAAACTATGCTATGGGTTATGTGTCAACAAATGATGTGCAAATATTGTGAGAAACCAAATTGCTCTGTTTGAAGACCAAAATATTGTTTAACATGGATGGAGTCCACTGCAAAGAAACCTGTTTTACCAGAGAACTGGTCTCTGTAACTCCTGCGGACATTTTGAGGGTTGAGAACTATGGGCAAACAGAGAGGGAAATGGTGTATTTCTTTCCCTTTCTAACCTCTAACAGCCTTTAATGCACACAAGAACACGGAACTTCACAAGCATGTTTGTAGTGTTTCATGAGTATTTATAGAGGAAGCATTTATTTAATTTACTCATCATTTCCTCTATCTTGGTGAGGTATATTTACTAACCTAAAAACCAAAAAAAAAAAAGGACAGAAAGAGGACTTTGCTTTATAAACATTCCCTGCATTTGCTCTTTGGATTTGTAAAAATAGACTTTTGCGCAAACTTAACTCAATTTAAATCCAACAAATCCTTATTCTGCTGGTCCTTTTGAGACATGTGTGCATGCTTTGTATACTTTAATGGCTGTAGACTTTGTTATATTTGAATGAGACCTCAATATTCGTCATTTTGACGTTCGATAGACTCAATAGACTCAACATGGAAGAAACAAAATGCTAACTTATAAAATAGGGCTAATAAATACAACTCTACTGCAGGATCTAAAAACATTTTTATTAAAAAAAAGTGTATGCTATGTACCAACACAGTTTGTGGATAAGCTCTGCGGAAAGAGTGGTACAAGATATGTGGTCCCAAATAGGACACATGGGCATGTTGGAAATGAAGCATGCAAGTGCAAAATCTATTATCCATTGCCTCCGGCTTTAATATCCACAATTGCCAATTTAATGTACAGAGCATCTACTATAAGCGTATTGCCGGCTCTTTGAGAGAAGGTTTGAATCTTAAGCAAACTGGGCCCTGTTTCCCAAAAGGATCTTGGAGAAAAGATCATCTTAGGCCATTTTGTTTTTATATAACTTTCATTGTTTGTTTTTTTCATCATTTGTTTTTTGTCTGTTTCTCCCTCAATCTTACCATTGTCACAAAATGCAATGTCAGTAAATTGTAATCATTTTTAAAATGAACAAAGCGCAAACACAAAACAACTCTAAGATGCTTTTGAGAAACGAGGCCCTGCCCAGTGGTGAGTACATGTTGTTTGAAATACAGTAGACATATACAGGGCTGTAGCAGGTGTTAAAGCTTTGTGCTGAAACACCATGAGGGAGAGCAGGCTGATGTTAGCGTTAGGGCTGATCAGTTTAACTTCCTGTCTTTTGGGGCTTTTGGCAAACGCAGACATTTCACATAAAACATTTTGTATGATTAATATATACATATATAATTCCGCTGCCCTTATGCTCTTATGTTCTGGTACAGTCAGCAATGTGACTCAGTGCACAGTGTTTACTTTTTTATTTTTTTATTTGAAGTGCAAACTTGAACAATTGAATTGTTTTGAAATGTATAATTTTTTTTCCTATTTATATTGTAAATGTTTAAAATAGCTAGAATTAATAATTCTGGAATGAACCGAAGTGTGACTTGTATCCAAAGTCAATTTGTGTCTTATTTGTGAATAAAAAAAATATTATTGTTATTGTTACAATAATTATATTTGTACCGAAATGTAGTTAAAAAAACTTTATTGGGTAGAAATATTTTACAGAGCAATCCACAGCATGTTCATATGAAATGAGGCTTCTCTTCAGAGACAGTAAAACGAGAGCTAAGCTCAGCCGATCCATTATAACGGACAAGAGACACCATGATTTAACTTAATGTGTCTGCAAGATCTGTTGTGTCTAATTAGATTCCTGCCAGAAAGTGGAGGCTTAGCACAGCTGAGCTATAATGTGGAATATTAGTCTCCTTTAAAAGTGATATATCTTTCACAGCTTCGAACTCCAGAGAGTCCAGAGCCAACAGAGGTTTTAGAAACAATCCTGATGTAATGTGTCTTCGCACATTTATGGAATGTTCAAATTAGTTTGAGGAAAGTATTTTTTTTTTAAACGACAAAACGAGTAATGACTCCACAAACAATTAACATGATTACACATCAAATAAGGCTTTGAACATATAAACATTTTAGCGCCGTAGTTAAAATTACACATCAACAGCAAGAAGCAAGTGTTCACATGTTTAACAGCGGTGAAAGCAGAATGTTCATTTTAATTAAAAAAAATTAACGGAAATGTTTTATTTTGACAACAAACCATAGAACTGCGAAGAATTAACAGATAAACAGTTAATGCCAGCTCATTACAAATTTCCAAGGCTTGTAAAGCTGTGCATACTGTGAAGCTAGGGCAAGGCAGGTGGGACAATGGCACAATATTGCACATCTTTACCAGGTTTAAATATGGAAATATTATAAGAAACAATCAATCGGACACACAATGTGTAAGGCGAATTGATTAATGCTTGAATTTAGTTTCCACAGCGGGTTGATGTATTCTCATGTTTATATGACTGTTGTATTGCTGCATTGACATTCAGCAGAATGCAGATAAGATACTGCTTGGTACGAATAACAATGTATGAACTAACTCAGGAGCCCATAACGAACCATCTTCTTGTTCTTACGTTGGTGTTTGTTTTCCGATATGGTCAATGATTTTAAGGTTCGTGATCAATAGGAGCTTGCGTGTTTACAGAGTACCCATGCAGCCTTGGTCTGAGGTATCAAACGAGACTCCAGATATGCAGTAAATGGTAAATGTGGATGGATCACTTTAAGGGTTTCTTACTTATATTTCTTACTTCTGACATATTTCTAGAGTCCAATAGGAAAATTATTTAGTAGAAACAATTTAAAGTGATCCATATCTACTGTATATCTGGCAGCAGAGTGATGGCTTGAGGCTTGTGTGATACCTCAGACCCTTGATGACTTACAGCCATTTAGCCAACCATGTGTTCCATACTATTCCAGCATAAATTACAGCTAGTACAGAGTAATTTTACCAACCATGTGATCCATAATGTTCTAGTGTAATTTACAGCCCCCCCCCCCTCCCATAGAGATCCATTCAAATGCACAGAGGTTATAGTATGGCTTGTAAATGTACCTGAAAATAAGATATCAAGAGTCTTTTGATGTTGTTGGGTGACAAACATCAGTAAGTCATGGGATGCGAAGCATATGCAAATATTAAATATGATGACTTTATTTAAGTTTATGTTAATTTCTTCAATTACTTAGGTCCCATGTGGGACCATGTATAAAAATGGCTACAATTGCTACACAGTTCACCCAAAATATGGATGTAAAAACCTTCAGATTAAAGCTGAAAGTCTGCACTTTAACCTCATAGTCACAGTTCCATTTCACATCCAATGTGCTGGAGTACAGAGCCAAAACAACAAGAAATATGTCTGTCCAAACACTTTTGGAGCACTGTAACTAAATGATTACTCACTGTATTGTACTATGCAGTAGATTTTGTTGTTGTCATCTCATAGAGGTACTCTAAAGATGCTATGATTTATTTTTTTTAAATAATGAGCCAAATATTCAAATGAAAGGACTGGATGAATTAGCACCACACTGTGGTTTGTCCTTCACTCTGAATAACACATTGAAGAAGGTGTGAGTTTCTCTGCTAAAACAGGAGAACTCAACACAACACAAAATGTCCCTGCACATCATTTGAAGCATTTATTGTATTTTTTTTTCAGTTCATCAGTATGAAATCTTTCTAGTCCTCAAATAAAGTATTTAAATATTGGGTGGCACGGTGGTGCAGTGGTTAGCACTGCCGCCTCACAGCAAGAAGGTACCGAGTTCGAATCCCAGCCGAGGACCTTTCTGTGTGGAGTTTGCATGTTCTCCCCGTGTCCGCGTGGGTTTCCTCCGGGTACTCCGGTTTCCTCCCACAGTCCAAAGACATGCAGGTTATGCTAATTGGAGACTCTAAATTGCCCATAGGTGTGAGTGAATATTGAGTGAATGCGATGGATTGGCGGCCTGTCTATTCCTGCCTCTCGCCCAATGCATGCTGGGATAGGCTCCAGCACCCCCCACGACCCTGACCAGGAATAAGCGGGTTAGATAATGGATGGATGGACTTTTAAATATTTGTTTTGGTATATTTTAGTTTAGAGGGGGCTAGGCTCAACGGGGGCTAGGCTCAATGGGTATTTTAGAATTTAATGTTATTGCTTTTTCAATTATTTATTTAGATACTCTCTTTTTTTTAGCTACTCTCTTATTAATCTGCAGACCTTCAATTTACCATGTGATATGTTCTTTTATGTTTCTGCACAAAATTGAGCGACGAAAGGTCTCGACTGTTAGGCGGTAATAAACACCTTTTTTTCAGCGGCACAGATGGCGTTTGGTTTGGCGAGTGCGGCGAGGCTCACGTGGGGGAGGACTGACAGACTCGAAACGTCGCTGAAAAGTGACCTAAAGTACGTAGCGGTTACACTGGGATTACCCAGCGTTTTGCGCAAGGTGTGCTACATAAGCACTGAGGTGGAACTGCACTGGCAGAGCACAGAATGCTCTGGGACTTCAGGCCAGTCCGTACCCAGGAAAGTAGGCCAGCAGAAACAGGCTAACACCTGACAGAGCCAATGGCCGGCCACCAAGCTGAATGGCACACCGGGGGTGGGGCGGGCGGATTTGGTTGGTTGCCAAGTATTTTCTCTATTTTTGGCTGATTCAGTCTCGATGAAAAAACATCAAGTAATATAGTCTTAAATTTTATTATTCATTCTCTCTCTCTCTCTCTCTCTCTCTCTCTCTCTCTCACTCACTAAGGCCAAATGGAACTTGTTCTAGAATGCAATACTGCATTCCTATTTTTCTTTTTTGAAAAGTAAACTAAACTTTTTGTGGTCAAAGATATTTTTATATTTAAAGCCATTATGATTACATTATCTAACTTAATGGCGAAATGAAGAAAACTTCAAAAAATCCTAGCAATGCAGGGATTACAAGGTTACATATTCTCATGTGGCACTGGGAAGGCAGTTAAATTAAATTAAGTGCAGTATTTCTATAGATAATTGCATAATCAGGTAATATTTCAGGCACATTCAGACAGGTAGGATCAGAGCGGACATGTCCATGTTTCTGGTGTGCTTCAAGTGAATGGTTTCCTCCGTTTTGGATGTTGCAGTTGTACACTGCAAAAAATGACTGTCTTAACAAGTGTTTTAGTCTTGTAATTTAAAATAACTTTTAGTCTTGTAACTTAAAATCTTTTTTTTTTTCTCAAAAGTCAAAAATATTAGCTTGTTTTAAGTTACTTTTTGCTTGACAAGTGAAATTATCTAACCCCACTGGCAAATCTTGAAATGAGTAAAACTATCTCACCCCACTGGCAGATAGTTTGTCTTATTTAGCAAAAAATAACAGAAATAAGATTCTAAAGTCTAAATATAAGATTAAAGGTTTGTTAAGGTTTGGTTTTTGCAGTGTAGCCTCACATCATAGCTATGCCTGTTAAAATTGGAAAAAGCTGACTCTGTGGTAGACTCCTACTCATAGTCAGCTAATGAAAATGGCCCAAGGGTGCAAAACCTGCAATGTCAAGCAGACTTGGGACTAATGTATATTTTTATTATTTTAACTCTTTAGATGCAGGTCAAATTTGAAAACACTTTTGTCCAATTTTCAACTATTTTGAAATGTTGCTAGTCATGTGAAGCAATAAATTTTGGCCTGGGCGAGTCAAATATTTTGCCCAAATCATGCAGACGCAATATTTCATGGAGGAAAAAAAAATAGGTTCAGCACACCAATGCATATGGTCATCACAAATCTCTCTTTGAATTTCTCCTGGCTTTTCTCTGATTCATCTGAATATTCCATTCAGCCCAATGAACATTTCACCCAATGTCTGACATACCTTAAAGTGGACCTTGCCAGTCAACTAGAATGTATTTGAAGGTGGGAAATGTGTCCTCTTAAAGACAAAATGGTTGAACAAATAGATAAAGTGTGAAGGTTGAAATGGCTGGGCATAGATGTCTTTCAGGATAAATCCTTACTTACGGTGCTCACTGCTGATTCTGTGGCTTTTAATACACAGTGCTGTGCTTTCGCATGTCAACACAAAATAAATCAGTTTGCGAATAGTGTGCTGTGGCAATGTTGTCAGAAGATGTAAATGCTTCCTGTCCTCCCTGACCCCTGTGTTAGTCAGGCCTATATAACATACCGAGCAGCACCATCTGCGCACTGCACAAAACTTTGCCTTTACACCTTTGCCTTCTTTAGCAAACAGCTCGAGTGCTTCAGTCCTACAGGGCTGTTGATATGTCTGAGCCCCTCAGAAACCTGCACAGCTTGATTCAAGTCAAGGTTAAGGATTTTGTGTGTGTGTGTGTGTGTGTGTGTTTCGGGGGGGGTCTCCTTGTTCGGTGGGTGGAACGACGCCACACCTCTGTCCTCTGCAAGTCACTGGCCATCTTTAACGGCCGCTTAGCCTTTTCATGTGGGTTTGATGTCAAAATCAAAATGTTTATCTCTCTGTAGTAGATTCCCTCTGGGTGTAAAGATGGGGGTGCCAGAGAAGGACTTATTTCGTGAAAATGCTCCTTGCGTTTTGCGGTTGAAGAAAAAAAATCGACTGAGGTTCGGATGGCTCTCAGGGCACAGGGTCTCTATCCCCAGTAAGCCTATTTGTGCTCTCTTGTTGCTAAATGAGTGGGGTTTATACGGAATAAGTCAGTGAGTAGCGTGGAACTGAAAGGAGGAAGCGGCAAGGGCGGGGGGGGGGGGGCACATCAAGAGGGACGCACAATGAGTGCTCGCCGCGCGTGTGACCTTGGCCTCCTCCGCCAGCCCCAAAACGAGCAAGGTGGGATTGCCGCTCCTTTTAACGCTGTTACGAAGCATTTGTTTGGTCGGGCGAAATTACCCTGGCACTTTTGAAGCCTGACCCAAATCCCACGCCACCCTTTTGTATTTCTGCGCATTAGTTCCGCCAGATTTCACTGGAACATGGCGGGATGGCGGCTCGCTCGCGCGCGCCCGCTCGCGTCCTGGGAGAAAGGTGGCGGAGGGAACGAGAGCATTTGTCCTGCTGCCCCCTTTTTCCAGTTTGGCAGGTATGGAGGAGAGATGTGTTCTAAATAACTGTAGAACACAGCCTCCAAAACGGCGCCATTTGCCTGAGGAAAAAAAAAAGACACTGACAAGTATTTATGAGTAAATGAGGCTCCGTGCCTATAATTTTTCCAACAACAATATGATGGGTGGGGGAAAAGTGGGTGGGGGGGTGGGTTGGAGGTTATTAGATAAAATAGCAGCTGCAAAGCTATACAAACCCATCCACAGCATTTAAGGAAAAGTGCTGTACGAGGCTTGGCAGGCAACACTAAACGGCCCACTTTATAATCGCAGGCCTGCCGTGTTGATGGATATGACAAAGGCTTTGTTTGCTCCTCACTCAGTATTTTCTAAATTGAAAAACTGAAAATTACAGATGCTTGCTCTTTTGGTGTTTTTAATGAAGTGAAATGCACAGAATATAAATTGAATTAGAATTATAGTGCAGGCTTGTGTAGGTTTTGGAATTGTTATATAGATTTTCGTTTTTTTTTGTATTTCCATGCGGTATGTGGTGATGCCACATCCTGCTTGACCTCATCACAAGTCTCCAACCCCTCGTGAATTGACCTACATCTGAACACTATTGTATTTCAGCATGCCCATGCTTAACAAACATAGTGGTTGATGATGTTTAATATGGAAAAACGCAAAAATAACAACAACAAAAAAAATTAGTTCCTGAGATGTGTGAGCTAATTAATAACTTGCCGTTGACTATGTAACAGCATCTGTTTGCAAAGTGTCAGTGCTCTAAATCTGAGAGCCTGCTTTGATTTTCAAAACTTCAAAACTGTGATGGAAAATGCTCCTATAAATGATAAATTTAACCTTTTACCACAGCAAAGTGGCCAAATGAAAATATTTAGAAGCTTATTTATAGGTTTCTAATAAATAAAAACACCGCAAATGAGGAGGTAATGACCAGCAAATGCATCAAGAAAAATCTTACCTGTAAGACTGTTTCTAAACAAACAAAAACACAGCATTCTAATATGCTTCAATTTGATTAAAGTTTTCTTTGTGAATTACATGGAATGGATAGCTGTGGTCCTTTTAGGTCTCTGCTCACTGTGTACTTAGCGTTGCCCTGTACCAACCCTTAATTCCACACAATCCGCTCTTTGAGTAAGGGGGTTTATTTTCCTCCCATGAGGGGCAGCCTACCTTAAATCACAGATTTGAAGTTAGAACAGCCACTGAAAAGTTAGCCTGAACGTTATTTCAGGTGTTCTAATATAAGTTAGAACCATGTGGTTCCTAATGACAGTTATAACCCTATGATTCCTCACATAAGTTAAAACCCTGTAATTCCTAATGTCAGCTGGAACCCTTTGATTCCTATTGTCAGTTCGAACCATATGATTCCAAGGTCTTGTAATAAAACATATGTTAAGAGCCATATACACTAATGCATCCTTTGTGTTACACATCCCCTGGTTTCCTGTCCGTTTGAATTCAGTCAGACTGTGTCTTGCTGTTATGGCAACTGCACTTCCTTACTCCAGTTTCTTGTTTTTGATGAGGCCCTGATGTCCACCATGTAATTATGCATTCAAATAGGCAATGAGGTTCCTAATCAGGGTTTTAAAAAATCATGTGAATGTTCTGTCCATATTAATGTCTCAATTAAGTGAAAGCCTCATTTCATGAGATTGTGCTGTCAGGAAATGACAGGCTGTTGAATTCCCATTCATCCCGATCTCTCTACCCTGCTTTCACGAGCGCAGCACCAATAAAAAAATCACATAATGAACAGCTTATCACATGCATAAAATATATTCCATTTTAATATACAAATACTAGTCAGCTCTGCGTTTGTGTGAAGGAATCAAGATTTTTTTTTTTTAAACGGCACACAACATGTGAAAATGGTTGTTCGCATTCCTATGATAATGTTCTGGTGCATTAATAACGCTGAAGGATTTCTTATTTCACTTATTTTTTTAAAGGAGACTGGATAAACAGATAAACTTAAATGTAAAAAAAAAAATCTAATTTACTCAAACATATTTTTGGAGAATAAATATTGACAGATGCTATCATGTTAATTTCACAGGCCATTGGTTTCTTGACATGGGGTTCTGATTCTATATTAGTGTCCTGTCAGTGTAACCATTTCTGGGACCAGCCCTGGGAACTGGCTGTTTCAGACACTGGCAGAGAGGAAAAACCACATCGACTGCCAAAAGCGGTGTTATATCCCAAGGAACAAAAGCCAAGATCTAGATGTCTACAGGGTTGGAAATCTAGGTTGAGAGATGTTTTTTTGACATAAACGGACTAGGTTAACCCCAAAGTTTTACCCGAATATAGCCTGGCTGCGTCCTAGTTGGCTAGAAAACTCTCAATTTTCAACCAAATATCCAGTGGTCTGGCTTTCACCTGATTTTCACCACAAAAATGTTCACCGGGATCTATTTTAGCTGAACAGGTAAGCTAAAATATGCACCTGATGTCTCTGAAATCTGTACGCATAGCCCATTAGCTTAAATGTGCATTTCGTTACTACACATTTTCAACAAAGCAATACAACATGAGATGCTTCCCAATTAGAGTGAGCCATGTGAGAAACAAACGTGATGCCATTGTTACAATGACATTGTACAATTTCTACTTTTAAAATTGGCATAACTGTAATTTTATATTCATAATTAAATTGGATGTATGTCTTAATGTACAAGAGACCATCACTAAAGTCTAAAACTGAGCATACACATTTATTTTATCACAAGTTCAGAGTGAACCCCGACGACTCTTGAACAAAAAATAAAGACATGCACCGCCGAATGGTTATCCACACCTCTCGGCAATACATTTTATATTATAATTTCACTTTTGCTGCCTCTTTAGGCAGCTCAATGACAATCATCCATCCCACTATGGTTCAAAGCACACTTGTACCAGATGTAAAATGCTATTGAAATAGATGTGGAAGCACCAGGAAATGATAGCAGTATTTAAGGGAGACAGTAAGTGTGGAGAGTAAAGTGATGTGCTGAACAGAAATGAATGGCTTCTGATTTGAGCTGGCCACTATATGACCAAAGTAACACTATATACTATATATCCTTCTCCACTCCATTCTATTTATTGAGGAGGTGCTGTATATTTTCCTAGTTCTTGCCTATCAATTGAAGGCACTTTTTTGTCAAAGTGAAGCCACCTCCTCTTATATACGTATGCTGTAATATATGAGCAATATATGCTGTGCTAAATACTGTGACTCCCACCCTGACCAACAGAACTGTGGATGTCCTGAAATTAACCAATTCTGACAGATCCCTCTGGTATTTTTGACTTTTATATGCTCTGGCCTAAGAAAATGGAATGTATTACATTATATTGTAAATATGTGGACTTTGTAAAATATAATGATCTCTCACAGTAGCATTTTTTTAAATTGTTTATTGCAATATCTGAAAGCAGCTATAATGAATATGTAGGCCTATAGATTGCGATATCTTGATAATATACTTTGTTTCAATACATTTTAGTATATTCCATTTCTGCGTATGGTCAGAACAATGACTTCTGTGAAGGCCTCCCATCAAGGACCTGGGATCCCTGTGATAAAGCATGAACCTCTATAACACTCTATAACACTTCAGCCCTTTCATAGTATGTTCACATAATCCAACCGCCAAGGTGATCATCAATGTGATGTAAAAGTCTAGTTTTTTCTGGAGTCCGTGGGGGTAGGTTAGTGGTTGCTTTGCAGTCTGGGGGGACTAGGGTGCACCGGCATTCCTAGCAACATCTCCAATGGTTTTAGCATTGACTTCAGGGAGCATCGGAAAACACACACCTTTGTTTAAAACTGAGATTGTGACAAATGTTTTATTCCCTCCTTGTTTGCGCATGACTCTGTTGTATTGATGGCATTTTTCATATTTCAGCATGATATTGTATATTCCTCAATTTCCAGCACCGGCCTGCTTGCAGAGGTATTTACAACCTGCGGTACAGTGACGTACTCAGACGCTCTGACATTTGCAATGTGAGCCCTTCACCAAAACAGAACCATTACCACAAAATGAGCTATCACTGTACAGCGGCCAGTTTTTTTCCCATTTTAAAATGTTGTGATTGTGCCAAAACTAGTGTGTTTCGGTTCACGTTATGTTTTTGCCAACACCCTGTGCAGTTTTGTTCATAGCAGCTGTTGCGGAAGCAGGGAGGGCTAATGGGAAGACCATCTTGATGAGGTATCACAGTTCACTGAGAGAACTGGGCCGTCTGATTCCCCCCCCCTGTGCAGCAAAAGGAATCTTTCTGCACAGTCTTCGATTGATCTCATTCTAACAGACCTGTGCACCCTGCTCGCGAACTAACTGCATAGGCCTTTGATAAATGAAGGTCATTTGAAATGTCTGTATTTTTACAGTTTCACCGTAGGCAAAGAAAATCCCACGGTGCTTCCTGGTCCGCCTTCTACACAGTTCCACCCACTCCTGCCTATGGTGGCTTTCCTCATCAGTGTCTTGATTAATTGGGCTGTTCCAGTTTTACATTTTATAATTCATGTGTACAGAATGGCATTGAAGAGGGGGTAAAATGGTGCAGTAATATTAGTGACAAAACTCCACCATCATTTTTACCCTTTGTATCAACACCTCCGCGCAAAAGCTGCCGCCACCAGCAAACAACTCAGACAGTTGTCTGTACCCCTGCCTGTTAAATTTCCTTTTTGCAAATTACACATAAGTTTGATGATGCATACGTTAACACACAGGAATATTGCTTATGATAGGGACAGCACTGTCACGGGGTACTGGGCTTCTGTTGGGTTTGATGGCAATAAACTCAATACGCTCACCACTGCCTTGGGTTAAAGCCATCAGTCAAACCAATAAAACACAAAGCCCAGCCATGATTTCCAATTATTAAATGCATTATTCAGATCTGAATATCCAC
This sequence comes from Synaphobranchus kaupii, assembly GCA_029718625.1. Lineage (NCBI taxonomy): Eukaryota > Metazoa > Chordata > Actinopteri > Anguilliformes > Synaphobranchidae > Synaphobranchus > Synaphobranchus kaupii. The sequence continues at coordinate 12,789,797 of CM056388.1, read as the reverse complement.
AGAACTATTTGCATAAGCTCCACTCATATTCTAGTTGGAAAATAATTTATCTGTGGTCATGTTAACCTTTTCTCTCTCTCTCTCTCTCTCTCTCTCTCTCTCTCATTCGCTCTCTCTCTGTTTTTTCTTCTTCTTGTTAAGTAGGGAACATACTGATGTTTGCCTCTCAGGGCAAAGTGAGATTGAATATATCTCAGACCGTTAGCTAGAGGCTACTCTTTCAATGACTGCCCATTTTAATGGCTACACACCGTCTGCTGTAAGACCCATTAGCATTGGCATACAGACCCCTTTACCATCAAACAAATTATTCAAATAAGCAGAAAATCACTATGGTTATTGCCATTCAGTCATAGCAGTTGCTGAAGGCCAGGACAAGATGGAATGGATTCATTTTTGGAAAAGTCAGGCTTCCAGTGAGGCCCACAGCCCAATCTCTGACAAGTGTTTAAAGCATTTCTATCCCATATGTGTCACAACCTGACCCCCCCCCCCCACCACCAGCACTACCACACACACACACACACAAACACACACACTCCATAACAACTGGCCCAATTTTTGTACTCGCCCCTATTCCCTCCCACATCATACACAAACACACACCCTCGCTGTAGTTGTAAATTAGGCCACTCAATACAAAATGTACTCTTGTCACTTCAGAAATATGAAAAACTCCATTTGTATGGAGGGTCTTTTTCGGTACTATTTGTCTGATGAAGAAGAGCCCCAGAGTGCATTGTGAAGAGGATCAATACATTACATCAGCGTTTTGAAACAGAAAACGAGACTGGACTCAACATCTGATTGCAGAATGTTACAGACATGGCAGTTGAGAGAGCGATTATGTGCATCCATCCAATTACATACTTCATCTCATTACAAAATGATTCCTCATTACCAGCCTAGCAGAAAGAACCAACATCCACAAACCCGCAGCACACCTACAAAATGACTTGTGTTGCAAAGCACAAAGCAGTTCATAGTCAACTTCCTGATTCAATAGGTGAATGTTCTGGTTATTTCATTATGTTACATTTACCTATGGGTATTTTAGCAGAAGCTCTTAGAGAACTGTGCATATACTGAAGCAATGTTGCTGAAGTACCTTGCTCAAGGGTACAACTGCAGTGTTCTACCTGGGAATCGAATCTGCAACCTTTTACAAGGGGACTGTTCATTAACCATTATACGACACTGTCGCCAATTGAATAAACTGGGGGGAATATTACTTCTATTGGCTTTTCTGTTAGGAGTTAGTCCCACTGTTCCACCAGAATTATTGACCACCCACCATAGCCACTGTTACTTATTCATGAATCACTAATTAAGAAATATTCTCTCCTCAATAATAAGTGCGCTGATTTATATCCATTTGAAAAATTTATGTTTCCTAGCCTAGCAAAAATTATTTTCTTTCAAGACCTTGCAAAATTTAATACAAAGTTTTACCAAAAGATTAATTTATTCAATCTTGGCATTCAATAAATTTTTCTTTCATATAAAACCTATTGTAGCAATTGAAAACAAAGCCCAAGCGTATCTGGGAGAGCACTCATGCTTATCGGGATGGCAGGTATGCTATCCGTCAAGTTACGGCTTGGCGGGGCATGTCCCATACCTATACAGCACTCTTCAGATGGTAAGATGAAAAAACACGGGGACAAGTTACATGAAATCATTTAGGAAAGATTGCTTTGGAATAGAGCTTGTTTAATTAGTTTGTTTAGATTAATTAATTAGTTAGGCCATGGCCGTCGTGTAATTTATGCCCTGGCGCAGACTGGCATGTGAATCCTTCTAAACAAACGGTAACATTACAACATCTGTGCTAGTGAATGGGTAGGTCGGTAACCATAGCTCATGACATGACACGATCACGATCAGCTATTCATTTATTGATATCGGCTAACGTTACAGCATGCAGGCTAAAAACAACCGAAACTCAATAAAATTAAGTAACAAAGTAAAACTAGATTAACAATTCCTAAAGAAATTATAGGTGTGGTTGCTTCACAAATATCAATGGCTGGAAATAGCATAGAAAGATGGTAATATGGTATAGTGTGAGGCGGAAAATAAATGGTGGAAATGGTATGAACTGTTAATGCGGTATAAAGGGATCTAGTGAAGGTGAAAGTGTTAAAATATGGTGATGTAGCCTATTTTGTGGTAAGTAGTCTAAAGAACCTGGAAGTGATACAAAGAAGTAATGAATTGTGATAAAAGCACAAAAAGGTAATGTCAAATCATCTGGGATAGTATTGTTGGGTCATAACAGTGTTGTAGAGGAAGGCATTGTGAATGCCAATTTACTGCGTCCTGTGTACTAGCATACTGCTTACTGTAGTCTATACTGCAGTGACATGCAGTATGCGAAATATCCTCCATATAAACCTGGACATAAGTAGCCTAGGCCGTATCAGTTTCCTTTACACTCTTTGGCTATATCATCTGGGGATATTGAGAACACTTAATTTGGCCGCGCATGTAAGGCTAGCCTAATTTAACAGCTTTTCATAAAAAAAAGTATACTCAACTGGCATACTCAAATAGTAGTGTGTGCTGATTCGGACTATTCTGACACAGTCGTAGTTGTGTTTGTAGAAAAATATGGGTTCATACAAATTTTCCCTAGGTTTTAACCAAATGCTCATCTACTGATTTCTCCACTTTATTAAACGAACTCTGATTCCGATTACAGATCTCACCATTTTGTGAAGTCCAAACCACATGTCCTGTGCTGAATTCAGCGTTGTATTCAGCCTACGAAGCATGCAGCTAAAGCAATAATTAAACATAGGCTATCGTTTGGCTAATAGTAACCAATCATGTGTAGTGGATAGTTTATTTGCTGTAGCTATGTCATAATCAATTGCATTTTGCAAACGTAGTCTACTGGCACCTGTCACCTTGGCATTTTCATGCAGAGTGAAAGGTTTGTTTTTCCTGGTAGCTTAACCACAGTAGCCTAGCTGGCTTATGCTTTTGTCATGTTTTGTTAGGAAGTTGTCTGTGCTAATGTTATTAAGACATAAATCAGGATTCGTTGAATAATGTTGAATGGAGTGATAAGTAGGCTATATGAGTATTTAACTAAAACATAGGCAAAAATTTCAACAGCGCTAAAAATATGTTTGGTTAACAATTCAATTGTAGCCTATTTTGTAACTTAGACAACATAACATTACGTGACAGCATTTGGATCAGAGACGGGAAGCATAGGCGGCATTTGCTATGTTTCATTCGTTTCACCTGAAACTAGCCTCTCAACTGAAAGGGGCCTCGCCTCAATCATAAACTGAAAAAAGTATAGCTATATATAATTTAAAAAATAAAAATCAGTGAATAAAAGAACCACCGACCCTGTAGTTTTCCCATTCAGCCACTGTAGGCGCTGTTCCTTACTCAAGCTATTTCAGTGCTTCTCCTTATTTTTCTAGTCTATGGATCTGCAGATACCACAGAACTGTGAAAGATGCTTACACTTTGACTATTTCTGACCCACACCGAAACACTTGCTGATAGCTACGATGTCAGAATGATCACATACAGTACATTCATAATACAACGGAGCAGTTATGTGCATAATTCGGATAAAATACGTAGCCCAATGTATTTATATAGCACGTTACGTGTGTTTTTACATAACAGCAGCGTAGGCTATTACAGCCGCGAGTGCGATAGCGCTGTGGAAACATCAACGTTGCTGGGCAGTGGCAAAATGGAATAAGAGAATCTCTTCAACATTCAACAGAAACCAGTTGTAGAATCGTTACGAGGTAGGATATTTGGTTCCTTAATCTGTTTATCAAAGATTTGTAGAAAAAAATGTTAACGCCCCATTGGGTAGGCGTAGCCTGCGCAAAGGAAAATACACCGAATGTTTATTTGTAATAATAGCCTATTGGCTAGCCTATATCGGAACAAACGTTTTTGTAGTGTGTAGAAACGGTACATTTTATGCATGTTATTGTCTGACTGTGGCAGAATGGTTGTAAACGGGTTTGGGCTATTTTATCATGCAGTGCAACTTGAGAGGTTGATGTATGCACAAGCGGCGTTGTTTACAATTTCAGAGAAATATGAATAGGCTAAGTTACTATAATTGGGACATTGACGACTAGGCTCGCACCGTAGATAAGGCCAATAACCTGTGTGTTTGTGGCGAATGATGCAGCATTTGTTGTAGTTATAGTCCAGTGGCAATTATAATTATTTTTGAAAGCTAAAGTGAGTACTATGATCATTTCAGTTGCAGTTGGAAGTAGGCTACGTCGTTCGCTATGGAATTTCTCGTCGGCATTTTTCCAAGGTTGTTGACAGAGCATTAAGTAATTCAAAAATCAGCTCAGTGCTCACACTGAGCATTCTCACCGTGAGCTAGCCTACTGCACGTGCCCATTGACCCCCATTCATTTTTTGGCGATATAATGTCAAATATCTCAAAAAGTGTATAAAAGTGGTATAAAGGTAAAAAGTAATAGCAACCTGGAGGGGGTATAAAGGTATAATATGAGGTATGAATGGTGTTGATGGTGTGAACGGTGTAGGAGGAGATAGGTTTTGAAAAATCGGCGGAAGAATAATAACGGTAAGTCAGCGATAACAATGTGTTTTTTCAACCACACCTAATTAAGCATTTAAGTACCATTACTATGATAGTGAGTGAGCCAGTCAGTACGTTTTATATTTGTTCGCTAGATACCCTTAACGTTTTACAACAACCGCTAACGTTTGAATGTCGGTGTGCCTATCATAATGGTCTCGCCATGGTTCTCACGTTCGTTTAGAACTTGAGAATGATGGAATTATTCTACCGTTGAGAAGCCATCCAGATTTGGCGGTTAGCATTTTGTTTCTCCCATGTTAAGTCTATGGACAATTCATCGTCTAAATTTAGATTTTTATTTATTTATTTCGGTCTCATTCAAACTTAATAAAGTCTACAGCCATGAAAGAATAAAAAGCATGCACATCTCAAAATGACCGACAGAATGAGTGGTCTTGTGTCGGGATCCGTTGGATTTAAATTGAGTTCTGTTTGCGCAAAAAAAGTCTTACTTTTTAATGCTAATTTTGGGTACCCGTAACTTTGTAATGGCCTCATGTAGCTCTACCAAAAACAGTGGCGATTGTAGTCCACCTGTGAAATGGTGTCCAGATTGGTTTTGAACTGGTTATATTGAGTGAGATATCGCTGTTAACGCGCTCAGTGTAATAATCCAATATTGTATTGAATCAAATGTTGCAGCACTGAGCTTGAGCTATAGGCCTAACAAAGTCTTTCTCACACATCAGCCCCCTTTTTGGATACAATTGGACACCCTTTTGGCACAATCGAATACTTAATTGAGATTATGACGGTATCTCAATGTGTTTATTTGTTCGCAAGTAGCTTCAGAAAGGCAGATAACTTGTGTTACGTCCCTATGCTGGATCGTGAGTGTAGCCCTTAAATTCTTTTGCGTGCTAACGAGTTTCACTCTATTGACCTTACTCATGATTGGAAATTGCACACACCTGTGCTGGATTTCCAACTGCAAATATATATTGCTGGTGTTCTCTAGCTTGGTGTTGGGGTTTTTTACTTTTCCTTTGTTGGTTTGGTTTCCCTTTTGTTTTTACTTGTATTGGGGGACCGTTCCACTAACTCATATGAGATACTGTACGCTGGTCTCTGTTTTGCGGCCTTGAGTGGCAGTTTTGAGAGAAAGTGAGTCCGAAGTATACTTTCTGGACCCCAATGACCACTCTAAAATTAGGTGGATTTGTGATGCTTGCAGAGTTGGGCTTTCTCATTTTTATTGTATCATGCATCTGACAACCTTTGGGTATCTTGGTGTAAATTTGTTTATCTTGGCTCTTCAACAGCACTGTAAAAGGCGCTTGAATATGTGAGAATGTGGAGTTTTTGTCGAGTGTCTAGGAGGGGTTTGCGTATATTTTGAAAGCGCATGTTTTAATTTCCGCCTCTCTGCTGCTTAGTAGGATATGCATCATGGGAGAAGCATTTTATTTCCCATGAATTGCAAATCACTTTCACGGGCAAATTAAGTATTTGCCACCGTTTCCTTCCACAAGGAACCAGCCTGGAGATTTATTTGTGGTATTTCATAAATGCTCGCCAGTTTTGATTTGCCCGACCACCACTTTGAAAGTACAAACTCCAATTATTATCTTCCATAGTAATAAATTGAGCTTGATTAAAATTTTTTGATTGGATTTCAAATTGTGAATTTTTCTAAACATACTTGTGCTCTCACTGCTTTTGGGGGTTCTATTTTGTTTATGTTCAAGTACCCAGCAATGACCCAATTAGAGATTTATTTATTTACATTTGATTAGTCATAATTGCGGGGGGGGGTATGGGTTTGGGGGGAACTTGTAGGTGTCTCGTTCCGCTGACTTTGATGTCAGCCTGTGATCCTCAGGCCTCTCATCCTCCTTGTACTTTTTACATACAAAATTGATTGTCATCCATCTCTATAGCGCTGTTATGTAACATGCGTCTCCGAGGATACAATACTGTAGACGGCAAGTTACCCTCTAACTTCTTTAAAAAATCTAAAAATAACATTAAATCTGTCTCTAATAAGAGTGGAGCAAGTGGAGCTTTTGGCAGCTCTGCTAACAATTAAGGGCCGGTCTGGACAAACTGCCGTCTCCACACGCAGGGCTGAGGTGAACTGGCGCGCCTCCATAACTCCTTCATTGGCATGCACAGATTGCGGTGCTCCTTTTTTTTGTGCTTTTTATTGGTCATTCAGATGTCCATGCGAGGCTTGTTCTTCACAAGAACAGCGAGAGGAGACAAAGGGTTGCATAGAATACAACCCATCACCCTCTCTCAACCACCCCCCACCACCACCACTACTAACAGCCAGTGTACAGTGAATTGGGGTGTGTTTAAAAGGGCATTGACCTCGGATTTTCTGTTATTTCGGCCTCAAGGGAGATGGGAACAGAGGCCTAAAAGAAATAATGAAGAAGTGTATCCGCATGCGAAGGTCGGGAGAGGAATCAACAGCCGAGTTAATATGCTGCGCAGTAAGTTTCTCTCCGCCCTGCTGTGAAGTCGACCAGGCCTCGGGGGACCCTATGCTTAATATAGATTAATTGCACAATTAAATGCAGCAATTTGCTTCCCATAAATATGTTTGGAGAATTAAGGGATGGATATGTCTAAAAGTACACAATGGCTACAGGGACTATTGGAGCATTGCCTTTGGCACCGCGAGACCGGCTCTCTTGTGTATTTTAGATTGCGTATTGTTCCTTGGGATGGATTTGGAATGAAAGGTCCATCATATCCCATTGTTCTCTTCTGACCGGCCAATCACTGCTTCCACAGAGAATATTCAAAATTTCACTAGCTGTACTGGGTGTCCGGATGATTAGCACTGTGGATGAGTTTGGGACCCATAAGGTTGATACAGTTGTATGTGCACAGTGCAAGCTCATCTGACACCAAAATATTTCAATATGTGCTAAATGAGGAAAGAGCCTGAAACAGAAGTGTCACTTACACACACTCATTCACTTGCCCACACACTCAAATACATACTCACTCACTCACTCATTCACTTGCCCACACATTCAAATACAGTACATACTCACTCACACACACACTCACTCACTCACTCATTCACTTACCCACACATTCAAATACATACTCACTCACTCACTCACTCACTCACTCACTCATTCACTTACCCACACATTCAAATACATACTCACTCACTCAGTCATTCACTTACCCACACACTCAAATACATACTCACTCACTCACTCATTCACTTACCCACACACTCAAATACCTACTCACTCACTCACTCACTCACTTACCCACACACTCAAATACATACTCACTCACTCACTCATTCACTTACCCACACATTCAAATACATACTCACTCACTTACTCATTCACTTACCCACACACTCAAATACATACTCACTCACTCATTCACTTGCCCACACACTCAAATACATACTCACTCACTCACTCATTCACTTGCCCACACATTCAAATACAGTACATACTCACTCACACACACACTCACTCACTCACTCATTCACTTACCCACACATTCAAATACATACTCACTCACTCACTCACTCACTCACTCACTCACTCACTCACTCACTCACTCACTCATTCACTTACCCACACATTCAAATACATACTCACTCACTCAGTCATTCACTTACCCACACACTCAAATACATACTCACTCACTCACTCATTCACTTACCCACACACTCAAATACCTACTCACTCACTCACTCACTCACTTACCCACACACTCAAATACATACTCACTCACTCACTCATTCACTTACCCACACATTCAAATACATACTCACTCACTTACTCATTCACTTACCCACACACTCAAATACATACTCACTCACTCATTCACTTACCCACATACTCAAATACATACTCACTCACTCACTCACTCATTCACTCATTCACTTACCCACATACTCAAATACATACTCACTCACTCACTCACTCACTCACTCACTCATTCACTCATTCACTTACCCACATACTGAAATACATACTCACTCACTCACTCACTCATTCACTCATTCACTTGCCCACACACTCAAATACATACTCACTCACACACACACTCACTCACTCACTCACTCATTCACTTACCCACATACTCAAATACATACTCACTCACTCACTCACTCACTCACTCACTCACTCACTCACTCACGTACAAACAACGGCTGAATCCCATTCTCTGGAATCGCAGACTCGTGGACTCAAGGCGCATTCTCGTGAAGTCCATGGACAATTCCGAAAATTGAGTGGTCTTAATATCCCCGGATGATATACTTATTTCCGGGTTTTCACTGATAATAGTGAGGAGGATATTTTTCGCATACTGCATGTCACTAAATGGTATGCATTAAGCAGTATACAGTATGCTAGTACACAGGACGCAGTAGATAGGGCTCTGATTTTGGACACAGCCCACAAGTCCAGAAGGCTCAGTTTGGGATTCAGCCATACACTCACACACTCCCACTCACCCTCCCACACACTCAGTCACATAACCAATCACTGGGACTCACTCGCTCACTGAAATACATACAGTAACCACTCACTGACACTCACTCACTCACTCACTGAAATACATAATCACTTACTGACACTCACTCACTCACTCACACACACTCAATGACTCACTCTTACTCACTCAAATACATAACCACTCACTCACTCACTCACTCACTCACACACATAACCAATCACTCACTCATTCACTTACTCAATCACACACTCTCAAACACATAAGCACACAATTACTCACACACTCACTCACCCATGCATTTAAAATCACTCATTCACTTACATACACTCTCACTCACTCATAATCACTCACACAAATAACTGCTCATGCAGTCTTTCACCCACTCATACAAATAACCACTCACTTACGCACTCAGTCACTCACTTCCTGACTCACACACTCAAACACATACAGTAACCACTCACTCAATCACAAACTCACTCACTTTCTGACTCACACACTCAAACACATACAGTAACCACTCACTCACTCAATCACACGCTCTCTCACTCTCTCGGTCACTCACTCACTCACTCACCGGCAGACTGGCTTGCAAACTGTCTTATCCACTCACATTACACAAGAAGTTGAAAAAGTTAAATATCAATAGTCTCCGATACAGACCAGTGTCTTTGCAGTTCTTGTTTTTTAATTAATAATCATTGTAAGTCTTTAGAGAGAACACAAGAAATATGGGGGAAAGAAAAATCATTTTCACATTAAATTATACAAGAAAAAACAAAATAAAAAATATCTGTAAACTATTGACATGAAATGAACACATTGTTAAGATGTTTTTTAGAGCTTTTTGTACAACTATGTAGACATATCCCTTACCCTACATAAAACCAGGCTGTATTTGTGTGTGTTTGTGCGTGCATGTTTTTGTGCATGTATCTTTGTGTTTGTATGTTTTCGTGTGGCTGAGAGAATATAGCAGAATGTTTGGCAAGGGAACAGACTGGAACCTTTTAGACTGTATGTTTTTGTGAGCACCGGGATGAGCCCCTTTCTGTTGAGAAGGCCTTGCTTCATATTCACTTTCCATCCCTCTCAAATTCTAGAACCCTGCCTGTAGTCATGGCAACCAGCCTGTGCCATTTCCGATTGGTCCATGACTGATCTCTCAGAGAGTGAACAGTTTTGCTTCTTTTTTGTCAAGAGCCACACGAATAGTAGCCTAGATAGCCTACTTTTTGAGGTCATCTTTCTCCCAGAGTGTAGGAATGCTGAAGGGAGTCGTTATTTAATTTTATTTTGTGTGTATGAGCATGTCCTTTGTAATATGTACCAATATATGAAACATAACATTTGGTCTTTAGATCAAAGATCAAAGATTTGTTGTGGCTTACCACCTGAGGAGAAAAATGCCTCAGACGGACCCTGATCAAATAGTGACCACTGCCCCACCCTCCAGATCCCATTAATGTAAATTCACCTGGTTAACTGCATAGGGCCCAGTTCAGATCTAAACTGTATCTGCAGACCAGATAGGACTGGCTGTGAGGGAGGGGAATGTGTTGGAGAGCCAGACGCGACCAGAAGGGGATCTGAAAGCTACCCACAAACGTGGATAACCACTAAATAGGGATACCCTGACAGAACAGGGAAAATAAACAAAGGGGAAATAACCCCCGGCGTATCAGCCAACAGAAAACAACCCAGAAAAGAGGGCGAAGACAGACTCGAAACGAAAGAAAAACCTCCAGCTCAATAACACACCAATGAGCTCAAACAAGGAGGAAAAAGAGAAAAGGGTAACAAGGTTACAGCCTCAATGAGGACTGAACGAAAACTGAGGAAAGAACTTACAGTAGATTAGAGAAAAAAATAGGAAAGAAAAAGTCCTAGGGACTAAACCTATACTCTAAGCCAGTGGTCCTCAACCCTGGTCCTGGGGACCCCCTGTGTATGCTGGTTTTCGTTCCAACCACAATTGCAATACTTGAATTTTAACAAGCTGTTAATTTTTCTTAATTAGGTGTTTTTAATGTTTAGAGGGATTATTTACATTCTTAAGCCACATTATGTTAGTAATAGCTATGCATGCCATGAAGAATAAAAGTCCAATATTCACATTGTGCTGTATTGTAAACAATTAAAAGGAGGTAAAAAATGTTTTAACTGAACAAATTAAAGACTGAGGTGAATCAATTGGCTCATAATTGGTGAAATTGTGGACACATGGCCACTAAAACTAACCGTTTGGTAAATAATGAAGAATTCAAAGACACCGCAAATGATAACGAGCCAAACCTGCATTGTGTTAACAAGTTTAAGGAAAAAATTATGAAGGAACTTAAACTTGTGTTCAATTACGTAATTAGGAGCCTATTCACCTGAGTTCTTACCTCTTCTTTGTAATTGTTTGCAATATAACACAATGAGCATAATGAACATGGGATTTTTTTTTCTTCAAAGCATGCATAGCGATTGCTAACATAACGTGGCTTAAGAGAGTAAAGAGTTTAAAGTGTTCTCTCTATACAATTAAAACACCTAATTAAGAAAAAATAACAGCTTGTTAAAATTCTGGTATTGCAATTGTGGTTGGAACGAAAACCAGCATACACAGGGGGTCCCCAGGACCAGGGTTGAGGACCACTGCTCTAAGCTAAAGAAGTTCCTGTGTATCTTTTAAATGCAGAAAAAATATGCGGTCTTCTGAGTTCTATACCGAAATTACCGGACAGAGCGTAAACAAAGCTTACACAAAAGCACGGAACAAAGAAAACGCCCTGCTTAAATAGAGGCACGCGTCTGAAGCCAATTAAGACAATTAGGTCTCAACGAGGAGAATAAAAAACGACGCGAGTGCCCTCTAGCGGATAGAAGTCGCCACAACCGCCAGAAAAGAGCAATCCCGCTTAAAACCATGACACTGGCATGCTTTCCAAGCAAAAAATGACAATGTTACTGTGTAAGAACGGCACAGTCCACATCAAAAATTACAAATAAAATTACTATTACTTGAATGTTTCCATCACAACCCGTAATGAGTTGGTTGAGTGGATCCATCTATCATGGACTATCTCTGGATTTGACATGTTGAATCTTGAAACTACAGCAGCAGGCAAAGGTTGTTCTAAGTTGTCAATAGTTCACAATTAACAAAATGAATTCCAGTAGTTTAGTAGTGATTGTGTTTACTTGTGTGTGTGCGTGTGCATTTGTGTGTGTGTGTCTGTCTGTCAGAGCACAAGTGCTTGTGAGGCCTTGATGTGTTTGAATCGAGGGTAAGATGGATCCAGGCACCGGTATTACCCAGAGAATTATGGTCAGAATAAGGTCAAGAATGATTTAAATGGTCATTCCAGCATAATAACGACCCAAAGAATCTCCAGAGTACTAAGTTAACAGAAGAACAACATTCCCAACTGCCTGTTGCAGTCAGTTCTGTGAAATGTGTGGTTTGAGCCCTAGAAAGAAAAAAAGCTTGCAACAAAACACCAAAGACTGAACTGTGGGAGAGCTTGAGGGACAGTGGTCAAAAAGAGACCATCTATGACCATAAGGGATCACCCTCCCAGTGCGATCAAAGCTGGGATGTGCAAAACACGGTCAGCTGGAATCTCAATACATGTGATCATTGCGCATTCAAAAAAAAAAGATCATTATCTGCATAACACGTGATTTGCGTGATTCCCTAGAAAAGTGGCCACACGGGAGAATCTTGGATGCCAAAGCTGAATGCAGTCAGGGAAGAATAATTGAAAGGCCTCTCCTATAGTGTCTCCCTCTTGTCCTGTTAGTGTGAAAGGCCTGTCCTATAGTGTCTCCCTCTTGTCCTGTCAGTCTAATGCCTCTTGATTAAGCCTGCAGAAATGTATCTTCTGTTTATATCTGTAGTCTCATAAATCCCCCCCCCCCCCCCTTCGTTCTAAGGGAAATTACATTGAACAGGCAACAGGCTCCCACAAAACCAGAGCAATGTTCTGTAATCAAGCATGGCTGTGAAGCTCCTGGAACAGCCAATTTTGATGGCTTGAATATGAAGACACACACACATGCACACACACACACACGCACATGCACACACACACACACACACTCATGCACACACGCACACACACATGCACACACACGCACATGCACGCACACTCACTCACGTGCACGAGCGCACACTGAATATAATGGCAAAGGAAGGATTATTCTTTATTTTGTAACGATAAAGGTCCTTCACCCAACATCACCGATAGTGGTTATGTATTTCTCAATATGCTCAGTCCAAGAATGCAACACTCCCTATAACAATATGAATAGCCAAATCATTTTACGGTATGTTATATTATGTTTATAATTTTAACCCTTGTGTTCGGTTTACTTGTTAGCACTTATTCATTTAAAAACCCTCAAATTAAAGCTGACAGTCTTCACTTTAACCTCATAGTGACTGTTCCATTTCAAATCCAATATTGCTTAGAATACTATCCATGGTTTCCTTTTTGATTTTCAGTTTGAATGCCAATCTGTGACATTTCATTGAAATAATCTATTGACAATCTAAATGTCTGCATGGATAATGGTTGTGGGGGGCCCTTTTTGTTTGTAATTTACCTTTTTTACCTCCAGCGTGTTACCACTGGTCTTTTTACATGGACGGTAATATTTTTCCCAAATTTAAGGATCATACAACAATCATTCAACTTCCGTGGTTAGAAGCAGGAGCAATCCTGTGGAGTTTGGCGCTGCAGCAGTTCCCGAAGTCTTAGAGAAGAAGTCTTTCCTTGGTGTAAACCCGCAACATCTGAATTTTTATAGCTGGCTTCTTTTTATTCCTTCCAAGAATACAATTTTATTCCTATTCTGGCAAGGTCTGGCTTATCAGTCTCTCTCTCTTTACTGGTAATTTAAATTTAACATCTGGTTTAATGTCTTCCTTTTTGTAAATTATAAGCAGTGAGCCTACGTTCATTAATGAATGTATGATTCCAATTCATTATTTTAATTGACGGTTTTTCCTGTAATAAAACTATTTAATCTTAAGACCCGATTTAGACTTTGTTTTCACTTGTTAGTTGATCCACCAGGTTATTTTTCGACTGACCTATCAAAGAATTTGGCGATTTAATCGATTATTGTAATTTAAATAGTAATTATTAAATTAAATCCATTAAATATAATTAAATGTAGGTTCAGTGAGGAGTTTTAGCACGCGATACCGCTTGTGTTCAGTATTCAGAGTGCTGGGCATTTTAACAAGGGCATTGAGGATTCCGGAAATAAACACATTTTTACTTAATCCTCGCTTCCCTGACAAACAATATATGCGTATGGTTGCCAGATACCACTGCGAGATCACATTTAGTAATGAAAGTGTCATTCATTTTTTATGATAAAGATGTGATTTATATAAACCCATTATAATGAAGGCATGGTGGGCATAAATCATGTTTGTCTGTGAAATATTAAAATGAAACAAGGTTTTCATGCAGTAGATTATTGATATTTATCGTTTTGAACTGATATTCTCAATTATTTTTCATCTTTTCATCTTTATCTTATTAGCCTATATTCAAGCAACCCATACAGAGGAAACCCCTATGGAAAAAGAATATGCTGCAGTATATTGTAAATATATCAAAATTATCTTCACAATATATTTAAAATATACTGCAGTATATTTCATTTCCATAAGGGCATACAGTAAAGCAAATACAGATGATGAACAGCAAATGGAAATACAAAACCAGAACCAATTTTACACTGGTTTAGTCATTTCACACACAATACATCTCTCAAAAGTGTCATTCGTCTTTTGCTAAAAGTTTAAAATTGGTCAATTTGTTGGGAGAGATCCTATTTATTTTACATTTTACAGTGAGAATCCTGAACCCACGCTGTCCTTGTTTGATATGATAATATGGCTCACCTGCAGTCCCATGTACAGTGACTGAAATTCCTGTAAAAGCAAGATTTATTTCTATTAAACTGCCCAATTAAATGGAAAGTTGCACTCAAGTGAGTGATATTCATAAGACGCAGACAATGACGATAATGTGAAATCTGCTCACATACAGAGAGGAGAGGATGTGAACCAGGAAGTAAAAAAATAAAATAATAAACTGTTACAGCTTTCGAGTGTTGGCTCATGCTACTGATTTAGCAGCTGATTTAGCTAAGAAGGACTCCACTGCAGGCGTGTGTCCTTTTACACAGAGGAACACCCTCACAGCAGCATGTGTGTGTGTGTGTGTGTGTGTGTGTGTGTGCGATGTATGTGTGCGTGTGTGTGTGCATGTACGTATTTTACATGTTCACTGATGCTGTGCTGTTTTTTTACTCATTTATTTTAGTTTTGGCTGTATATAGTGGAGTAGGTTTTGTAGATCCGAAAATATGAATTGCTATTTAAGTGTCATAATTTTAAGTTCTGGGGCAACAAAATGTTAAAACCGTAAAATGTACTCTGATAGAGTGAACTATTAGGCTCATATAAACATTGTTATAGATTAATTAACTCTGAATACTACAGATGCAGGGGTCTGAGTTCTTATGTACGGCAGTATATATTCTCAACCAATGAGGGCTAGTCTTGATACCGGCAGATACCATCTCCCAGGAGACTCCCTTACATCTTATTCACACAATATACTTTTTTTAAGGGAAAACCAATCAATCAATATCATATCAATATCCATCAATGTTGAATCAATACCTTGTCTTTTTGGCTTTGTTTGATCTCGTACTTCTTTTACATTACATTACATTACATTCATTTAGCAGACGCAAAGGGCTTCTTATGTCATATCCATGCTGCCTTTCTTAATGCGATACGAAAACATAGACATGTCTGGATAAAATATTTCATTACTCCTGAATATCACAATTTCTGTAGCCTTAGATTACACAAGGAAGAGTTCTGCAATGGGCCCATTGCAGTCTATCAGCAGAGTAATTTAATGGCCTCAGTCACACACTAAAAAAGGGGAAAGAAAAAAAAAAAAGCCATATGTCGTGTGTCACCTCATTGATGTGTCAAGCCAATGTCCGAAGGTTTATTTGTTTGTTTGTTTCCTTATATGGCTAAACAATGATTTCTTTCAGCCTTTCATTTCCACTCAATTACGCTGTCAGGCCTGCCTGTAAAAGGCGATGCAGAGAAAGGCTCACGTTAGCATAAATAACAGTCTCTCAGGGGAAGCCACTGGAGAGTCACTGAATAGAAAAAGCCGTCAGTTATGTTCTCGCGGGGGATCTAAAACCATACAGGATAATATGATGGGACAATAATTACAAATCAAAAGGATTTAAGGTATTGAAAATTATGCCTTATGTTTTGCGCACGTGGGAGAATGAGGGCAACTTGCCCATTGGCATGCTGGGCCTACCCTGAATGTAGAATAAACACATGCAGCACAGTACAGGCAGAGACTGTGTGTTAGTCTCAGGGAGAGAGAGAGAGAGAGATAAAAACCACAGAGTAAGAGAGGGGAGAGAGAGAGAGAGGAATAAAAACCTGAGAGAGAGGGATAAAAACCTTTGAGTGAGAGAGGAGAGAGGGATAAATACCTCAGACTGAGAGAGGAGAGAGTGAGAGGAGAGAAGGATAAAAACTTCAGTGAGAGAGGGATAAAAAACCTCACAGAGAGGATATAATGGTGTCAGAGGAAGAGTGGGATATATGAGAGATGGGCACAGAGAGAAGAGCCTGATAGCATTGTGGGAAAAGGCCTCCAGCTCTCACTTTGAGCAGAATCAATCTTGGCGAGAGAGCAAATGGTGGTAATGAGGGGACACGCCCCAGCCCAGCATGTCTTCTTTTGGGGGTGGGGGTGGGGGGGGGGGGGGCTTGGGCTAATGAGAGCAGTGTGCCTGTGAGACACTTTCCTCTATATCCTCTGTTTTATACTTCCCACCCCCCCATCCCCGCTGTCTCCATTCACCATGTTGACACATCAGCCATACTCAGTATACCTTTATAACAACGCTCTCAGCAAGACCGGGAGGTGAGCTTCAACAGCGAAGCCTGGTTTTGGCCCCTTGGTAGAAGCCCACTAAACAAACCTTTGCCGTGCACGAATCAGAGAGTTACAACAGTTAAAACTGTTCAGGAAAATAAAAACATAAGAGTTGTAGCAAAGGGTAGATAAGTAAAGCAATGCAATCCTGCCATTTCCATGGTACCTTTGACATAAATGGAAGCCCCTATAAGGCATTCTTCTGGGAAGAGAAACATCGAAGGAACATTCACGTGTACACAGTAATGCACAATATCCAAATGATCAATTCTCTCATTAATGATGTACTTACATTAGGCCGCATACTCTGTTCATAATAGAATACATGAGTAAATAATTTGCATCGTGAATAACCTTGCCTTTCACAGGTTATAATTGGGGCCACTAGTTTATCCCGACCACGTGACTCGCCAGGATTTAATCTTAACGGTTATCCTCCCTGTAGTGGACCCTGTAGGCACTCGAACGGCACAATCAAGTGACTAGTTATACAATTGAGTGGCTAATTGAGCCGCATATAAAAACAATTATCAGAAGTATCCACCTGGTACATTGCATACACAGATTTTATTTATTTTGCTCGTCTTGCAATTTAATAATAAACTGCACAAAGATAACAATAGACAGACATTTAAAAACAAAGAAACTTCAATTAAAGTCGGTCTGTTGTTATCTTTGTGGACATAGTCCAAGTCGGAAAATGCTCTTGTCGGGTATATAGCTTTTAGATTACGGCCTTCGATAGAGAAAGTATAATGTGATATGGCAAGCTTGCTCATAGTCCATTCAATATTACTTGGTTATTAAGAGGCCTGCACTGCTTGACCTGACCTACGACCTGCCTTTCACTCTCCCCCTCCACTCCACAGGAAATAAAATCACGCTGAGGCGCTGCTTATCTATGGATATAAATCTTAGAGTAGCCAGGGTGTCTTCTCCACTGTTGAGGAGGAAGACTAGGACACAAAACTATTCATGAGATCAAAGCCCAGCATGGCCAGGGAATACCACTTGGCCACATGGTTTCCTTTTCAATTGTAAGTTTAAATGCCAATCTGTTACATTCGATTGAAATCATCAATTGAATGTCTTAATGTCAATAAAGGTAATAATTGTTAGACATACAAGTTTGCAATTTACATTTTTAAAGGCAGGTCCAGATTCAAGCGGAGATTAGGGTGTTATTAATAATCATGTTACAGTCTTGTGAGTGGTATGCAATGCAGCAATTCCTGGAGTCTGCAGACAGACAGGTTTTTCCTTGGTTGTGTAAAAGTTTTTTATAGCTGGCTTTCTTTTATTCCTCCTGTGGATTATTCTGGCAAGTTCTGGTTGATCTCTCTCTCTCTTTTCTGGTAATTTCAATTTAAAATCTGCCTTAATGTCTTCTTTCTTTTTGTAAATTATAAGCAGTGAGCCTACGTTCATCAATGAATGTAAAATTCCAATTGTACAGTATTCAGAGTGCTGGGCATTTTAAGGCATTGAGTGTTAGAACTGCTGGATTCAGAAAATAAACAAATTTTTTCTTAAACCTCACTTCCCCGACAGCACTTCACGGAGCATATTAGGAATGCGATTGCAGAGCAAGGTTCTTCTCTGTCAATAAAACGTCTTCCTGAACCAAGGCCGGCGGTAGCTATGGGCAGTAGTGTTGTGTCGTTCGCGAACGATTCGTTCAAAAGAACGAATCTTTTGGGTGAACGAACTGAACTGAATCACTTACTGAAAAGATCCGTTCATTTCTCAGTTCAGTTCACGAACGGATCTGATCAGCAGCGAGCGTGCACCGTGCAGGGAGGGGGAGGGACTGCCGCGAGCGAACGTGATTCGTCCCTTGCGAACCAGTTCTGCTGTGCTGAACGAATCATTCGCATTTGCTTCTTCCTATTCCATTTCGGACGTATTGTTCTAAGTATTGTATAGCCGAAATGAGTACCGTGTTTGCGTGTTGTATACTAGAAAGTTTTTTTTTCTTTTTTTTCTCTAATTTGTTTCCTAAATTGTTCGAAATAAAGTTTATATTAAAAAAAAAAATTATAAAAAAAATTTGCGGGCGGTCGCCGAGCGAGGCAGCGAGCGTGCAGAGTGGACTGATTCGTTCACTGCGTGACGTGACGTGATCCTGAGTGATAATCAGCGGCTCAAACTGCCAGAATCAGGCCCAGCAAGTTAAGACTTAAAAGTCATTGAAAACCAGCGTTCACCTCCAATATTGATATTCAACGAGGAAACTTTTAAAATATCAAGATTTGTAAACGGAGTTTGGCGCATTTGTCAAAGCGACAGCACTTCCGCATGAACTGTTCGGCCGTCAGTTCACTGAGTGAACGAACTGGGACGTAACGGTGCAAGTTCAGTGATCCGTTCACTGAAGCTACTAGACACAGTGAGTTAACGTGACGTGATCCTGAGTGATAATCAGCGGCTCAAACTGCCAGAATCAGGCCCAGCAAGTTAAGACTTAAAAGTCATTGAAAACCAGCGTTCACCTCCAATATTGATATTCAACGAGGAAACTTTTAAAATATCAAGATTTGTAAACGGAGTTTGGCGCATTTGTCAAAGCGACAGCACTTCCGCATGAACTGTTCGGCCGTCAGTTCACTGAGTGAACTGTAACGTAACGGTGCAAGTTCAGTGATTCGTTCACTGAAGCTACTAGACACAGTGAGTTAACGTGACGTGATCCTGAGTGATAATCAGCGGCTCAAACTGCCAGAATCAGGCCCAGCAAGTTAAGACTTAAAAGTCATTGAAAACCAGCGTTCACCTCCAATATTGATATTCAACGAGGAAACTTTTAAAATATCAAGATTTGTAAATGGAGTTTGGCGCATTTGTCAAAGCGACAGCACTTCCGCATGAACTGTTCGGCCGTCAGTTCACTGAGTGAGTCGGACTACGCAGTACGCAGTCGGAGCTCCGCCCAAGCACTGAACGATTCGGTGAACGAATCTTTTGAACGAATCTTTTTAATGAACTGATTCTAGTGATTCGTGTCACTGAAGTGAACTGTTTTGCCCATCACTAATGGGCAGGGGTGGGCTCAGCCCACCCAAACGTGCGTCTTGCCCACCCAATCAAAAGTTAAGAAAAAAAATAAATTTTGTACAGCCAATGGAAAAATAGCACAGAAAAATACCAGTACCGTTTCTAACGTCTGATTGGGTGGGCAGCCTACAGCCCGCCTCCAAAGTCTCCCCCTCTTCTCGTCGTGTTCAGGCACAAACACACAGAGCTCTGAAGCAGACCCGTCCGCTGCACCGTGTCTCTCGGAGTCTCAGGCTGCGTCCCAATCCAGTTTTTGCTCCACCCTCGTAAACTTCACTTGGGAGGATGTGACGCACATACCAATAAAACAGGAGTATACACTTGCGTTTAGCGAGTGGGAGGGAGCGAGGGCGGAGCGGGTTATTTGAATTGAGACGCACTTCACCCCCATCTATATACTCGGAAATAACCGCGCTGCTGCACAGTGGCGTATCGTGGGATCTCGGATCATGTAAAACGCCTGTCACCGTAGACTACATTTAAACGGATGAAACTCTCAACCTGTTTACATTAATTATCAGTCAAGCAATTGATTTACTGAATAACAAATATCAATAAATACAGCAAGTTTTGTGGGAAGCATATTTCTTTATGTCATAAATTCGTGTAGCATTTACATATGTTGGACAGTCCGTGCGCTGGAATAAAGCATTTAAACCGAACATATTCTCAACCTGTTTCCGTTCATTTTGCTTGCTTATGTCAATCAAAGTCCCTGAATCAATTATATATAGGCTAATGATTAACAAATGACAATGACAAAGAGATTACTAACGTGAGATTGTTTAATAAGGGTGGCAATAATTCTGAATAATTAACTGGCAAAAAATCCCAGCGTTTTCTGTGAGTTGCACGTTAGCATTGCGTTTTTCCTCATCACGTTAAAGAATGTAATTTAAGACTTTCGATTTGGTCAAAACGATTTATACATTAGAAAGCATACCTCTTAAGAAAGAAAAACCTCTTAAATTGCTGGAACCAGCGTTTAGCGCAATGCATGCTTTCAAGCTAGAAAAACGAATTTACCTAAATATGTGCTGTTCATTGATCACTTCGCATGACATAGTCAATTAACGCATTTTGCGTCAGCACAAATGTGGATAAAGCCTAGTAAAATGCTGTACAAGTTTATTTACCTATTCGTCTTGGTTATTGCGAAATTAAATTGTTTGGCTATCTGGGAAATTATAGGCTACGAAAAAATATTTAGACACGAGTAGCCTAATAATCCGTTTAAAAGCCAGATTAAGATAGAGAACCTGGTAGCCTACATCACACAGTACGCTACACTGTTGCTGCATAAAGCAATTTGCTAAACCATGAAATACAAAATAGCAAACTACTACTTGATTAACCTGTATTTATTAGCCTATACAGCGTCTTTTCCATTCTGTATGCGCTTTTAATGTATAATACCGCGATAAACATTAACGTGATTATCACTGAACAGGACGTTCGATGTGAATTGTGGGTAATATGAGCTTGCAGAGTCTACTCTTTTGCAGACTCGTTCCCTTGAGAAAAGTTCAGGGTGGAGGGGCTATGTCACAAACTTCACTTGGCTTTCTAACGGATTGGATTCACACTTAAAATGGAGACCGAGGGTACATCCTGGTCTCAAAAGGGATTCCCCCAAGTGAAGTTTGCAAGTGAAGTTTACGAGGGTGGAGCAAAAACTGGATTGGGATGCAGCTTCAGTGTCATGCCGAGGGGGGGGGGGGGGGGGTGTTGCCATGACAACTATGAACTCTGATGGCTCAGATTGCACACACATAGGGCAAAGCAAATTAGTGTTCTAAATGTTAGTTTAACTTTAGTTAAATTTTTGTTTATTGCGCTTATTTTTGTCAGGGATTATGTACAAAAACAGTAATCTCAGCGAGAGGAGAAAATGTGCAGGTGACCGTTTGAAAATTGGATATTATCGGTTTCATCTGCAACAAGTTATTTCTCCAAGTTATCTTGCATCTTTAACCCCTTCCACCATACCATGTTGCATGGGCGAAAGCAAAACCTGGTTATTCTTGCTCATGAGAAGGCCATTACATCGGCTCTTGATATGGATTAAAGTAGGCTAGCCTACGTGTTTTAAAAAAAAAAATTGTTTCAGATTTTCCCCCCCGCCCCAATTGAACCCCTATTCTAATTCAATTCCCCCGTGTAGCAACCGCTAGAGAATCACCGCTGCACAACCCCGTCAGCCGGTGGTAGACAGAGGTCATCATGTCCTTATTCAGGGCGCAACTCCTCCAAGCCCGACCGTGATTCCAACTCGCCCAGGGCAGCTATATGCGCAGCGATTCTCTCCGATAGATTAAACATTTTATTTTAGAAAATACCCTGTGTGAGGTTGTGTAGAAATGCAGGAAATAAGTTTTAAAAGGCTCAAAATTTTCTGGGGGAGCACCCCCAGACCCCCCGCTACTTCGTTCCCCTTTGTGCCCCACCAACATCTCTTCATGCCCCCCCAATCAAAACAGTCTAGAACCGGGCCTGTCCTGAACCATGTAAAACAAGATGCAGCTGCAGAGTACCATTCAAAGTACGTAGGTTTTTATTCCAGATTTGTCGAAATGGAGACATAACACCAAACACCCTTGTGCTAATAGAGCTCAAGGGGTTGATAGATGCGCATTTGGAGAGACAGCTCTCGTTAATCTGTGAAAATGGCAGGAGTCTGGTGGAAATTATCTGGTGGTTTGAAAGTCGTGAAGTCAGAATCCACGGAACGTATAAAAAAACCGAACAGCTTTCAAATGAATATTGTGCACTGACTCCGCAAACTCACACCACAGACAAAACAATAAACCGTCAATGTGCCAAAACATTCACTGAAGTTGTAGAGAAACTTGCAACGTATTACAACCCTGATAGACATTTCTGTCAACCTGCTCACAGATTTCTTAAGGCTGTCAGGATTTTTGGTCCCAATCAAGTGTGCAGACTCGACATGACAACCCTCCAACAATACTCGATTCAAGGTTTCAATGACACATATCAATTATTAGCACAAGAAAAGCGCACTGCAATGTCACTGGGTGAATTCTGGGATAGAGGAAGCTGAGGAAATATTTCCAAGAAAGGCAAAATGATACTTGTCTGTTGTAACCAACTGTTTTGATGCAGAATGATGCGCCCTTTGATATGGACAAGTTTTCGCCAAGCATCGTCAATCCATGACAGAAGAAACTGTTAAACAACTGACCGTGTTCAAATTAAATCACAGAGTTTAGAAACTTGTCATGTCATTCACCACTTTTATCAATTTTTTTAAAATATATATACATGCAAACCATTTCATTATTATTACAATTTCTTTTTGCAGGACTGAATTTAACACGTGAGTGTCCCTTGTAACCATCGCTGTCAATCACCATCTGTACTTAATTAGCGGCAATTACTTGTTCAATGTAGATGATTGGAGCGATGAAATTGGGATAATTGTTGGACACCTGGCTTGACAGCTTTGTGGATAGCTTGGATAGCTTTGATAGCTTTGATAGCTTTGGGGGGGGGGGGGGGGGGCACTGTTTTAATTATTGTATTGGGGTTGAAGTGAATCTCTGCCAATACTGTCATTATACACTGCCTGGCCAAAAAAAAAGTCGCACACTCTAATATTTCGTTGGACCGCCTTTAGATTTGATTACAGTGTGCATACATTGTGGCATTGTTTTGATAACCTTATGCAACGTCACAACATTTATTTCCGTCCAAAGTTGCATTCATTCTTAGCCGAGATCTTGTATTGATGACGGGAGAGTCAAACCACTCCGTAAAGTCTTCTCCAGTACATCCCAAAGACTTTCAATGGGGTTAAGGTTAGGACTCTGGTGGCCAATTCATGCTCCCTGAACCAGTCTTTCACAATTTGAGCCTGATGAATCTTGGCATTGTCATCCTGGAATATGCCCATTGATGGGATAACCTGGTCATTCAGTACATTCAGGTACTCAGCTGACTTCATTTTATTGCTGCATAACGTCACTGAGCCTAGACCTGACCATTTGAAGCAACCCCAGATCATAACACCGCCTCCAGAGGCTTGTACAGTGGGCACTATGCACGACGGGTGCAACGGTGACTTTTATTTTGGCCAGGCAGTGTTGACGTCCATGTGAGAATGTCCATAAACTACTTGATGTCCATGTGAGAACCAACAAAAAACCTCAGTTTGAAATACTAATTTCCCTCTGAGAAGATTTAGATCAGGGATTCTCAATCCTGGTCCTGGGGGACCCCTGTGTATGCTGGTTTTCGTTGCAACCGCAGTTGCAATCCCAGAATTTTAACAAGCTGTTAATTTTTCTTAATTAGGTGCTTTTCATGGTTGGAGGAATTATTCGCCCACTTAAGACACATTATGTCAGAAATAGCTATGCATGCCATGTAGAACAAACTCCCCATGTTCACATTGTGCTTATTGTGCTATATTGCAACAATTACATAAGAAAAGGTTACAAAATAATGTATTTTCACTCAAATGAAAGAGTGAAGTGAATCAATAGGCTCCTAATTAGGTTGTTGAACACATGTGTTTAACTCAATTTTTTCTTTAAGCTTAAGACAATGCAGGTTTGGCTCGTTATCATTTGCTTTGTGTTTGAATTCTTCATTATCTACGAAATGGTTAATTTTAGTGGCCATGTGTCCACACTTTCACCAATTAGGAGCCTATTGATTCAAATCAGTCTTTAAATGGATCTGTTAAATAATTTTCTTATCTTTTTTAAATAATATAGCACAATGTGAACATGGGGTGTTTATTCTACATGGCATCCATAGCTATTTCTGATATAATGTGGCTTAAGAGGGTGAATAATTCCTCCAAACATGACAAGCACCTAATTAAGAAAAATTAACAGCTTGTTAAAATTCTGGGATTGCAACTGCGGTTGCAACGAAAACCAGCATACACAGGGGGTCCCCAGGACCAGGATTGAGAACCCCTGATTTAGATAACCGAAAAGCCTACATGAATGAAACACAAGTGACCACTGCAATGCTGCTGTTGACCACTGCAGTGTTGCTATTAACCACTGCAATGCTGCTGTTGATTAAACTGGAAATGTGGCCTTATAGCTGGAAAGGTATCAACAGGACTCTGCATTAACTGGGTATGTGTGAAGTCTGGCAATACTACAAGCCAGAGGGACCTAATTTATCCCAATTCATCTTTTTGTCCTGCTTATGTACAATTCTGTAAACGTGCAAAAACACATAAAAATTACTTCATAATTCATGGACATTACAATATAATTTTACAATAAAAAATAAAACATATTACATGTATAATACATGTAATTCATTAAAAAAAGGATAATGTGCACACATTATATATTGTATAAAAAATTTCGATTGAGACCGTATTGGTCCCTTGCCTTGTGAAGAAGTAATTGATTTTGATTTTTCTTTTTTAATGGTCCACCGCACATTAATTTACAACAGAAGACTTGTACATGGTGGTCTTTTCTATACTCTCCATGTCTCGGGGGTGGCAGGGGGGGGGCGGGGAATGGACTCATTCCATCTCTCGAAAACTGGAAAGGCCCAGCGTGCCGTTCAGAATAATTCATGTCTCCTTCTGAAGCGATTCGTCCAGCCACTGCAAGATATGTATTGCCCAATTAAAAAACAAAATTGTGCTTTCATGTTCATCTTATACTTCTGGAAATAAAGGCCCATTAAAGGGAGGGGGGGTGTAGGGGATGCACGTGGTACATGCTGATAGCTGAAACACCATCGCTCTAGAGATCTCTCCTCCTACATAGACAGAGGACATTTACCTTGTGCAATTAGAAAACGCATTAATTTGCATTACGTGCTGGCGTTTAGCTTTCCTCCTCTGGCTGGCGGGTGCGCAGCTGTACCTTTGAGGCATCAAGGTTCTATTTTTACAAGGACCCAAAAGAGAGGAGGATAGAGAGAGTGGCAGGGAGAGAGATGGAGGGACGTAGGGGGAACGCAGAGAGAGTTAGCCCCGCTTTTATTGCCACAATTCGGACCCGAGAAACTGGCAATCACATATCTCACATCCTCAGATAAAGCGATGGCACAGTATACGTGCTGCGTGTATATGTATATGTATGTATGTGTGTATGTGTTGGCCCCCACCCACCGCACTCCAGCCCCACGGCCATTTTAAAACAGCCCTGCTATGCAACCCTTAAAAATAAAAAAGTCAAAAAATCAAGCATGCTTTACAGAGTGTGCATTTTTAATTGCCTACATTAGCTGTTGGCTGGCAGTTAAATTTAGTGTGGATCCCCCCCCCCCCTCCCCCTTCCAGGAGCTGAGCCAGGAGCACCAGTAAGGAATCACAATGGCTTTTTGGCCACAATTGGCCATTCCCACCCCTGCACACGGCAGATTGTGTGTCTGGATATCTTCCTCTGGTTCGTCTCTCATTAAAGGCTGACCAGGCCCCTGTGAACATTCCACTTTATGATCTATGGTGTTCTTATAAGTCCAAAAATCTTATTTTCTATTTCTACTTTATATTTGCTGTGACAGTCATTTTTTGAATACAACACAGGAATGTTGGGGGGGGGTTTGTCTTAATTACATTACTTCATTATTTATTTTCTAACCAGAAGCTGAGATGTTAAAATGAGGTCCTGGCTCACCGTGGTCATTAAATATTCAGTACCACTTTTTAACAGCACCAGTATCCTGGTCAAATTCCCACAAACTTCTCACTGCATCTGACCAATTAACCCCCCTCCCGCAGATCTGATTGGCTGTTTCATTCCCTACCCACTTTGATTTCCCAAACTACTGCTGCAAAAGTGAAATGAGTTCTTTGTTGGCCTACCTGCATCAGCAAAGATAAATAATTCAAATAGAGAAGGCACCTATCCAGCTGACTTTAATTCAGTTCAATTAAGTTTTATTTGTAAGGAGAAAAACCAAGGCACTTTTCCATAGCCTGCACTTAATTAAATGCCTTTATTCCATGGCACATTCCATGAATGAATTATAAAAAGTCCAATGCATTTGTGTGCTAAATGAGTCTACGCCTATACTGGGCCTCATTCATGAAAAGTGAGCAGAACGAATTGCAAATGCAAACGTAGCTAATAAATTACGATTGTAAAAATCAAACACTTTAGATGATGCTATAAATCAATTGTAGGCTATGAACTTGTTTAATTAGAATCATAACGTAATGAGTGCTCCAACGTTAAATATGCTATATTTAAAACACACGTTTGACCAATTAACAAAATTTGCTTTAAATTGCTTTACAGGTCTGTAGCCAGCGTTGCAATGGCTGATCTTTCCTGTCCCATGTTGTCTGTGCCGTAGACTGCACACATGTACGCATCAAGGCTCTATCCGATGAGGCGTTTGCATGGGCTATGAACAAAATGGGCTATCACTCCGGCGGCTCATATGATGCGAAATGCGTGTTGCTCAACTTTTCTACAAACCTGACAAGGTGTGCAAAATGATGTTGGCTGTTGTGTTCTGCACAACATGGCCATGAACAACGGCCTTCCTATACCAGATGTCCCCAATCCCCAATGAACTAACGATGCTGTCTGATGGACCGCTACTTGAACTCGACAATGTGACCGCAATTAGACTGCGCCAGCAATTCAGAGAGATTCTAAAATAAGGTATGTGATTGCCCGATTTCAAACCACAACTCACACGCAAAGAAACCAACAAAATTACGAAATGAAGCGCTGCTATGCGTTTCTTCGCTCTATAATTTAATGTCAATCCATTTAAATTTTTTTTTATTTTACTACTTTACAGTTTGTGTGACGGGTGATCCTGCATTAAAAGTAGGCTACATGTCATCTCCTGCTAGGCCTTTACCAGTTCAGATGACATCGGTACTGACAATACAAAATATTTTCTTTTCCTTGAATCCTTGACTGAACATCTGCTAATAAAACTTAGATTTGAGTGTTGGAAATCGGAATAACTATTTCTTTTGCTTTTTCTGGACCACTTTGACTTGGTATGCCCCTTTAAATGGAATTCGCAACTTTCATATATGGCAATTCATGGTCATGGATTTATGGTAATCGAAAAATAACGTGAACGCGCTTATCATTTACGGTCAATGGGAATTCATGAACATGCACATGGAATATGAACAAATCTTCCTTTCCCACACGGTTTCATGAATCCGGCATAAATGTTTTGTACCGACTTGTTACATGCATAAATGTACGCGCATATTTAGGAATGTTTCATGAATGAGGCCCACTGTGTGCGTGTGCGCGTACGGTGCGCGTGCGCGTGTGCGTGTGTGTCTGTCACCCATTCTTGAGAATTGGGACAAAACCTTGCTTTTTTGGTGCTTGTTTTTTATTCTTCAATTATGCTGGGAAAATATATTTTGATAGATCAAAGTCTTGGCTATTAAACCGTGTAAAGGGGCCATCTCCCAGTGATTGAGGACTTGCATTTGAACTCCATCAAGCACACAAAACAAATAATCGTATTATAATATAATATGGAAATGTTTAATGCTTTTTGGATTATCTTATTAGCTGTGTACTCAAAAAGTGTGATTTCTTTTTATTCAAGAAAGAAATACAATTATAACGTTGCCCGCAATTTCTGTTGACAAAGTACTTTGTCTTTGTGATAAAGGACATATAATAATAATTTATGACACAATTAACACACATTAGGTGTACCATTGCATCTTTCTTATTGATGTAAACACATTGGATCTTCTTTCTTCTTGATGTAAACACATTTTTAAATCGTTATGAACATATTCTTCATGAACAGAAAATATCCATCTGACATAGGTGACTTTTCGTTTGACGGCCAACTGAGTTGACAATAGTACACATAAACACACTTAATTCCCCCAAGAATAACAAAAAAATCGAAGTAATTACATGCATGCTATTGGAAACACCCCCTCTTTCAAAATGAGTAATTATAACTTGTTTTTACTTCATTAAACTAAGAACAGATGGCACATGGTAAGAGACCCATTTCAAAAATAGGTACCTTGTGATCCAAAAGATGAGGACTCTGACTGGGCCAGACTTGACAGGCAGTCACTCTTCTATACTGCTGATTTGTTTTTTAATTGAATGAGGCAACCCTACCCAGGATCCATTCTGTTGCCAGTCTAAATGCAGATTCACTGGCTGTCGATGTCATGTGATCAGGAGAATGAGGGGCTTGTACAGATTGTCATTGGTTGGTTGAAGGGGTGGGCAAAAGCACTGTAAAGGATGGTGGAGAGCACATTTTTGTTACAAGCAAAAACTGATTACCGGTGTGGTCTGGTGCATTGGAGAAAACCACTGAGCCCCTCCTTAAAATTATTTCCAATGGTATGGTGCCACTGAGATTTGTTTAAAGGCTATAGATACAGCATTTAATTCCCTCTAGTGTCTCATATGGAAATTGCATTTCAAAACAACACAGCCAGCTGCTGTTAGAAGCACATGCCCGTCAACAGGTTGCCAGATTGACTTGTTTCATCTGCATTTTGTATACATAACGTTACTTCATCTGACTGTGAAGAGTGTAGTCAGAGACAGAATCAGGCTTAATCATGACAAGTGACAAATCTTTTGTGGTTGGACAAGTAATTAATTCCTAAACAAATTTTGCAATATGTAGCATTGCATTATCTCCATAGATTTAGGTGACCAATGACCAAATGCTGAACCAGGGTTGGCCCTCGTCTTGCTCCGGTTCTTATCATTAAGGACTGGTACCGGGGTTTCTTGGGTCTAATGTTACTGCTGGGTGAGGGCTCTCGCTTGGCATCAAATTCCACCATCACTGTCGGAATAACTGAATCTGGCAACCAATTGAGACTCCTGATACAGAGGTGGGTGCGGTACCAACGTCGTAATACTACTGGCTCAGGAGTTTGTTAGAGCCGGGAACCAAACTCTGAGAGAAACACTGCACTCTTTGAAGGCCCGTAAAACAATTTTTGTAATGATAAATTAATTTTTTATTTTTAGGGAAAAGCAATACTTTTATTCAGCATCTATCATCAAGCTCTGTAGATGTATTATATAACAAAATGTTTTTGTCTCCATAAAAATGTTATATCTATAGCATTTAAGTTAATTAGTCATTTTCTGTTTTTCCATCTAACTGCTCTTTATTATCAACTGGTGAGCATCCAGCGCCATTATATCTAGAGAAGCTGATAGAGAGCCAGTTAAGGCCACTGGAGTCAATCTAATGTAGGAGTGTGGGGGTGAGACCAGAAGGAGCCTGGAGTAGGTGGGAGCAGGCGGTGGGAAGAAAGTTCACACGGGCTGACCTCTGGTAGGCAGAACCGCACCACAACAAGTCTACACCAATACCAGCTTCCGAGCTTCTTACTACCACTCAGGACCGGCAGCTCTTACTAGAACTGGAGAGACGGCTCAAGTTGCCCCAACATATAGCAACCACGAGAGTGAGACATGACATCCTAGTTGTGTCTGAAGCAACGAAAATCATCATCATGCTGGAGCTGGCTTTTGCGAGAAAGATGACCAAGTACGAGGTGCTAGTCAGTGACTGTCAGAAGCAAGACTGGAAGGCAAGGTGTTTGTCCATAGAAGTAAGGTGCAGGGTTTTTGTGAGGTACCATGGGGGTGAGCATTAGGAGAGCCAATGCAACAAAACGAAGGTTGCAGAAAAGGCCTCAAGATGGCCGAACCTTGGGAGAGCCACTGCCACTACTAGGGCTGTGTCCGAATCAGCACCCTTCCATACTATTAGGTAGGCTTGTTGAATAGACCAGATGAAAAAGTCATTAAATAGGCAAAATTTTCTCAAAATATAGTATACTTTAAACCTCTGTATAATACACTTACTTCCGGAGTTTTGCTGAGATTCCTGGTACTAGAAGTTGAGAAAATTAAATTTGTCCAAAAAATTCAATAAATTATATTTACTGTACTTCATATATAAATAAATTTAATTTATTGTTTTAGGTAATTAATAGTCAGATTTATTTGGTAGGACATGATTTGTCCCAATTCTTAAGAATGGGTGATAGATAAATACAGGGTTCTCCCCAGAATTTCAGAATATTATAATAGAGTGGTGCTCAGGCCCTCTGGTGCTAGGGTGGGGGGGTCTGGTCATGGAGGGGGGAGATTTAGCATTTTCATACTACCTTAGAAGTAATTTCCTGCATTCTGGGGTATTAAAAAACACACAAAAAACGTTCAGACAATTACAGTCAAGAACCTGAAATCTTGACATTTAGGCCAGTGATAAAATCTTAAATTAGATTTTCTCTGAACATAATGATAAAAAAGGACTACAAATAATGTATTTATGAAAATAAACTCCAAAAGAAAATAAATAGTGAACGTGAAAGATTAATCTCCCACTTCAAGGTTTATGACTTAATTTATAAACTTTTAAAAAACTAATTGAAGTAATATATTATGAAATATGTGAAAAGTCCAGACTGGGCTTAATGGGTACCCAGTAGGGGTGTAACAGTACACAAAAGTCTTGATTAGTTACGTTAGTTTTTTCTTCATGGTTTGGTACAGCATAAAAAAAATGGAATGCAAATTATTAAATTGCTTTTCTTTAGAATGAAAATGTAAACAGTGGCTAACTGACCATCATTTCTTTCTGAAGTCTAGATCACTTTTCTTTAAGCTGTAAATGTGTTTGGATGCCTACTTTATAATTAAACTTATTCATCCATTCCATGATTTCAACAATTCTTCTCCACATTTTATTACGTTACAGACATATTCTACAATAGATTGAGTTCATTTTTTGTCTCAAAATTCTACACAAAATAGCCCATAATGACAAAGTGAAAACAGGTTTTTAGACATTTGTGCTAATTTATTAAAAATCAAAATGTAAAATATCATATGTACACAAGTGTGCACACCCTTTGATATGACACCCAAAAGTGAGCTGAGGTGCATTTTGTTTCCACTGATACTGCTTGAGATGTTTCTACAACTTAATTGGAGTCCACCTGTGATAAATTCAATTGATTGGACATGATTGGGGATTGCCAACACCTGCCTATATAAGGTCTCACAGTTGACAGTGCATGTCAGAGCAAACTCCAAGCCATGGGGTCAAAGGAATTATCTGCAGACCTCAGAAACAGGATTGTGTCAAGGCATAGATCTGGAGAAGGGTACGGAAAAATCTCTGCAGCTTTACAGGTCCCAAAGAGCACAGTGGCCACCATCATTCGTAAATGGAAGAAGTTTGGAACCACCAAGAATCTTCCTAGACCTGGCCGCCCGGCCAAACTGAGCAATCGGGGAAGACGGGCCTTGGCCAGGGAGGTGAGCAGGAACCCGAGGGTCACTCTGACAGAGCTCCAGCGTATCCTTGTGGAGATGGGAGAACCTTTCAGAAGATCAACCATCCAGGCAGCACTCCACCAATCAGGCCTTTATGGTAGAGTGTACAGACGGAAGCCCCTCCTTAGTAAAAGGCACCTAGAGGACTCTCAAACCATGAGAATCAAGATTCTCTGGTCTGATGAAACCAAAATTTAACTTTTTGGCCTGAATACCAAGCGTCATGTCTGGAGGAAACCAGGCACCGCTCATCACCTGGCTAATACCATCCCTACAGTGAAGCATGGCGGTGGCAGCATCATGATGTGGGGATGTTTTTCAGCAGCGGGAACGGGGCGACTAGTCCTGATAGAGGGAAAGATGAATGCAGCTAAGTACACCGAGATCCTTGAAGAAAACCTGCTCCAGAGCGCTCTGGACCTCAGACTGGGGCGAAGGTTTACCTTCCAACATGACAACGACCCGAAGCACACAGCCAAGAGAACAAAGGAGTGGCTTTGGAGACAGTCTGTGCATGTCCTTGAGTGGCCCAGCCAGAGCCCAGACCTGAATCCAATTGAACATCTGTGGAAAGAGCTGAAAATGGCTGTGTACTGACGCTCCCCATCCAACCTGACGGAGCTTGCAAGGATATGCCAAGAGGAATGGGCAAAAATGTCCAGAAACAAGTGTGCCAAGCTCGTAGCTTCTTTCCCAAGACGCCTTGAAGCTGTAATCGCTGCCAAAGGTGCAGCAACCAAGTATTAGGCTAAGGGTGTGTACAGATATGTAACCCCTAAATAAAATTGCATATTTTATAAAAACCTGTTTTCACTTCGTCATTATTGGCTATTGTATGTAGATGTTTGAGGCAAAAAATGAACTCAATCTATTGTAGTATAAGTCTGTAACGTAATAAAACGTGGAGAAGGTGAAAGGGGTGTGCAGACTTTCCGGCTTGACTGTATATCATAAGAAACTGGTAGAAAAGCATCTTGGTGCTGCCCTCTAAAGGTCTAAATTTTCTTTCTGCTCCCCACTCTGCCCCCATCCCAATCGTGATGTAAGATTAGCTCTTTGGAGGTACCTCTACGTCATATGGATAATTGTTGCCGGCCACAACTGAAATAGCCGGCACCTGATTGGTTAGACGAACTACGGTCCTTTGGTTTCGGCTCCACGTTTTTAAACCCTTTTAAATCCTTATTATCCGTCTTATCCCACCTAAATTGTCCACTAAAATATGTTTCTGAAAATATTTGAGGTAAGAAATAGGCCATGCAGTTGCAGAATCTTGATTCATATATCATCTGCAACCTCTAGTTTGAGAGTTTGATCCGAGTTATACTAAATCATTTGTACATTGTATGATCATTTATGCAAATGACGATGGACACACCTCCTCCGCCCCCACCCCTCTCCCTCACTCACCCCACAAAGTATGTTTCTAAATTGTTTAGTAGGTGGAGACAGGCTGAGACAGTTCCACATCTGCATTAAAGCAAGGCTGAAATTGTTCGGTTCACAGCGTGTGCCAAACCGAAAGGCCCATACCAAAGGAAACCGCTGAAATGGTTCAAGGCCAGTTCCCACAACCAACACACCACATGGCTATCCTTTCGGAGACAGACAACCTGCTGTTTCATGTATACTTGCTAATCCAAGGTGTGCTGTCCGCTTTAGTACTGGATTAGGTCCTACTGGAAGTAAAGAGGTGATTAGTGTTGATTAAGCAGATGTAGCCACGGAAATCATTGTTAATAAAATGACCCCCCCCCCCCCCACCTTTAACGGTATCCCTAATGTAGAGGAACACAGTAATGAAGACCTTTAATGTGGCAGTTAACCCAAAGGAGCCAGCATTCCTCACTGCTGGAGGATGCCGGGGTGGGGGTGGGGGTGGGGGGGGGGGGGTGTGTTAGCAGAAAGATGCGGCCGATTTCTTTCCAATGGTCGACCACAGAGGCAACAAGGAAATTGACTGTGTTTTAGGTTTTTCGCCTGCAGGACAATTTTAAAGTGTCCGACTGCACTGTCAGGCACGAAGCTAGATAATTAGGAAATAGTGCAATGGTGCGGAAAACTAAGGAGGGAAGAACTTAGGGGGAGTCGTTTGCGATTACCATTTGGTCCCGTTTACAGGACTCATTCATTGCCTTTTTAATGATTCGGTACTGTAAGCATGATAGTCTCGACGAAGACCAAATGGAAAAAGTTTATTTCCTGGAAATTCAATGCCGCTGTGAAGAGTCAGCCCGAGCAGAGGAAATGCTGTGCGTTTTCCGTTTATAGCGCATGTTCCGTTGGCCTTGTGTTGTCTGCAAGCAAAAATGAAGCAATGATGATTAAACAATTTTCTTTTCAGGGGAGGAACAATTATTCTGAATGCTAACGCGGTTAAAGGAGAATGGCTTTTGTGCAGTTTGAACATCTTCCTGCACGTTTATATCTGTCTTTATAACTGCCTCCAATTTCAAAGAATTCAAATACACAAAGAGCTTGTCTTTTTAAAAATGTAGCCATTTCCCATTGTAAATCATCCTCTGAATAAGTAAAAACCAACCCAAGTACAAATCAGTGAGCGAATGGTTTCACATCAGTTGACGCCACACTTGAGCTAATATACATCAGGAAACCTGTTTCAATCAAACAAAGGATTGTAAACCTTGACGTGAACATGCACACTTATTGAATATTGAATATTGAAAGAGAGACTTACAAAGGTAAATACGTGCTCCTGTTGAATTTTTTAGATAGAGAGACAGAGAGAGATCTTTAAAATGCATTGTGGGGCATCCATCTTCATCGAGCATTCATGAAAGCCTGTTCAAGGCCTGACTCGAGAGCTACTGTCACGTTAATACCCTTTGATTCCGCCTAATATTGTTCAAGCAAGTGCTTAATGAAGGCCTCTCTTTGAAACCGAGCGGATTAGCGATTGTGTTCTTTTACAGTTTTAAGAGGAGGGAAAGGGGCTTTAAGCCTTCCTCACACAGAGTCTCACTTCTCCTACTGCCAGAAGAGGAATAAACTATTGGCTCTCTTCCCAACAACTCTCAGCTACAGGCTAAAATATGCAGCACTGGATCCAGAGAGCAGAAGAATGTATTAGAGAGATAGAGAGTTCCCTCCTGTTTTTACACACGGTCATCAACCTTAGCAACCTTAGGATGTCTTACTGGGAGATTTTCTCACACATTAGCATGGAACCCAAGCACAGGATGTGCATGGCGATTGAAAGCTGACGGACAGCACACTGTTGATCTCAGGCCTTCTGGGCCCCTACGGGACACCTTTACACTGACGAGTCTTGCACACGCCCATCAGGTGTAACCAACGGGGAATGATTGATAGATGTGCCTCCATTTTTTATTTTTTTTTCCTCACTGAACGGATCGATTTTTAATTCTTTTGTGTCTGCGACCCGGGCTGCCGGCGGGAGGTGCGGGGGGCTCCTCAAGGTGGGACGTCCCGTTGAAGGTGAGAGGATGGGAAGGGAAGGGAGTAAGAGCGCAGTGAGCGCTATTGAAGGGCTGGTCCCTGTAGGTCCTGTGCGATGCCCTCGCTCCAGGGCAGATGAACTGTCCCTGGTACCGGCCCCTCCGTGGTGCCCCTCCCCTGTCTGGGGAGGAGGGGAGGTTCCACTGGGCCACAGTTCATCCACACCACCAGGGGGCATGAAACAGGGGAGTCACAGGATCACGTGGGAGGGGGGGGGTGAGTTCCTTCTTTATAATTACACAGTATAAAGCATAGATGCTTTCTTTTGTCCTGAGCTATACACAGACTGCTGCGGAAGAGTAATTAGTCAAGCAGGAGGCAAAAGGGTGTTTAAAAAAAATGCAGATGAACAAACAACAATGACAGTTTTTTTCTTTTATGGACGAAAATGGGCCTGCTGCTTTACATATATTCTTTGCTTGGGCGAATGATTCACATAATTTGCTGGCG
Organism: Synaphobranchus kaupii; assembly: GCA_029718625.1. Taxonomy (NCBI): domain Eukaryota; kingdom Metazoa; phylum Chordata; class Actinopteri; order Anguilliformes; family Synaphobranchidae; genus Synaphobranchus; species Synaphobranchus kaupii. Next base: position 12,753,465 of record CM056388.1, on the reverse strand, counting down.
CTACATGATAGCGCACGAGCGCGAGGACACCGAACGCCCCCTTATCTTAGCCCTGGGGCCGCTCGCCGTGTTCTCCATGTCCAGCCATATTGGACACGGTGTCCGGTTTCCTCCCGCGCGCTGGCCGGTTCTCCTCCAGCGGGGGTGTTGAGTTTACTCTGCCGGATATGGGATTACACGACATCCCGCCAGTCCTCGGAAATGAAATAACAGAAAACGATTGAGCGCTACGAAGCTCCTTTTAGTATTAAATATCATGGGGTCGTTTACACAAGATCCCTGCAGAGGTTAAGGCGTAAGGTCGAGGCGGGGGGGTAAAGCGGTGACTCACAGTGACAGATTACCTCAAGAGAGGAGTGATGTGTGTGTGTGTGTGTGTGTGTGTGTGTGTGTGTGTGTGTGTGTGTGTGTGTGTGTGTGTGTGTGTGTGTCAGTGAGCAGCACTGACCCAGGACAGTAATAGATCTGAGATTTAAATAGGTCTCCACCAGGACAGGCTAAGAAGAGGAGCTGTGGTGTTGCTCACACCGCGGGGCTTCTTGCACACTGCAGATGGCTCTTCAGGCACAGGAAGGCAGCAGAGACCCTCTGTACTCTGTCCTCTGTCCTCTCCCATCTCTCCTCTGTCCTCTCCCATCTCTCCTGTCTCCTCTGCCATTTCCCCTCTTCTCTGTCTCCTCTGTCCTCTCTCCTGTCTCCTCTGTCCTATGCCCTTTCTCCTGTTTCCTCTGTCTTCTCCCCTCTGTCCTGTCCCCTGTCTCCTGTCTCCTCTGTCCACTCCCCTCTGTCCTCTCTCCTCTCTCCTCTGCCCTTTCCCCTCTCTCCTGTCTCCTTTGTCCTCTTCTTTCTCTCCTGTCTTTCATCTGTCTGCAGGGACTGGCCAGAATAAGGGTGACCATACCATCACTACAATACTCGCTCACTTATTCACTCATGCACTCTCTCACTGTCGCCCCCTACAATACTCGCTCACTTATTCACTCATGCACTCTCTCACTGTCACCCCCTACAATACTCGCTCACTTATTCACTCATGCACTCTCTCACTGTCGCCCCCTACAATACTCGCTCACTTATTCACTCATGCACTCTCTCACTGTCACCCCCTACAATACTCGCTCACTTATTCACTCATGCACTCTCTCACTGTCACCCCCCTACAATACTCGCTCACTTATTCACTCATGCACTCTCTCACTGTCAGCCCCTACAATACTCACTCACTTATTCACTCATGCACTCTCTCACTGTCACCCCCTACAATACTCGCTCACTTATTCACTCATGCACTCTCTCACTGTCGCCCCCTACAATACTCGCTCACTTATTCACTCATGCACTCTCTCACTGTCACCCCCTACAATACTCGCTCACTTATTCACTCATGCACTCTCTCACTGTCGCCCCCTACAATACTCGCTCACTTATTCACTCATTCACTCTCTCACTGTTACCCCCTACAATACTCACTCACTTATTCACTCATGCACTCTCTCACTGTCGCCCCCTACAATACTCGCTCACTTATTCACTCATGCACTCTCTCACTGTCGCCCCCCTACAATACTCGCTCACTTATTCACTCATGCACTCTCTCACTGTCAGCTCCTACAATACTCGCTCACTTATTCACTCATGCACTCTCTCACTGTCAGCCCCTACAATACTCGCTCACTTATTCACTCATGCACTCTCTCACTGTCAGCCCCTACAATACTCGCTCACTTATTCACTCATGCACTCTCTCACTGTCACCCCCTACAATACTCGCTCACTTATTCACTCATGCACTCTCTCACTGTCGCCCCCTACAATACTCACTCACTTATTCACTCATGCACTCTCTCACTGTCGCCCCCTACAATACTCGCTCACTTATTCACTCATGCACTCTCTCACTGTCACCCCCTACAATACTCGCTCACTTATTCACTCATGCACTCTCTCACTGTCACCCCCTACAATACTCGCTCACTTATTCACTCATGCACTCTCTCACTGTCGCCCCCTACAATACTCGCTCACTTATTCACTCATGCACTCTCTCACTGTCACCCCCTACAATACTCGCTCACTTATTCACTCATGCACTCTCTCACTGTCGCCCCCTACAATACTCGCTCACTTATTCACTCATGCACTCTCTCACTGTCAGCCCCTACAATACTCGCTCACTTATTCACTCATGCACTCTCTCACTGTCAGCCCCTACAATACTCACTCACTCATTCACTCTCTCACTGTCACCCCCTACAATACTCGCTCACTTATTCACTCATTCACTCTCTACCTTGCTCACTCATTCCTCTTAGCTCTCACTCTTAATTCTGTTGCTCACTCTTTCTCTTATTCACTCTCCCTCCCTTCCGAACTCACTCATTCACTCACTCATTCCTCTTAGCTCTCACTCTTAATTCTGTTGCTCACTCTTTCTCTTATTCACTCTCCCTCCCTTCCTAACTCACTCATTCACTCACTCATTCCCCCAATCACTCATTCTTTCACTCAACCATTCACACACAAATCTGACAAAACCAGCTTTTTAAATAAGGGGAACAGTGTACACATTGGACTCTGTGGTTGGCCAGTGTGCTGTAGATCTAGCTGCTTCTAAATCGCAGTGCTGCATACACAGTTGCCAGGGACATTTCACGGCCCTGGCCAAAATATTGTTTACGCTGAAGCTTTGGATAGATTTTTCTGGACTGGTATACTGGATAAACACTAAAACTCTATATGCAAGATGAAAGTGCGCTTAACACACTTTTGGTCAGTGTAGTTTGCGTTTAATCATTTCTCTTGGTTTTGTCAGTCTCTGCGTGTGTTCAGTAAGCGACCAGGCTCACCTGCTGCCCTGACTCTGCTGTATGTTTGTCACTTTCCTCGCCTCCTAAACTACACAGTAATTACATTTAAATTAGGAGCCCAGGTTGACTGGACTCCTCCAAGAGAACACAGTTTACTTATCTGGTTCAGGTAGGCTTAAGCACTGCAAAGTGTCTCCGCCAAGCGGACTGCGGTGTTTAAGAAATCTCAGTCGAAGAAGAACGGAGTCTGTCTGGCAGTCCTCATCTTGTGACACAGCACACGTGCACACGCCCACACGCACATGCCCACACAGACGCACACACACACACGCACATGCACACGCCCACACACGTGCACATGCACACGCCAGCCACCGAGAGCAAACCTGCTGACCTCCATGCAACTTCTCCTATTTTTTTTGTGACCATGTTTCATATTTTTTTCTTCTCGATGAAAGGACCTAATTAATGATTGAGTTCATCAGCAGACCAGACTCATTTTCTTGCATGTGGTCTTAATAACGGACGGCGGTTCAGAGAGGTTGGACTCGAGAGGTCCTGGACGGCGATTGTGTGCTCTGAGTGGGTTCAAAGGTTAAAGCATGTGTCAGCCCTGTGTCTCAGATGTAAAAGGGCCCCTCCAGGATCATTTGCTTGTGGTTATAAAAAGAAATGGGTCGACAGCTATCGTTGCCATTGGAAATTTTTCCTCCCTGATCTGCACTAGTTACCGGCATTACACACACCACAAGGCACAAGGTCCAGAGAAGGCCTTCTGGCTCTTAATTAATTCATTAATTTAATTGGTTGGTCTCTGCTAAGTAAATCAATCTGAGTTTATGGATGAAAAATATGCCTCTGTCTAGCTGAACTAATGAGTAAATCGTTTAAGCAGTGCGTGCGTGTGTGGCTGTGTTTGTGTGTGCGTGTGTGTATGTATGTGGCTGTGTGTGTGTGTGTGTGTGTGTGTGTGTGGGGGGGGGGGATTTCTGGCCCTACTGTATGTGTATTTGAGTGCCTGGGTGGGCATCATAACCTTTCTCTCCACAGTTTGTGAACAGATCAGGGCTGTATGTGTTAGTCCCTCATTATCAGCATTTAGATGAAGTGCAAATGGACCCTGAACTGGCATTAATAACATTTTAACTCAACGGCTTGTGATTCATCACAGCGGATATAATAGTGTACGGAAATAATGTGAAATCTCTGTCCCGCCCACCTCACCCAAGGGTTTGCTTTTATTGAGTACAGAGTTCTAAAAAACACAGCAAAAACACCTCGTTTCACAAGTACACATTTTAAAAATATACCTGAAAATTTGATTCAGTAAATTATAGGTGACGTGTTCCTGGCAAGGACATTGCAGTTAAAGATACTAATATGACTAATATGTGTATATAATAATAATAATGATAATAATAGCATGGGAAAGGGGTTCATTACTTTCTCTGCTTGCTTAAACACAGTTCCTCAGTGTAGTGCCCGCACCGCTGTATGGTACTGAACACTTACCACGCCAGTGTCTACTCCTGCCTACCCTCACACAGGTCGGCGCGTGATTGGCCACCGAGCCGTATGTAGACATGGGGCTTTGCTTTTTCGAAATGGCAGGTTACGATGAGGATAGTGGACAGTGGAGGCGAGGAAAGGGCCACACGGCCGATTGGTCTTCGATCGGCTTCGGCGTCTGGCGGCGACGTTTCCGCCTGGAATCTGCAGGGCGTGGCTGCGCTGCCGTCGCATGACTGGATGAGCCAGACGCTGGCGGTGCGCGGCTCTCCCGCTTTCCCCCTGGCTGCTCGCTCGCTGCGCTGTGGTTAGCCCGGCTTTATTTGCACTGCTGAATTAAGACATACTCCACACAGGCCTGGGATGAAGCCCGAGGCAGGGCAGCAGCTTCTCAAGGATGGGAGATTAAATAAATCATAACCAGCATTGGCATGGAAAGGGCATTTGGAGGTGTGCAAATCCGGTAGATTTAAACCAGATAAAGATGTGGGTTTCTTACGTGCCACGGGGCCTTGTCATGAATTTTACGCCTGCAGTGAAATAGTTACAGTAGATATATATACTATATGTGTGTGTGTGTGTTTATACTGTAGATGGGGTGTTTGTGATGTAGACCTTGTTACTCCTTGTGTGTGTCCACTATACAGGTGGAGCAATCTATGAAAATACCTTAAACTTGACCTGTTGATTCCAAATGCTGACTTTAAATTCATGGCACATTTCATGACAGGTTCCCCTTGTAAAATACATGCTGGTCCCAATGAAGTTAAATAAAAAGTAATAAAATTAATGAAATTTTATGACATTTTAACAAAAGGAAGAAGTAACATCCATTACAAACATAAGCCAGTGTTTCCCACAGGATTTTCTGAAACTGGTGGGTGGACCGTGAACTGAAATAAATTCTGTTAATTTCAACAGCTAAATATCAATTTGGTGCTCTTTCAGATTCAAATTTTAAGACTAGATCCAAATTTTTTTGTTGTTGCAACATGGGGAATGGAACATGTGAATTAAATACAATTTTGGTTAGCTGACTTTTTTGGATAAACAGCTAGCTAACATGCAAACGTAGTCTGATGAAATATGTTCATAAACTTATGGTCAGCGTACAAGACTATACAGAACCTACCACAATGCATGTTAACCTGTTCTGCCCCAAAGGTCAGCCCTGTCTTAAGTGGGACTGAACTTGAAAACTAGCCTCCAATAAAAATAAATAAACATGCTTATTTTTCTATCTATGAATGTGGATGTTCTATAATGTACAGAATCTGTACTATATAAACTATTAATTTCTTCATTTGCATGGTGTAAAAAAAAAAGTGAGATAAAAAGTATCAGTAGCAGAGAGGAAGTGCAATATATAAAAACAGGAAGTATGGGGTGCTCATGCTACAAACTGATGAAAAAGGAAGTATTTCGTTGACATTTTAAAAGGTCTCTGTACTTATAATACTGAGTGTTTTAAACTGTGTTGATAATGTTCAGTTTTGCTTTTTCACTCATCTGTAGCCACGCAGAATGATTATTTTTTCAATTATGATATTTTTTCGACAGCCGTTTAAGTAAAGAGCTTTTTGAAAAGCAGTCTCTTTCTTTATTTCTTTCTTTCTCTCTTTTTCTCTCACTCTGACTTGTGCTGTTGTGTGTCTGTCATTCGCTGCTGTCTCCCAGCATAGGAAATCAATGGTGCCTTTCATCCGGCCGCACTCAGCGTGAGGCGCAAAAGGGCGACTATGGGATCCAGGGACGGGCGAGAGTTACGCCTCGCTTTGTTTCTGCAATCACGCGCAGTTTTTCACAAAGCGGCAAAAAAAAAAGGCCCAAAGTAAGCCCCCCCCCGTTCCAAGCTGACATTAAGCTGGATACATCCTGCGGTTTCGTTCCCCTGGGGGGGGGCCGAGAGCACTCTGTCCCAGGCTAACCTTCATTAGGAGTCCGCCGTTCCTCAGAGCGGGGAAATCAAATAAACAAATGCTAAGTTTTAATCAAGCCTCCCAGCGTGGGGCCCCAAGGGGCCCTCCTCCGGATCGTTCCGTTGACATCTCTTTGGATTGGAAAGCCACGGCCGATAGCTCTCCGTCTGGGTCAGTGGTGGCGGCCCACGCTCGGAGACATCGCTTCAGGCGGCGCGTTTCAGTCAATGCTTTCTGACGCAACGCGGGAACTAGCTTCCCCCTTTAGAGCTGGAAATATAAATACATAAAGAAATAAGTGAATATGCCAGGCCCGTGGATGTTAATAGCTGCTTTCAGACTGCCTGTCTTCCACAGCCTGCTTCTGTTATTGTTAGTGTTTGGCCTTTCTCGCCCACCCTTTCAGAAAGCGCTTTCTCCGCCAGCGGCTGTCAAACTCCTAAACAAACACTTGTGTTCACATATTACTGAGCCTTCTATGTAAGGAACACTTTTCCCACTTTTCCCCCCATTTATGTTTCTGGCAGTCATGGATCATACTCCAGTCCAGGTCTTACTGTAAGCAGATTTGGTAACCACTAGTGAGCAGATCTTAATAAGTGCACATTTCCTCTGGGACTAATTACATTACATTAGATTACAGGCATTTAGCAGACGCTCTTATCCAGAGCGACTTACACAACTTTCTTTTTATCATGTTTTACATATTATCCATTTATACAGCTGGATATATACTGAAGCAATTCAGGTTGAGTACCTTGCTCAAGGGTACAACGGCAGTATCCTACCTGGGAATCGAACCTGCAACCTTTCGGTTACAAGGCCAGTTCCTTAACCATTATACTACACTGGTATTGTATAATATAGAAAGTGAAATATGACCTGAAATCTGAATCTCATTCTCAACCAGATAAATTATTTTATCTCTGCTGGACTGATAATGCATAACTGTTCCTTGTTACACCATTCATCAGATAATCAGGTTAATTTATGAATAAAATGTTACTCTTTTTGTTCCCATTGTAACAATTCTAGTATAACCTCCTAAGACCCGGCCATTAATTTCCGTCCCCTGTAGGGGACATGTGTATGTGGTCTTAATCTCAAGAACAATATATTGTGCTATGCTCAAACCTACACGAAAAGGGGCATTCGATAAAAATGTAGTAAAATAAAAAACAATTAATTCAGTAGCATAGTGGAAATTAGAATATAATACAGATAGAATAGAATACAAAGGATCTATAAATTGCCTGGGTTGCCTGATTGTATGGAAACCACTGTAAGATGCAGAGGTCAAGTGATTTACCCTTTCTTAGTTTAGGAGCAAGACTGAAATGAAGTAATGCAGAATAAATAATAAATTATGTTCTCATGTCATTTGTTACTTGTAATTACCTGCTGTAAATGCTTAGGGTCGCAGAAAAAATTGTTAAACGGCAATTTGTGATTCATAAACTACTGTTTATGAGACAAGTTTGTGTTTAGAGGCTGTTTGTCCCCTACTGCCATTTCTAATTAGCAGTGATACATTCAGCCTCATTGGATTACATTCAGTCAGTCAAGAACTTGCCTTCAACTGGTAAGTCCCTGATTAAATAGAAAATCATATCTCATTGTGGATCGCTTTCACGGTGCGGAAATATTTGCGTAAATGAATAACATTTTAATAAGGATCCAGACGTGCTCGTTCGGCCCTCTTTGGCACCGGGTCCCGGTGATTTGGGTATGAAAGGAATATCAGCCTTATCTTCTGCTCTAAATGTAGAAAATGGCAAACTGACTGTTTAAACAGTTGCAATCACTATGGCAACATCTGTTGCCATTTAGCAAACCGGCGCTGCAGCTCTCGGGGAATATTTTTTTGCGAACACAGCAACCAAAACGAGTCAATATTGAGATTCCAATCAGAAAGTAATAATAAATCGACTACAGCCTTTGAAAATCAATTGGAGGCCTTCCAAAGGCAGGAGGGGAGGGGGGGTGGGGACGCTGGGGGCAGAAACGCGGTGGGATAGCGGCGGCAGCAGCCCATCAGCGCGGTTCCTCGCCCAGCTAGCGCCTAGAGGGCTTCGGCGCGTGGGCGCCGCCCTGCTGGGCCAATCACAACCAATCACAGGTCAGAGCAAGACACCGCCAGGCGCACAGCCAGGACAGGGACTCCCGTGCTCCCAGCCCAATATCCCCAAATGCCTGTGTTTGACTCGTCAAGTCATTTGCTTGAATGAAATTTGAAATCTGCCAGCCGTAAGGGGAATTCCTCACTACCCATTAAGTGGAAGATGAAGGAAGTTAGAAATTATGGTAGGCCGAACAGTTCAAAAGCCGACGCAAACTAGACATCACATATCCAGTTGGATAGCGCGCCGAACAGTTCAAAAGCCGACGCAAACTAGACATCACATATCCAGTTGGATAGCGCGCCGAACAGTTCAAAAGCCGACGCAAACTAGACATCACATATCCAGTTGGATAGCGCGCCGAACAGTTCAAAAGCCGACCCAAACTAGACACAGTATATCCAGTTGGATAGCGCGCCGAACAGTTCAAAAGCCGACCCAAACTAGACACCGTATATCCAGTTGGATAGCGCGCCGAACAGTTCAAAAGCCGACCCAAACTAGACACCGTATATCCAGTTGGATAGCGCGTGCGACCCAGTTGGATCTCCCGCGCTGCCCAACTGGATATGTGGAGATGTCCACTGGGTGGCGCAGGATGACTGGATAGGTAGTGTCTTGTTAACTGGATATATCTCGCTTAAAAACTGTGTAGCGCAGAGCAACTGGATATACGGTGTCTAGTTTGGGTCGGCTTTTGAACTGTTCGGCGCGCTATCCAACTGGATATATGGTGTCTACTTTGCGTCAGCTTTTGAACTGTTCGGCCTACCATAAGAAATGGCCACGCACACACCCAGTGCCTTCCCAGCAAGGGAAGATATTCTTGTGCACATACCTCAGTACCAAGTTAAAAATGCATTTTATGTATTCAGTGTATCTCGGGGCACGCTTTAGCAAGGTCCCAATATGCTTTCACACTTTGGTTCTTATTCTGTCGCGGATACGGGTAACATGCTAATGAGAGTAATTAATCACACTAATGCCTAAGTCCACCAGGCAATTTTTAAGACCTTAACCTGGTTTATTTTTAAGCATGTTAAATGCATAATGTGTTCAGCACGGATCAATATAGGAATCTGTTTGATGGCAATTTAAAATAATGAAATCATAAACATCCATGGTTGAGATGCGGTCATCAACAGCTCTTTTAGTTTAACGAAGCATAGACCCTATATGGGGTATATAGATCTTTTAAAGCATCTAGACCCCATACGGGGTATATAGACCTTTTAAAGTGTATAGACCCTATATGGGATATATAGACCTTTTAAAGCATATCGACCCCATATGTGGTTTACAGACCTTATAAAGCATATAGACCCCCATATGGGGTATATAGACCTTTTTACAGCATAGAGACCCCATGTGGGGTTTACAGACCTTATAAAGCATATAGACCCCATGTGGGGTTTACAGACCTTATAAAGCATAGAGACCCCATGTGGTTTTACGGACCTTTTAAAGCAAAAAGACCCCATGTGGGGTTTACAGACCTTATAAAGCATATAGACCTCATGTGGAGTTTACAGACCTTATAAAGCATAGAGACCCCATGTGGGGTTTACAGACCTTATAAAGCATATAAACCTCATATGTGGTTTAAAGACCTTATAAAGCATAGAGACCCCATGTGGGGTTTAAAGACCTTATAAAGCATATAAACCTCATATGTGGTTTAAAGACCTTATAAAGCATATAGACCCCATGTGGTTTTACGGACCTTTTAAAGCATATCGACCCCATATGTGGTTTACAGACCTTATAAAGCATATAGACCCCCATATGGGGTATATAGACCTTTTTACAGCATAGAGACCCCATGTGGGGTTTACAGACCTTATAAAGCATATAGACCCCATGTGGGGTTTACAGACCTTATAAAGCATAGAGACCCCATGTGGTTTTACGGACCTTTTAAAGCAAAAAGACCCCATGTGGGGTTTACAGACCTTATAAAGCATATAGACCTCATGTGGAGTTTACAGACCTTATAAAGCATAGAGACCCCATGTGGGGTTTACAGACCTTATAAAGCATATAAACCTCATATGTGGTTTAAAGACCTTATAAAGCATAGAGACCCCATGTGGGGTTTAAAGACCTTATAAAGCATATAAACCTCATATGTGGTTTAAAGACCTTATAAAGCATATAGACTCCATGTGGTTTTACGGACCTTTTAAAGCAAAAAGACCCCATGTGGGGTTTACAGACCTTATAAAGCATATAGACCCCATGTGGGGTTTAAAGACCTTATAAAGCATAGAGACCCCATGTGGGGTTTAAAGACCTTATAAAGCATATAGACATCATGTGGAGTTTACAGACCTAATAAAGCATATTGAGGGACTTTACATGTTGTTTTGACTTTTGGTGGAATTAATTTCCATATTCTGCAGCACATTTTACAGCAGTAAAAGGAAAATGAAAGGAAAGGAAAGAGAAAAATAAAACCGTGGTTTATACTGCACATGCTGGTGACCTACCACACACATTATGACATCAGATCTGATTTTGGCACGGAAGCTAGACAATGGCGCAACGCCACAGGCAAAAAGAGATATTGGAGAGTGCAGGAGGGTTTGAACAACTGGTCACGCTTCATCTGCTCTCACAGAGACATCTGAGAGAGTAAGATAGTTTTCCAGCTCCGAGTCCCAAAACTGTCACTCTGATAGCATCCGTTGAGCTACACTGAGATCTAAGTGCTCTTCTCTGCCAGTCGGTTGGCCCTTTAGTGTCGCGGTGAGACACGGCACTTTAATTTATCCGCTCAAAGGCCTTTCTGACGACAATTCAAATTTTATGATAAAATAATTATATTTTGGCTCTCACAGGCTAAATACCCTCACCCCCCCCACACACACACACACCCGCACAGTTCTTCACCAGCTTTGATTGCACAGAGACAGCAGCCCTTAGTGATAGCAGGCCAGTGGGAATTCTCGGGGTAGAAACACAGCATTGTGGGGACTGTCTTAATGGAATCTCGGCGGCAGGATTGGGGAGGGGCCCTGGAGGTGCAGCACGGCGGTATAATGCTTCTCGGAACTGAATGAACTTGAAAACGAGAAGGTTAATGTGATTTATATCAGGATGGGGCGCGGTGAGGGGGGGTTGGGGGGCAGAATGTAATTGGAATGATGAGGAATGTGTTCCTGAATTAATTTGTCTTCGCAATGCGAACGGGGCGGCATTCTCCTGTGGTCATGGAGTTTCTCCAGATCGCTGTTCCTCCTGTTCGTTCCCAATGCTGCGAATGCGCCCCACACTGGCAGGCACGTGTGTTCTGCAAAAGAGGAGGATGTGGGGGGGGCCACAAGGGAAGTCCTCAGCAGTGTCTCCCGGGGGGGGGGGGGGGGGGGGGGGCGCTGGCAGGCTATGAACGTACGCGTGACCCACAGTGGCTTGTGTCCGACCCCCGTCTGCCATTTCCCCTGACGGCTCCGGGGGCTGTCCATCTCAGTCACCCACGACGACCGGAAACCCCCTCCCGGTGGCCCCATTTTCTTCTCATTTTCCCGCCATCCATTTTCAACTCATCGTTTTCCGCTGGGAGCCAATCGCGGGCATTGCCAACGCTGTTATTAATAACTCGCCACTAACAGGAATTTCTTAAAAACATTTTACTCACCTTATGAGTTATGTGGCTTTTCGGATGTGGAGGGATAACCTCGCAGAGCTGGAGGAGGAAAACTGTCCCAATTACTTTTGCAGCTGCTGTGAGTGGGTGGAATGGCGAAGGTGAAATGATGTAATGCACAAATGGTCTGTATTATTTCCCGCTGTTTTTCTTTGGCTTCGCAGTTCCCCTTATCTTGGTCAGCGAACAGTGGGCATAAGTTTGAGCCTTGCATGTTCCATCAAACTACACAGTGTAAACAATTCATCCTACATACAGGTTTATCTGTTTTTGAAGGGGGGAAATTATATATATGTAAGATCCTGTAGAATTCTATCACCCATAATGCAGTGTGTTTATTGGAACTTGAGTGAAGGCACATTTGGGGTATTCTGTGCGATGTGTTCCTGCCAGTGCAGTGCCTGAGAGTCCTGTGTGTTCATGTGTGTGCTCTGCGCATCTTTCTTTACGTTATTACGTTATTACTTACGCTAACTGACATTAGTTCTGTGTGCTGACATCTCATGGGCCGTGTCATGGCTGCTCTGTTTCAGCAGCAGACTTAGCCCTTTTCCCAGGCTTAGCGCACCTGTAGGCCGACATAAGGCTGATCTGAGGCTTTGTGTGCTGTCGGAATGGGATGTAATGGTGCACGTACCTGTACCCGAACCGTTCCGTACAGGACACACGCTGCGAACCGAACAATTACAGTCTTGTTTCTTGTTCTTAAATTCATTCACTTAAATTTTTTTAATTTCTCCTCAAAGAATTAGTGTGAATGTGCTTTATTTTGTTCAGCAAGAAATTATGCCCAGTTTGCCACTGTTTACTTTTTCATCATAAATGAAATACCATTTAATATTTCGCAATACATTTTTTTTCTGCTGGACCGAAAATGTACCGAACCATGAAGTCAAATCTGAGATGGGTACCGAAGTGAGATTTCTTTTACCGTTACACCCCAAGAATTTGAGTTTGAAGCAAAACTGAACTGTGAGGCAGACATTCCACATCTTGGGTAGAAAACGGGGCCACGTTGAAGGCCTTACCTTTGTCTTTTTGGGGGGAAAAATCATAAGGTTCATGCTGGGGATGTTCCCAGTCCCCCTTATTATTATTACTTATTTTTTGTATTGTTATTGTTATTATTATTATTATTATTATTATCTTCATGTCCCTCCCACTGAAGAAATGCTGAACGCAGCAGCAGCCATTACAGAACAATCCCCCATCCCTCAATGGGAAAGCAATTTCCCTGATTCGATTCCAAAGCACAAGGCTTTCTCGGGAGTCTAAAGAGAGGACACAGCCATCAAGTGGTGTTCTCAATCAGCCGAGGGCAGGCGCAGGCGTATAAAAATAAAAAAATATAAATATTGCCTTTGTTTGCCTTCAACCATTTTTTATTTTTTTTTGCAACTGTAATAAAAAGAAGGCTTTATCTCGGCGTGTGCTTAACTTCAGACTCCGTTGTCGGAGCATGCTTCTCCACAGAATCCCAAAACGGCAACAGCATGTAGTGGAGACGAAACTTTAGAGAGGAAAAATGCATGGGGGTAGGGGATAGTGGTGGATTTAAGGGGGTGGAGAGAGGAATAGGGGCTGTGGGAGAGGAGTTGGGAGGCATAAGGGGTTGTGGTGGGGGTGAAGATCTATCAAACTTACAGGTCACTACAGTTCAGAATCCGTCTATTTATGCACATTGTCCCTGTCCAAAAAGCTTGAAAAAAACGTCTGTGTGCATTTGTTGATAAGGAAACACAATGGACAAACTTTCACTGAAAGACTGAAATAAGTTTTCACCAAGGTAAGTTAGCTTATTTTCTCAAAGAAGGCCATGGGCTGAGATGTGTCCTTCATATTTAAAACTAATCAAGAGCACTGAGCTGGAAAAAAAATGAAATTATTTTTCCGATTTAATATCAGCCTTTTGTCACAGTGTAATGTACTGAGTTCAGACTCTAAACTTTCAAGTGCTCTCAGAGAAGAGCCAGACTAATTGTGAGGAAGCAAGCTCTCCTCACGGAACAGACGGGTGTGTGCGCCGCTGTTCCAGCCAAGCAAGGCACACACTCACACACGCACACATGCACAATGGACATAACAGACGTGAAACGAAGTTCTGCCGGTATGTTCACAACAGCATGTTCAGTGCTGACAAATGGTGGGAAATGTGACATTAGCTTGTGTGGTCTTGTGGTTTTGTGCAGCCGTGTTCCACAGAAGTACTGCTTACCAGCGATAGTAAATAGTAATTTTAAAGAACAAACTTTAGGATAAAAATTATGCATATTGGCGAGGGAAGCTACAATCTCAAACTAAAAAATAACAGTAGGTATAACAAACCAGACAAGTAAGATTTGTTATTTTGGTTGTGTTTTATTTCCGTTTGTTGGACAGTGGAGAAGCAGTGAAGTGGGTGCTGCCATGTTAGCTATTAAGGAGGCGCGCTCACTATCGCTGTTGGTTTAAAGGGCCAGTCGCTCCCATGCAGACGCCAGGGGGGTACTATTCTGTAAGTTGCATTAATGATAATAATATGTACCATATATTATGATGTACAAATTTTGTAGTGTAAACGAAAGAATGTGCACAAGTAAAATATAGATTCTTTTTTGTTATATCCTTTTTGGTTTAGCTGGGGGAGGGGCTTATGGCCTACATAAGCAGGGAAATGTTAGTCAATGGAGAGCTCCCCTAGAGTGTGCAGCGCCAGGTACAATGCTCCTTTTTTTAAGTTAAGCGGTCTTTGGTTTTGTGTTGCAAAACTGGCGTGAGTTGTTTTCAGTTTATTCAATTTAAGTTACAGCTTCAATTAAGTTCAGTTATTTAAAGTATTTGTTTTGTTCATTTGGTTAGTTTAATTTCTATTTACCGGGGCGCTACCGATAAATTCAATAGATTTTTGCATTACCCCTGTCTGTCGTTCTTTACTTTTTGCAACGTCCACAGTGCAGTGGCTGGGCCTACCTTCACACTAATATTAAACATGCGATTCCTCTCCAGGTTTAGCAAACTGCGACTCAAAAATGTGTTGAATCAGGGTTTCAGGGATTAATAAAGTTTATTACAGATGCTATTACCAATTCGGTCAGCAGATTTAAAGGGTATAGGGTGCAACTTATTTAGGTAAGTTATGTGCTGATGGGAAGGAGAGGTTTCTTAAGCACTGAATAATTTAGCGGGATCTGTGCTGGAATGGGATACCCATGGGGCGTCCCAGACCAGACTTGGAAACAAAAAACACCTGGATGGGGACAGCCCAATTAAACAAATGTTCCTTTGTTTTTTTTACTACCCTGTTGGTAATCACCACTTGTAGCTCTTAATTCACTGCAGTGCCACCTGCAGCTGAACAAGGGGAACTGCACCTGATGCAAACGCTCTTCTTTTTTTCTTTTTAATTTTGTTTCAGATTTTTTCCCATTTTCTCCCAAATCGCGAACCCCGATCCTCGGAGCACAACTGCACCTACTGAAAGTCGGCGCTTTTACCGCTGTACCACCGCAGCGCTCGCAAACGTTCTTCTGATGCACTCATTCATTGTGTCAGTGAATACATGCCACACTGCTGGCCACACAATACTACAGGAGAGTTGGAGTCAATCAGAGGAGGGCATATCTCTCTGACTGACATTCACTGGTAGTCATTGTGAGCAACTCCAGCCAGCTTTAAACTCGCATGTCACCAGTGGTTATTGACATCCCAGATGCACATTCTCATCATCTAGGCCAGGATTAGGAAACTGTGGGTGCTGAGGTGCCAAAGATGTATCTGGGTTTTTTGCTCCGCTCAAACGATATAATTGCATGACTAAATTAATTAATAGGATCAATTAGTAAGCTTGAAAACAGGTGGGAGGTACTCAGCTTTTCACTGTTCTGATTCCTGATAATCAAACTGAAATCAAGCTCAGAAACCCAATGGCGTTGGACCACGGTTTGCCTGCGCCTGGCCTAAACTATAAAGGCCTACTCTCTGTGCTCATGACAGTTTCTTAACCAACTGAGTCATTGAGGAGTCTGTCCCTAACTCTATTATGCTTCCCATGCTTCTGATGATTGCCTTGCTTCTTCCCGTTTTGGAGAGCACAAAGTGCCTTGCGTCTGTCCGCCTGGAGAGCAAAAACCTTGTTTGTCTTTGAGAAGCACATCCTGCACCGCTCCCTGGATGTTAAATAAAGAGCAGCAGAAACCTGAACAATGTAAGAGCACTTGTACGGGGGACTGCATGGCTATTATGGCAGTGACTCAGAGTCGAGCAAGGGAAAAAGCAGGCTGTTTGTGCCAGTCACAAAACCTTTGTGTCATTATGGAGACCTGGTTATATAGAGTACTTACATTACATTACATTCATTTAGCAGACGCTTTTATCCAAAGCGACGTACAATAAGTGCATACAGAGACGTCATCAAGATCACTACAGAACAGACAAGACAAAGCACATCCTTCCCATAATGTAGCAGCTATCCCTAGTAATGAAAGTTGACTGTAGTTCACAGTAAGCTGTGGGTAAATCAGGTATACTACACTTCTATTCTAAATACTATTATAAACAAACAGACAGGAAAACACAGGGAACTAGTACCATGAGGTCCGAGGTTAGAATATCAGTCAAGGTGGAGTCTGAAGAGGTGTGTCTTCAGGCCTCGACGGAACGCAGGCAGGGTTCGAGTAGAACATAGGGGAATGGGAAGGTCATTCCACCACTGAGGAGCTAAGGTGGAAAAGCTCCGCAGTCGGGACGAGCGAGAGCCGTTGACACGGAGGGGGGGAAGTGCGAGTCGCCCTGCTGTAGAAGAGCGGATTGATCGAGCAGGAACATAGTTCTGGATTAAGTCCTGCAGGTAGGCGGGGCCTGCCCTATTGGCTGCAGTGTAGGCCAGGGTCAGAACTTTGAACCTGATCCTGGCTGCAACTGGCAGCCAGTGGAGTGACCTCAGCAGGGGGGTTACATGGGAAAATTTCGGGAGGTTGAAGCCGGGCAGCTGCATTCTGGATCAGTTGAAGACGCAGAATGGCGCAGGCCGGTAGGCTTGCGAGCAGGGAGTTGCAGTAGTCCAGGCGTGAGGTGACCATGGTCTGGACAAGAAGCTGGGTGGAGTAGGTGGTCAGGTATGGTCGAACCTGCAGGACCGTGCCATCGCCCTGATGTGCTCTTTGAGTACTCAATGATGGGTTAAAATGCAGGATGTGGGGCGATGTTGCCATGCTGACGCGTGAGCCGAATTTACCCAGAAGGCTGTGGGGGAGGACATTCCCATGAGGAGAGTTTAAGAGGTGCTGTATAACTGACCTCCAGGTGTGACGAGGGGGTCGCAGAGCGTTCGCCCCTCCGCTGGTCCCTGTGACAGGGGGTCCCAAAAAACACAACGCTAATCTCACAGTGACAACAGCCCCTGCTACTCATCTGTTTGAAGCAGCAGGGTGGGTGTTATAAATTAAACTCCATTCAGAAACTGCAGACATGGACACTGGCAGATCAAAGAAAAAAAAAACACAAAACCATGTGGCTGGTTCTGCAAAAACAAGGGTGCAGACAGGTGACATCACACGCGTTAACACATTAACTGTAATCAGAGTACTGAGTCAGGCCTGCTAAAATGTGTGTAATGGCTGCACTGCCTGTACGTATGAGGCTAAGGCCACTTTCGCATCTCCAGTTTAGTCCTGCAGGTCTTTTGTTTATTGGACAGAGATTTTATGGGAGAAAAACTCACAATTATTTCTTATTCTGGTTAAGGGACAATCGTGAATCGCTTCAATTATATGTTTTTGTTCTTTCATTTACAGGTTTGCTTTGGTATTCTTACCAGTTTGGAACAATATGGCAGATACAGCAGATTCAGAACAATTATAGGAGAAGGTACGCTCTGGTGTGTGCCTTCCGTGACATGTTGACAGTGGACATGTTCCTAGCTGTCGGATAAGTTGTCATAGTATCTTAAAACGGCTGAATTGCTAGTCTTCTACACAGTATGTAGACACGTTCTTCTCCAGCAAGATAAGAACAGTTTCTTTTGACTATAACTTGTATAATATTTATTTTTTAAATATGATTTAAAAAATCATGTCAACTGTGTAATTTAAAATGTCTTGAGTTTGGCTTTAATGATTTTAATTAGGGGTCCAAGCACCGCAGGTTCTGGAACCCTATTGGTTTTGTTCCCATTTTTATAATTTTTCTGCCCTAAAAGTGTTTGCCCAGCAAACTAGAGCTACTAGATTTGGAAGATAGGTACCCAGTCCCACGAGTACCTCAGAAAATAAAACTTACCCAGATTCACCAGATGGTGGTGCTATAGGAAGAAAGTGACCTATATTGGGCTATAACTTTTGAATCGTTTGACCTATCCTCAAAATAATTTTTTTTCATTATTCCCTAAGTCCTCCCAAACACATTTGCCTCTAGGACCATTAAAGTCTGCCATATTTGATTTCTTGCTAATCTACATTTTGTGAAAAACCTTCAAAATCGATCTCCTCCTAGACGGTTTGACCAAATTGCATGAAACTTGGCAAGCAGCATCTACTCACGAAAATCTTTAAAAGCTATATAGACTAAGTTTCTACATCAAAATCTATGGCTGCTGCAAGCCAATAAAATCCCAATGTGGGTGTGGTTTATCACAAAAATGCAAATAACTTTTGAACGCAATGTCTGATCAACACGATACTTGAGATTTAGTTTTGATTTATCAAGGACGTGTGTCATATCGTTTGGTTTGGTCAATAGGTGGCGCTATTGCAGGGTAAAATGTGAAAATGCCCTTAACTCATGAAGCAAATGACAAAAGTTTGTACACATGGTCTTGGTCAAAGAGAGGCTTCCAGAGAGGCCATAGATGAAACTTCAAAAAATATCGCCAGCATCAGCCAATCAGATTTTAGCACTCATTAGACAGTCTTAATAACGGGTAATCAATGTGAAATTGATCTGTAAATATGTACTACTAGTACCTATGTACTAGGCTATCCAATTGGTGAGAATCTGCCAATAGGGGGCGATACAGTAATTAATCAAACTTTGAGTTTTTCAACAAGGCTATTTCTCATTCGATTTGAACTACTGTGATAACCTTTATGTTTTTACATGCCTCTGCCTGTAAAAAAAACTTCCTCAATAAAACATGATGTGCATCATATTGGATTTCCGCCATTTTGAATATTGTGAAAAACCTTTAAAATCTATCTCCTCCTAGGCACTTTGACCAAATTGCATGAAATTTAGTATGCAGCATCTACGAACAAAAATCTTGAAAAGTTATATGAACAAAGTTTCTACGTCAGAAAATATGGCCGCAGCAATCCAATAAATACCAGTGTGGGTGTGGCCTATTACAAAAATGCAAATAACTTTTGAACACAATGTCTGATCATCACGAAACTTTAGACATGCATTTGGTATACCAATCAAAGGACGTTTATATAATATTGTTTTGTTTTTTCAACAGGTGGCGCTATTGCAGGGTAAAATGTGGGAAATGTCTACAACTCATGAACCAAATGACCAAATAACTTGAAATTGGGGTCATTTGCAATGTTTGCCAAGTGTCTTATTATTGCCTGGGTGTGCTTGGACCCCATGTATTGCTGCTTGCAGCTATATTTCTATTTTGTTTCACTGAGGAACACAGGTGTTAACAAAATAAATGATGCTACTTTTCTCTCATAAGCTTTCACCCTGTAATGCAGCTCATATTTTGGGTTGTCTCCTGCGGTTAGGTGGGATTGCGTTCACAAAGCGCTCCGTGGTTCACTTGGAATGGGGCCGAGACCACCCTTTCCATTTGGACAACAGCGTGGTTGTTTGGTTCGCACCCAAGTGCAAATGGAGAGTTCTCACCTGCTCAAGGAAACCGCACCATTGGGGTAAACTCACCAGGGTTCAGAAAAACCACTCTGTGAACAAACTGTGTAAAAGCCCCCGTGGAGAGAGTACAAAGCCTAGGCAATACAAAGAAAGGGCGCTGTTCAGGTCTTTCTTATTTTAACTTTAAGTACAGGGACTCCTCTTTTGATGTATGCTTAAAAACAATATTTGAACGTTATATAATAATTGCACAAGTAATAGTAACAATGGTAGATTATTACTCATAGTAATAGTAATGGTTAGTAAAAATTGTGATAAATTTGTTTGACAATTGAAGTGGAGGCTTCACGCCTCTTTTTTAATGGCCAAAAACACGTGATATAAGCCTGCATGAACATTAGGACCAGCGAAAAACAATTGACTGAAGTTTATGAAGCATGGTAAGCATTATGACACTAATAATGATGTAACCTGGCTAATATGTCACTTGTCCTGTGAAAACCACATGCTGTAAGCTCGTTACTATATGTAGCCTAACTCACTTGTCCTGTGAAAGCCACATGCTGTATGCTCGTTGCTATATATGCAGCCCTAAATCACTTGTCCTGTGAAAACCACTAGCTGTAAGTGTATATATGTAGCCTAGCTCACTTGAAAAGGGCTTTGGCATGACGTTTGTTCTCCCTGCTCATTTGGTTTGTTATTCTCCTCATCTTTGATAATTTATCGGCTCATTACCACCGCAAACATTGGCCTGTATTGAGTCAGCATTTGCCCTTAACTGACTTACAAGCAAATGCAAGCCTTACACTTCGGAATCACCAAACAAGCTCGACAAGGTTGTTTTAGTGATCGCTATATTGATGAAGAGAAAAAAAACTATTGGTTTTAGTCAAATTTAATAACAAATGCTGGTTGGATCCCAGCTATTAAGCATTCAGCTCACCTGAGCTAATTGCAAGGATTATTTGTAATTATAATATTTATGGAAAGGGTTGTCATGTATTATATGGCATTTTTAAGGTATTATGTATACTGTGTAAGCAATGTGTTATGAATGCACCTGTAAGTAAACTGTTGCCTGTTGTTATTTAAAAAGTCTTTAAGAAAACCTGGCTCTTCCATGCCTCAAGGATATTGTGGCTCGTCGACGCAGAGATAAAAATGCACCTGTCTGTCTTTTAACGCACCTGTCTAGTGTGCGGCATGACATGCGCCTCTCTTAAATGTCCCTGCTGCTTTAAATACAGACCCAGAAACTTTCCACCCCCCCCCCCCCCATACCCCTCCCCGCTATAAAAAACCCTGTCAAACTTCTCATAGTTAAAAGCATTTACACACCGCAGGATAACATTTTCAACGAGAGCGCATAAAAGCCAAGGAGGCAGCCGAGCGCTCCCCTCCTCTCAATAAATCGATATCTGCAGAATGCTAAACAAAGATCATTCCTCTTTCTTGCCACCTTATTTCAAGCTAAGTCTTGTTTCTCAGCAGACGCATTAATCCTCCTTGGAACCTAAAGGAACGGGTTGATTTCTCCCTGAAATTAGGGGAGCGCGCGCGGCCTTCCCTCCGATTCCTTTTCTGTCACCGCGCAATAACATTATTGACTTTTCCACCCTATATTGCAGACGTAACCAGAGCATCAAAACCTAATATCTTTTTTGAATCAATATCTTAAAACTTTGCATTGATTTTTCTTCACACCCCCCCAACCACCACCCCCACATCTCTCTCACTTTTGTTTCTACGCGCGAGCATTGCCGTTTGCTCTGAGTTGCTGCCTCAGGGTTTCACACACACACACACACACACACACACACACACACACACGACTCGACAACGCCTCTTAATGTCAGATTAGAAGCGCGGACGCATTGTGTTTGTGTGCACGTATGTGTGAGAGTGAGTGCTCATTTCTGTTTGCATAAATAAACCAGAAGCTAATTGGTACGTGTAAGATTGCACATTGCCTGCTGTTGTGTTTATATTCTTGCAGATGTGTGCTTTCCAGCCTTTCATTTCCGTAGCCTTGCAGCAGAGGTGTGCTATTAAAGGATTCAGCAATATCTTGATCTCTCTGCAAAGACCACGGTTTCTTCCTCCTGCCCTCTAATGTCCCCTGTGTGTGAACCTTCGCTCTGAGCAGCATCCTGTCTCCTTATGTTTGCTGATTGTATTGAAGAACTGAGCTAAACACAACGCGGTTGACAAGTGTCCCAGAAAAGAAAAAAGGAAGAAGAAGAGGAACAGTATGTCGTATCTGTTTAAGATATCCAATGCGCCTCATTGCCCCTGGTCACCCATGATATGAAAAGACTTAAGTTATTCTGAACTGGTAGCTACAGTAAATGTGTGCTTTGTTTCCTTTAAGCTGTGAGGCTGTGATAAAGGTGTCCCTCTCAGGCAGGCGATGCGTGCCACATCTCTCTCTCTCGCATCAAGGTCACGAGGTAATCCCCGTTACGTTTTCCCTGGAGGAACGCCTCTCCACTTTTTCCGGCCTGTGAGTTTTATGAGGGCAAATGAGAACGGTGATCAATATGACGGTAATTTGATATCATGAGCAAAAAAAAAAAAAGTGTAGACCTAAGCCTCAGTCTGACTGTGCAAGAGCCCGAATCACTATCACTACCTATGTGGGCATTTTCAACTTTCATGCATTTTTTATCTAAGGATGACTGTGTTCCAGTTCAGGAGAAATCCGCAGTGTTTGTGGGGGGGATTCAGTAGGGGAATGACTGCTATAGCACAGAGGCAAGCATAAACAAGCTATGGGAATCCAAGCCTTTAGTGTTGTGTTGTGTTGGGTTCTGTTCTTCCGTAGGAGAACGCTTCACGTGTGTCACAGTGGCAAATATAGCCCTATCCATGCCCTTAAAAACATATGAGTAATACATTATTGCAGCCTTTAAACAGGGCTTGTAATAATAGAGTGTATTTTTCATTTGCTGCATGAAACTTTGAGCAGAATCTCTCTGGCCTGGATTCATTCCTCAACATTTGTCCTCAACTTTTATTTCATTTGACAAATAAATGCAAGTGACCTTTTTTCTTCACAAATAGAGTTTTGTTATAAATACTGGTGATTGCTGAACTCTGAGTTGGTGTCAGTGCGTTGAGTGTCAGCGTGTTGAGTTATTTGCAATGTGTTGAGTGTGTTAGGTGGACGGCTGTGTGTTGTGTATGTGGAAATATTACATTTGGCAGTGTGTTGAGTCAGAGGTAGTGTGTTAAGTCGGCGGCAGTTTGAGTGTCAGCATGTTGAATATATGGCAGTTTGTTGAGACACTGGAAGTGTGTTTGGTTTTGCCAGCATGTTGAGACACTGGCAGTGTGTTGGGTTTTGGCAGCATGTTGTGACAGTGGCAGTTTGTTGGGGGTGGCAGTGTGTTAGGTTGTGGCAGTGTGTTGGGGTGGCGGTGTGTTGGGTTTTGGCAGCGTGTTGAGTCAGTGACAGTGTGTTGGGGTAGCGGTGTGTTGGGTTTTGGCAGCGTGTTGAGTCAGTGACAGTGTGTTGGGGTAGCGGTGTGTTGGGTTTTGGCAGCGTGTTGAGTCAGTGGCAGTGTGTTGGGGGTGGCAGTGTGTTGGGTTTTGGCAGCGTGTAGAGTCAGTGGCAGTGTGTTGGGGCTGGCTCATGTGTGTTGGGTTTTGGCAGCATGTTGAGTCAGTGGCAGTGTGTTGGGTTTTGGCAGCGTGTTGAGTCAGTGGCAGTGTGTTGGGTTTTGGCAGCGTGTAGAGTCAGTGGCAGTGTGTTGGGGCTGGCTCATGTGTGTTGGGTTTTGGCAGCATGTTGAGTCAGTGGCAGTGTGTTGGGTTTTGGCAGCGTGTAGAGTCAGTGGCAGTGTGTTGGGGCTGGCTCATGTGTGTTGGGTTTTGGCAGCATGTTGAGTCAGTGGCAGTGTGTTGGGTTTTGGCAGCGTGTTGAGTCAGTGGCAGTGTGTTTTTGCCAGTGTTCAGGCCTGCTGGCTCATGTCTCCTGTCTCTGAGGGCTCCTGCAGGTCCATCACACACAATTCAAGCACATCAGGCAGCTCAGCACTTCACTACAATGCCAACTGAATATACATATATGAATAAATGATTTTGCCATCACCACCCAAAATATCTAAAGTACTGGCCCTCCTTTGAGTGACATTCTTAATTTCACCCTTTCCCCTTGTTGAGATTTATGATCCTTGATCATCTGATGTGAATGAGTATATACAGTCAGCTTTATCTGATGTGAATGAGTATATACAGTCAGCTTTATCTGATGTGAATGAGTATGTACAGTCAGCTTTATCTGATGTGAATGAGTATACAGTCAGCTTTATCTGATGTGAATGAGTATATACAGTCAGCTTTATTCTGTTTTAAAAATGTCTGTTCCATTACAAACTGCCGTTTAAAGACCAATGCTAAGTTGTGTAACATTGAAACTACTTGGCCCCTATCCCTCAGCCATTTTGATCCCTTTCTGCCATGACCGGCCTAGATAACCAGCCTAGATCAGCCAGCCTTCCAGGTCACTGCAGACACATCAGCCCACTTTAATTACAGATGACTTTGAAGGGATGGTCAACGTCTCAGGCTTTCCCATGCAAGAGATGCTGCCAGAGGTGCTGCCAGTTAGGACCACGAAGACAGCGGCCTGGTGTGGTTGGCGTGTTTTGGCCGGCGGAATGTTCCGGTTTGTTGGTATTGCTCCTACTTAATCTTGCCGCATATATACGCGTCCCTAATTCGTTCCCACGGAATCAGGCAATCAGTAATCAAGCAACTGAAGCTCTTTTGTGCTAAAGAGGTGGCGGTGCCAAGCTGGGATCTATGCCGTGCACTTAAGCCAGCCTGCTGCCCTGCCTCTGATTCGGGCAGGCCTGCATCACGCTCAGTCAGTCTGTCTGTCACAAAATCGCGAGTCTCTGACCCAGATGCTCTCTCTGTAGAAAGTTACAGAGCTTCCTTCATTCTGATTGGCTGCCCATTTTTAGCCAGTGTTATGTTATAGGTCAAGTGGTTGAGTTGACTTAAATCGCCGCTTCCATTTCAATCCTCAAGCTCCACCTACGCTAGAAATTGATTCCACTTCGGAAGTGACTGAAAACAAATAGCACAGGTGTGTTAACGTTCTCTCCAGAGGGCGTGATGCGGTGGCAGCTGCGGTATTCATGTTTTTGTTTGATGTTGTTGGGTTAAGACGGTATTCATTGGTTGGGAAAGTAAGGCCTGAATTCAATAAACATTCGTTCTTAACTTTGGATTATCAGGCGGTGTAGTTCATTATGTTTTCTTCACGGAATGAAACGCATGAAATCAATATTCTGGTGAGTTCCCATCCACAGATTAAAGTGTAAACCTTTATATTTACAAACCATACCATTATCAAAACAACAATATCGATTGCATTTGGTTATATAACTACATGGAAATGACATAAAATTTGCAAAGTTTGCCATAACCGTTTAAAAATCCGCGGTGTAGAACAAAAGAATTGTGGGATCTTTGGGGTGGGCGAGGTTTGAACCTGATTTCGCACCACTCCAGGATGCAGAAAATCATTCAACAGACAATTGAATCGTGTTGGAAGATCAGACTGGTATAATGACGTTAGCCTAACGTTAGCTAGTTACCTAGCTGTTTTATCTAACTATTTCTGTGAGAAAAGTTGAAAAATGCATTGGCAGGGTTAAACACTAGGATTTTTCCCGACTGGCCACCCAGGCCACCAGGCCAATGAATTTAGAAGCTCAGATTAGATTTTTGGTGGCTCAAATATACAGTATTAACGTTAGATAGCCTCGAGATGATGTTAGCTAACCAGCTAATAGATGCATAGCAAGCTAACGTTAAGTTAACGCAGTAAGTTAAGCTACTAGCTAGCTACTGAGATAATGTAAGCAAAGTTAGCTAGTTCAATTAACCTTAAAGGGTAAGTTCGCTATTTTGGACCTTGGACCCTATTTGCGGTCCGTCTTCCATGAACCTGACCCATGAAGTCCATTTTTTCGCTGATCGGTCCAGTATTGAGTTCGGTACAGATTTCCTGTAGGCTCTCACTGGGCTACAATGGAAGTGAACGGGGCAATCAGAAATGTTATGGAAAAACAACGATAAATGTGCTTTTATAGCTCAGTGTGTATTCTTACGGTCTCAGTATGCTCTCCTGTGAAATGTAGGCTATCGCAAACGCAAACCGAACGTTGAAACAACAGTTCCATTTGAAACAGAACTATTTCTCCGACCGCACTACCTCGCACTGTAAACTTCCGCAGTCTAGCTACGTTGTAGACGGGGGGGGCGCTTGAAAAGCAGTTGATCACAAATCCTGACCTCCCGTTGGAGTTTACTAGCTAGTAGCCTACAGCAGAAATATTTGTAACGCAGTTTTTGTAATCATCATTTGTAATAATTCATCACAGCAATGGTGCGCGAATGTGCAGTCCCCGGTTGTGGGAATAAAATGTCTGGACGCTCAAATACCAGTTTTCACAGGCTCCCGTTCTCTGACCCAGAAAGATTGAGACTTTGGCTGGTTGTCTTACGGATCGACATAAACGCTCCAGTCAATCAACTCCGTTTGGCAGACTCGCGAGTTTGTGGAGCGCATTTCGACGCTACTGATTTCTGTAACCGCAAATCAGAAGCAAAACACTGGTTTCTAAAGAACACAGCTGTTCCTCGTGTCGGACCTGCAGCACTATCAAGCACCGGAGCGGAGGTAAGTTATATTTAGCTATAACATTACTAACATTTTTTTTTTTTTTGAGCGCGTCCTCTGACCCAGCACTCAATACCAACTAACAAAATCCGAGCTTGACATAAGTTGTTTTCTTGTAACAAAACTGTCGCAAACGTTCATCAACTATAACTTTTTACAATTCTATAATGTTTTATTTACAAATGCTTGACGCTTGGTGTCCTGTCCAAAGTTCTCATCTATCACATATCTGTTGGCAGTCATAGTGTAATGGTAATCAATGGAGATGATCCAGTGTCATCCACGGATATATCCAGGTTTTCAATGGCATTCGGTAGCAACAGATCCCACTCCCTACAACACAAACTTTCCTCCTCTCTGGGCATCTGCTTGCACCTCTTGCAAGAACACCAAAAGTCCCCCGAAATTCTTGGTCTAGCCTCGGCAGCGACTTCGGATAACATTACCTGCGCAACTTCAGCCTCTCTCTCTTCTCTTGCTCTCTTATCATCCATCTCTTGTAGTTCCGTGTCCGTGTATTCTGGCTCAAATCTGTAGCCAGTAACGTCAAAGTCAAAATCGAATTCTTCGTCTTCGTAATCATTATAGTCATCCATCATCCAAGTTTTTTTGTGGAAATTGTAGCCTACGTTGCTGCAGGTAAACAAACGCAGACTGCTCAGCTAGATAGTTTCGTAAACGGCCGGCACACCTTCCCGCTCCCCTACCCCCGACACATACTACTCCGCGAGTGCAGCGCAAACAAGCAACAGAGAAATGCTTACTTCCAAGCCATGCCAAGCACGTAAAAATGTTCGGATTGAGATACATTTCACAGGAGAGCATACTGAGACCGGTAACAATACACCCTGAGCTTCCCGTCTCATTTATTGTACATGAAAGCACATTTATCGAACATTTCTGATTGCCCCGTTCACTTCCATTGTAGCCCAGTGAGAGCCTACAGGAAATCTGTACCGAACTCAATACTGGACCGATCAGCGAAAAAATGGACTTCAGGGGTCAGGTTCATGGAAGACGGACCGCAAATAGGGTCCAAGGTCCAAAATAGCGAACTTACCCTTTAAATTGACAATTAAGGAAACCGAAACCGCTTTGTCACCCGAATAGCATGCAGTCTCCTGACTTTTTATGGATTTCAAGGAGCCCAGGGTATGATATGAAGAGAATTCCACTCTTCTTCACCGTGTAATACGTCAAGTTGAATATTCTGATCATCCGGTCTTGTTGTACGCTACTGCGTCTATAAGCCTGATTTTCTAGTTTATCGTGGCATTTCTCGGACAAATGGCACATCGGTCATTTTGAGTGCTTTTGCCGTGTATTTGGACTTGATGCTTTCGGTTTTGCGTTGTACCCGATGTAAAAATGTCTGCACTTGTACCTGACTTGTACACAAGACAGCGGTGTCTCCAGGCACGCCGAGGTGGAAATCCAAGGGACATAAATTAACAGTCCTACCATGTGTTTCTTCCACCCATAGACTCAGCCAGCTGATTTCACTAATTAGTTTTACCTCCTCAGTGAATAATTATATTAATTAGCAAATCCAGGTGATTAGAGGGGAGGACTTTTACTTTATGTCCCCTGGATTTCCCCCTCTGCAGGCACGGCAGTAACATTAGCTGCATCATATCACTGGCCTGTGTGTAGTCTAATAAAGAAAATCGCACACTTCTCTCCATGCAATTAAAAAGTTTTTATTTTAAAGTCACCAACATGTTTCAGCAGTAGGCTATGCCGTCATCTGGGTGCAGTGTAATAATTATTTCTTTAATCTGATTTCATGGGCCGCTATTCAGCGACTTTTTTTGGGGTGTGTGCGTTCTTAATACTTTTTTCTATTGTTTGTAGTCTAACCACATAGGCTAAACTCTTTTCCGTTCCTCTCTGAATTTTTTGTATTTCTCTTTCTTTCTCGCTCGTAGTCGTCTTCAATTTCTGTTCGCATGTTGCATTGGGAGGCAGCTGAAGTAGAACAGTACCACGTATGACATCAACGGTCTGACAAAAAAAAACTTTCTTTTATGAAATATGAAAAATGTTGGAGGCGGGGCGAAAATGATACTGGAAACACTTCTTAAACACCAATATCCAACATTTATATAACATTCATATACTTTGTGATTACATAATTTTATACACGAGCCATTTTTCTTTAAAGTTTTTTGGAATTCCAGCATTTTAAATGATCTGGCGCTTACTCTCTAACTGTAGTCTGTCCTGCAGTTTGTAACTTCCTGAATGCCCGATCCACCCTCTCCAGGGAAACCACCCCCCTCCATGAGGTTTTCCTCAGCTCCTCTCTCCTTGTCCTAAATCCAGGCAGCCAATTAGAGAAGCCATCCATCACCCTGATGTGATGAATGGTGGATCTCTCCTTCACTTCCACAGTGCCAACCCCAGGGGCCCGGCTCCTCGTTCGGACCCTGGGAGACCCACCCTGCGGTCCCGTGCCCCTCCTCTGTGAAATCTGGCCTCTGTGAGTCTGACTCCTCATCCCGCCGGTTGATGAATAGTCGCTCTGCATTTTGTGCTTCCTGTCATAGCTCACTGAGCCCGGGATGTGCCACAGAGGCGAGAGCAGATGGCCGTCGCGTATGCAAATGAGCGACTGCGCGTGTAGGGGTGTGCGTGCGTGTGTGTGTGGGTGCGGGCACGTGTGTATGCACGTGTGTATGAATGTAGATCTGTGCATATGTGTGAGTTTGTGTAAAGGACCACATATAGCCTATACGTGTGTGTGTGTGTGTGTGTGTGTGTGTGTGTGTGTGTGTGTGTGTGTGTGTGTGTGTGTGTGTGTGTGTGTGTGTGTGTGTGTGTGTGTGTGTGTGTGTGTGTGTGTGTGTGTGTGTGTGTGTGTGTTTCTGCACATGTGTTACAGAGATTTATGCTATTGAGAAGGAGAGTTTTGTTGAGTCAAACATGGACAGGACAGGTGAGATCCACATGTAAAGATTCCAACACGCCATCAGGTTGGCAGAGGATGCCCCCCCCCCCCTCCTCCCCCCATTACAATGTTTGTCCTATCATTCTGCTCCAAGCAGAGCGACTCCAGAGTCATTTATTACACAGATGCACATGCACTCGTGTTGGGGGGCTCTGAATGCAGCCCAGTCCGTTTGTGAAATGTATTTAGTAATGTATGAGGACGTCCTCTTCTTAATCATTGGCTGCACCTGCAAGCAGCTGCTCTACCTTATATCTGCCAGCATGCCTTGGCTTCACATCCTTTATAAGAAGAGAACACAAACCCGACGTAATTGATTCAGTCTCTTTGTCCTTAATGATGGTTCACAGTTTATTGCAAGCGTTTCTTCATTTTCCCTGGGCAAAGTCACGTTGGGCAAAGTTACACTATATAGCTAAAAGTATGTGGACACCCCTTGGTCTGGGGCTGTTTTTTATGGTTCAGGCTAGGCTCCTTAGTTCCAGTGAAGGTAAATCTTAACACTACACGACATTCTAGACGATTCAGGGTTTCCAACTTTGTGCCAACAGTTTGGGGAAGGCCCTTTCCTGTTTCAGAATGACAATGGCCCTGTGCACAAATAGAGGTCCATACAGAAATGGTTTGTTGAGATCTATATGGCCTGCATAGAGCCCTGACCTCACACCATTGGGATCAATTGGTAAGCCAACTGCAAGCCAGGCCTAATAGCCTCACATCAGTGCCAACCTCACTAATGCTCTGCTGACTGAATGGAAAGAAATCCACACAGCAATGTTCCAGCATCTAGTGGAAAGCCTTCCCATGAGAGAGTTATAGCAGCAAATGGGGACAGACTCAATATTAATGCCCATGATTTTGGAATGAGATGTTGGATGAGCAGGTGTCCATATACTTTTGGCCATGTAGTGCATATGACTCACCAAACTGCGTGTCCCTTGCATTTGTGAGTGAAAGATCAGGACAGTAGTTGATTGACTCCAGGTCTGTGTCTTTTCTCCCTCCAAGCAGAGCAGCTCGTTTCAGGGGAAAGCTAAATACATACGCTACTGTGCAGCGCCATTAGAGAAATGCTTTTAAGTTTTCAAGCTGCACTTTGGGAGGAAAAAGTCAGCCCTTGAGGGAGAAACATTATTGAACATTATTTTGTTTGTGCCCTTCAAGAACACTTGATACTCACACTCTTGGCTTTGTGGTAATCATAATGGCTTTAATCATGGAGTTATGTTTTTTGGGGAAATGCGTAACCTAAGTAACAACCACATGTAAGGGGGAATGTAAGGTTTGGAGAACCAAACGCCACAACCAAGGAATCTGAAAGCGTATTTCGTTAGAAATACGCCACTAAGCGGGCAGCTCTGCAGTAACAGGGGAACTGAAACTAAATAATGGGATTGAAAACCTCCCGGTGTAAGCCAACACAAGACAACCCCAAAAGAGGGCAAACTCGGCGATCGCGAGTAATAAACAACAAAGGAACCTCATGCACTCACACGAGGCGTATAACTAGAGGTCAGAGAAAAACAAAAGAAAGCCCGTGTAACAAGGGCAAAAGAAACGTAATAGAAAACGAACCTGGTACCTACATCTCCAGGTGTGAACGAGCTGAACAAAAGGTAACAGGTTGAGGAATATAAAAGGATAAAGAGAGAAAGGAAACAAAAAGACTAAATAAATCTTTACCCTAACTTTTTAACCGGACTACCTACGCTTCTGACGAGTAACAACCAGAAACGTAGAGACCGCTATCCTTTACCTTACCGACCCCGATAGTCAAAAGCAAAGACAATATCGAAGCGTCGGCAATGCGGAAGTCCTGGGCTATTTATAACAGGCAGGAAATCCAACACAGGTGAAGGGAATAATTGCCGGGCGAAATTCAAAAACCGGAATCGAGGCGGAAAAAATCCGATAGATTGCCTCGATGTCATCAAACAAAAGAACGACCGCAGAAACAACAGCAGGCTGCCAGAAACCATGACACCACATAATGCCCACTCATATCCCTTGGTCTTTCTGAATGAGTGCAATGTAAAACTTTTCACATTGTATTCATAAAAGCTTAATAAAAGCTTGTGACTATTGATGAGTGCCACTTGTCATGAGATGTTTAGATGCACAGCAAAACCCTAGGGTATTAAATGTACACCACAATTTTTGCTGTGATTTGACATTTAGCACGACATGCTTTAATGAAGCTCCTTCAAAGACTGTGCTTCAAGCTGACCCCTATCTGTACCACTAATGTGCATATTTTATAAGTAATGCTGCCTTTCTTGAACCCTACAGTCATCAAGGGTCTGACATATCAAACAAGCCTTAAACCATCACTCTGCTGCCAGAAATACAGTAGATATGGATGGATAACTTGAAGGGTTTCTTCTCCTGACTTATTTTTCCATAGAGTTCAATAGGAAAATTTGTCAGGAGAAACAACCCTTAAAGTGATCCATCCATATCTACTGCATATCTGGCAGCAGAGTGATGGTTTGAGGCTTGTTTGATACCTCAGACCCTTGATGACTTACAGCCATTTTACCAACCATGCATTCCATACTGTTCCAGCATAATTTACAGCTAAATCTAGTCCCAACCCCCAATTCCCATAGAGATCCGTTCAAATGCAGAGACGTTATAGTATCGCTTGTAAGAGTATCAGGAAATAAGATATCAAGAGTATTTTGATGTTGTTGGGTCACAGACATCAGGAAGTCATGGCATGCAAAGGATATGCAACCAAATATAAAAAATTATTACTTTATTCTACATTATGTTAAACTGTCCAATATTTTTTGATGGCCAAAAATGGGGGGGGGGGGGGACTA
Organism: Synaphobranchus kaupii; assembly: GCA_029718625.1. Lineage (NCBI taxonomy): Eukaryota > Metazoa > Chordata > Actinopteri > Anguilliformes > Synaphobranchidae > Synaphobranchus > Synaphobranchus kaupii. The sequence goes on along the minus strand of CM056388.1, from coordinate 12,721,198 downwards.
TGTACAAAAGGTTCTATAATTTCTAAACGGTTCATCCGATATGGATGAAAATACCCTCAATTAAGGCTGACAGTCTGCACTTCAACCTCATTGTCATTGTACCCTTTCAAATTCAAAGTGCTAGAGTACAGAACCAAAATTACAACGAGATAATCAATGTTAGTCACTTCACCTGTCAGTGGTTTTAATGTTGTGGCTGATCGGTATATAGCGCATCCATGATATACATGATATGTACAATATCACAGTACAGCAGACATCCTGAAACCCCCCTTGAGTCTGGTTCCTCACAAAGTTTCTTCCTAGTTACACCAGGGAGTTTTTCCTTGCCACTGTTACCTTTGGCTTGCTCTTGTGGGGGTTGAGGCTGGGTTTTTCTGTGAAGCGTATTGTGACAACTAGTTGTGAAATGCGCTATATAAATTAATATTGCTTTGATTTGATTTGATTGCTTTGATTTGATCACACAAAAATAATACTACACCTATTGTGACATGAAATATCACTGGACGTGAATTCATTGATTCTCTCAATATGAGTAATCATTCAATTACGCAACAATTAGATTTTTCAGGTCTTAGTAGCGGGGAGATTTGAAAATACCTACCTATGGAAATGTCAGCCTGGAGGAAGTGATTGTGAATTGTATCCTCGTACACACGACATGTTTCTGCGTCATTTCTCTTTCGCCATTCTTTTCTTGCAGTATAGCCACCTGTGTTTAAATGAAGGGCTTCTAAGCACATCCACCTCCGCTAATTGGAGATCCTATAGTAAATGGACAATGAAGTCTTGATTCCGCTAATCCTTGTGGCCCTCATCCATCTGCGCCTGTTGGTTGAATATGACTTAAGTGGTGTAGTATTGCGTTGTTTACACAGATTTAAATGGCTTTTCAGAGTGGAGAGAGATGGTGTCTGTCTCCGGTGCTTACTCCCTTTCCCGGTTTAGCAGCCTCTTTCCCTCCCAAATTAAAGTCCTTTCTTTCAACTTTGAGAATAAATCCTTTCGGACTGACGAGCCGTCCTTTGTAGCCACCATGTTATGTATTATTGAGTAGCCGGGGACATCTGAAAGAAAAGCAGAAAAGTCTCCTTGGGGATATGTGCCATGTGGTCAAACAGACGGATGGCGTTCGTAGCATCTGAAGGTCAGCCACACATCCATTCTGTCCTTTCTATAGATCCTGACAATACAGGTGAAACCTGGCTGACCCTTTCATCTGGTAACTGCCACTTGATCATTTGCCAACTCTTACTTATGGCAAGTAGGAATACAGTCCGTAATTACTGTGTAATTGCTGTATAACTAATCTGCAATACAGTGTAATTACTGCATAATTCATCTACAACTACTATGTCTTTGCGCTTTGAAGTGAACGCAAATAAATCATTTGCAGCGCCTGCTATTACACAGGTTATTCAAATAGCCCTGGTTCTAGATGTGGGATTTTGTACGTGAACCATGAAAACATATGCCTATGTGCGTGTGTATGTGTGTGCGCATGCGCACGTACTTATGTGTGTACGTACGCACGAATGTGCGCATGTGTGAGTGCGACTGTGACTCCACTACTTTAAGAGCATGTGTGAGTGCGACTGTGACTCCACTACTTTAAGAGCATGTGTGAGTGCGACTGTGGCTCCACTACTTTAAGAGCATGTGTGAGTGCGACTGTGACTCCACTACTTTAAGAGCATGTGTGAGTGCGACTGTGACTCCACTACTTTAAGAGCATGTGTGAGTGCGACTGTGACTCCACTACTTTAAGAGCATGTGTGAGTGCGACTGTGACCACTACTTTAAGAGCATGTGTGAGTGCGACTGTGACTCCACTATTTTAAGAGCATGTGTGAGTGCGACTGTGACTCCACTACTTTAAGAGCATGTGTGAGTGCGACTGTGACTCCACTACTTTAAGAGCATGTGTGAGTGCGACTGTGACTCCACTACTTTAAGAGCATGTGTGAGTGCGACTGTGACTCCACTACTTTAAGAGCATGTGTGAGTGTGACTGTGGCTCCACTACTTTAAGAGCATGTGTGAGTGCGACTGTGACTCCACTACTTTAAGAGCATGTGTGAGTGCGACTGTGACTCCACTACTTTAAGAGCATGTGTGAGTGCGACTGTGACTCCACTACTTTAAGAGCTTGTGTGAATGCGACTGTGACTCCACTACTTTAAGAGCATGTGTGAGTGCGACTGTGACTCCACTACTTTAAGATTAGTGCTACCAACTTGGGGGTGTGTTTCCTCGCGTGATTTTTGTCTTTCGAAAAAATCTATCTCTTATCCAAGCGTTACATGGACCGTCTGTCAGCGTAACAGGCAACTGATGCAGCGAGAACTAAAGTGGCCATAAAACACCGTGACAAACTGTGCACGCAGGCAAGACCAATCACAAGACAACCCAGACAACCGGTATCCTTGAAAGAGATAACCTGGCACGTTGCACGTCAGGGCTGCGTTTGTATTACCTCTCACTTGCTCCCAGTTCCTTTAGTTGTGTGTCATCTCTGCGTTTGTCTTTGTTTCCTATTCGGTGCGGTAGAAAGCGAAAACCCCAGAGCGCAGTTCTTTTTTCAGCAACACTTGAGCTTAATTTTGAGGCCGTGTTATTGGCAATAAATTCCACTCTATCAAACGGTACACGCAGCATTTCCGGTGCAGTGTGTACCTGGATTTGTTTTCTGAGGATGTTGTTTTGTGGAGTCTAAATGGGCTTTTAAAAACAGATCCTTCGTCATTGGTGAGTTCAAACTTATAGATCCAAGGTGTATGTTCAGATGCTTGTGAGCAGGCCAATCGATTCCTTAGCCCAGGCTCAAAAGCAGGCAATTCGCTTTGAATCAATCAATCCATCCATCCATGAAAACGCATGAATAAAATCATATTTTATAACTTTATTTTTTTGTTTTATAAAGTTTGATTGAAGGAATACAGTTATTTATTTAAAACAAAACAGAAAAAATGTATTCCAAGTCCAACTGAAGAAACTATTTCATGATCCCGAGAGAAATAAAATCAAAATAATATTGTAAATGAAAGCAGCTTGTAAATTGTGTGCTCCTCATTTCTGAATAAATACGGAGAAACTTGGGTGGCTGGAGGGATGGTTGATTGACAAGCAACATGACCTTTTGATTGATTAGTTGATTGATTGCTAATGTTAGAATTTCAGCCAGCGGGCAGGAAATGTTGCTGTTATTAATTCTGTCGTCACTATGGCAATGAGCCGCTGCAACCGGTGGTACCAGAACACGGACTCAGAAACATTCAGTACTTCTCCAAGGACATATTTGATTTCCCAAAAAAACACATAATTTAAAAGCAGCAGCAAGCCCATAGTAATCATTGTTGAGGGGGGTCTCAGCAGGTGCCATGGCGACCCGTTGGTAAGAGGGGCACTTTGTCGGGTTAATGTTTGACCCGTCTGTTCTGGTCCCTGTGACCGCAGATGGAAGCCCTGGCTGTGGTGTGGTGTGGTGTCTCTTTTTCGGTCACGCACGGCTCTTAAAAGATAGTGGCGATGATGTGAAAACACTTCCAGGTATACGTTGACTCCTGAACCAGAAATCCGCCTTCCCCTGAAGCACCGTTAAATAAGACACGCTCCCAGCAAAGTGGACCCCTCGGGGGTATGAGAAGATCAAATGGCGGAGAAGTTCAAAGTTGGCCATGGTTCCTCTGCCCACAGTTCAGCGCATTTCCATGCCTTGGGGAGGTAAACCCAAAGGTCACAACGAGGGAAGGGTCACAACGAGGGAAGGGCCACAACCGCACGGACCCCTCAAAGAGCTCCCTAATTGAGGCCGGTTATGGGAGCGGCTGTGTGGAAGCAGAGGGAGTGTACGTCGTTTGAGCTGAAATGAGCTGAGTGGCGCTTGCGTTTCTGCTGAGAGACTGTGCAATGTCCCTTCAGTAGTATGAGAGCCACACGATGGCGGTCCTTTGTCATCCCCCCCGTGGTTTCAGTGGTTTTGGCCTTGGAGTAATTAGAAATTCAAAGGTGCAACAAATTAGAGTTAATGAGAACCCATTTGCAAAGCCCCCCCTGTTTTGATGGATCCCTGACAAAGCATTGCCCAGAAGGATAAAGCCAGAACATTAACTACACCGTGTGACCTGGCCAGCAAGTTTGACCCCCAAAAGCTGAAACCCCACAAGGATTAATCTGCCTCTAAAACAGATTAGTCATTTCATGGTATTTATCCGGTAACAATAATCTCATAACCTCTCCACGTTAGGGACTCTCCTAATGACAATAAGCACAGAATTCTCTGAGAGGAGAGATGGAGCTGGAAATTAAATCCTGATCCAACTTAAAAGAAACACAGTTTGTTTGAATCGATGTTAAACCAGGGGCTGTAATTTGATGGTCAGAATCCATGGCCCAGTGGTGAAAATACAGAATCTTATCATGCTGCAGCAATGCCTCTGCAAATGCCTCGGCGATATTGCACTTGGGCATTGTCAATTGTGTTTCTGTGTCTCTTTGCGCGCGTGTGTGTGTGTGTGTGTGTGTGTGTGTGTGTGTGTGTGTGTGTGTGTGTGTGTGTGTGTGTGTGTGTGTGAGTGTGAGTGAGAGTGAGAGACCAGAACCCTCAAAACTATTTAAAAACATAACTGTCTGCTTTTATTTGATTCCTTTCGGACAAATTCCATCATGATAAGTGTCAATGCTTTCATTAAATTCCAAGTCGGTAGGTTTCGGGAAGCTTTTACCCCAGCAATTTTGTGTGCTAGTGTGAAATTATCATATTATTCAAAATTGATGTATATGGAAAAATGTCAAACAGTGACATTTGTACTGCTGTCTAAGGTAAAGGCACCTGCTTATTTAGCTTTCAACTGAGAGCTCATTCTACTTGAAACTGTACAGATTTTAAAGTTCATCCTTCCATAGACTCCATGTCTTACACAGTAATATAAGATTTGGCGTAAGGAAATAAACTAGTTCAGTGCACTTGCCGTGCATAACAGAAGACACCACCCTTTCTATCGCTGCGAAGCATGACGGAACAGTAGGAGGACTATGCACACAGAAAAGTGCGTCGCATTATGTCAGCAATGAAGCTGTAAGTGACATTACAATGACAGAAAATGGCACACACCTATATGGAGTTACAAGGAATTACATACAGTAACTCTTATGAAGGTCATTCGTAGAACCTTACTGGTTTTGCTTTCTTGTGATATGAATTGCACAGTTAGATTGAATGTTTTTTTTTATGGGAAAGCAACCACCAGATTACCAGATTAACAAAACATATTGTGAGAAACTCAGGCAAGAACTGACATGGTGGGTAGACTCCAGACAGCGGGTTGTCTGCAAAATGAAGCCTCTGTGTGATGCACTTTGATTCTTACTGAATTGAGTGATGGTGGAATGACTGCCGCTTCCAAATGAATATAGAGTGCCTTTATGAACAACCGGCATAAAATCAATACGCTCATGCAGTATGAAAGTGTGACCATTTCTTTGAAATACTGCTTTTGCAAAAAAAATAATAATAATGAAATAAAATTGTGAGAAATGTGCGTGTGTTTTGCCAAACTGTTGTGTTTACAGAACCGTTTCAGAGTTGGCTGATGCCTTGGAAAGCTGTTACAGTCACACACCAGTAGTTTCTATTTCAGCCCAGAGGACACATGTTAGTCAGCCAGTGACATGAATACCCATGGAGGCTCAAATATGTTGTCAAATGGAAACTGTGCAGCCATTTGTATAAGTTTATTTGGCCATATTTTAGATTTTTATCTAAAATAAAAAACATTTTTACATCATTTGCGTGGGCCTTCATGCTATTTTCTTATCCAGAGAATCCATGTTAACCAAGCAAGAAATATCCAATTTAGCCAAGTTGTACACGGTAAAATGTCCAGTGTTAATTCAACTCTAACAGAGTACATATGAGCCTAATCTGGCCAGTGCAGGCTCATATGTACACTGCTAGAGTTGAATTAACACTGGACATTTTACTGTGAATTTACTGTGTACTATGCAGGTCCTATAGTATAAATATATGTGTCATGGTTATTGGCAGCCTTTGTTGTTTCTGCGGTCGTTATTCGATTTGGCGTCGTTGGGACGCTCTATCGGAATTTTTCCGCCTCCGTCCCAGTGATTGGATCTCGCCCGGTCATTATTCCTCTCACCTGTTTTTGGTTTCCTGTCGGCTATATATAGCTCAGGACTTCCGCCTTCCGGCACTTCGATATTGTCTTTGCTATTTCACATCGAAGTCGGTAAGGTATAGGAATTTGGTCACTGCATTTCTGGTTGTTTCAAATAAGAAACGCAGCAAGTCCGGTTAGAGTTAGGATAGGATTGGTTTTATCTTTACTGTCCAATATTTCTCTTTGTCCTTTAGTCTCTCGACCTGTTACCTTTTGGTTGCACCTCTTTTGCTACAAGAGCTTAGGTAACAGGTTTGTATTTCTATTTCATTCCTTCACCCGTTTGCTTGGGCTTTTCTTTTGTTTTCCCAACCTCTCGCTCTTTGATTTAGAGCGTGAGGTTCTTTCGTTGTTCATACTCGCTATTTTTGAGTTTGGCCTCCTTTTGAGGTTGTTTTTATTAGGTTTGTGCCGGGAAGTTTTCTCCCATTCTTTTGTTTATTCCTTCTCTGGTGCGGTTATCTCCGCTTTTGTGGCGTATCTCTCAAGTTATGCTTTTAGATTCCTTATCGGTCGAGTCTGGTTCTCCGAACCTTACATCACCCATCACAATATGTAAATGCATGTCTGTTGTTATGGTAAACAACAACTTAATTTACCATTATCTTAGAAGTATCCTCTTCTAAAGCAGGCCAAAAAAGTATTTTGTATCCGGTATTTTTTTATTTACATACTTTTTAGCCTTTTTTTTTTAGTGACAAGATGCTTCCAGGTGTTTATGAAGACAAGACTGATTCCCAATGAGGTAGTGGCGTGATTTAAAGGTTTCCTGCAGTTCAGCACTAGCATTCAGAATGGTGAGTCTCCAGCTAAAATGAACATAAAAGCCATTGTGACAAAATTGAGTTATATTTGCCTATACCTCAGTAAACAGTCAAGGCAAGTTTATTACTTTATACTAGAAAAGTGCTGCACCTTGAGTAACATTTAGTATTCAAACTCTGAAACGCTTCAATATGGAGAATTCAGTCTTGCAATATTATTTAAATATGAAAAATAACCCATATTGAAGAGAAATAGAATGTGCATATGAAATATGGAAAAATGAAACATGTACACCTTTACACCTATTATAACATTTATCTATTATCTACACATTGCAAAGTAATGTTACAGTGCTAATTCACACAAAAAACTAATATAATCCTTTTAGATTCAAAACATCCCGATCACAACATATTTATCTTTGCATGCATGTTTGCTCCTTCTTAATACCTGTACATTGTTACTTTCAACTGTAAATGTAAAGAATGCTGACTTTGCTGTATCCACACATTACACTGCAAATAATGAAGGAAGGACATTTTGGGCAGGTTTTTATGTTTTTTTATGTGTTTTTTTTGTATTTATGTATTTTGAACTGTTCTGCCACTGAGCATTATGAAAACGTTCAATGACGCACGACAGCTTAACATCTCCCAGTGAGGGAACAGCCTGGTCAAACACGCGAGGGGGAAGACTGCAGTTCTCCAGAGCGTGACGACTCCCAACATTGTGCTCCATGCGCGATGACACCTGACATTGTGCTCCGTGCGTGACGATGCCTGACATTGTGCTCCATGCGTGACGATGCCTGACATTGTGCTCCGTGCGTGACGACGCCCGACATTGTGCTCCGACGTCTGACATTGTGCTCTGTGCGTTCAAAGCCTGACATTGTGCTCCGTGCGTGACGACGCCTGACACTGTGCTCCGTGCGTGACGAAGCCTGACACTGTGCTCCGTGCGTGACGATGCCCGACATTGTGCTCCGTGCGTGACAAAGCCTGACATTGTGCTCCGTGCGTGACGAAGCCCGACATTGTGCTCCGTGCGTGACAATGCCCGACATTGTGCTCCGTGAGTGACGAAGCCCGACACTGTGCTCCGTGCGTGACGAAGCCCGACACTGTGCTCTGTGCGTGACGACACCTGACATTGTGCTCCGTGCGTGACGAAGCCCGACACTGTGCTCTGTGCGTGACGACACCTGACATTGTGCTCCATGCGTGACGAAGCCTGACACTGTGCTCCGTGTGTGACGAAGCCTGACACTGTGCTCCGTGCGTGACGAAGCCTGACACTGTGCTCCGTGCGTGGCCATGCCCGACATTGTGCTCCGTGCGTGACGAAGCCTGACACTGTGCTCCGTGCGTGACGAAGCCCGACATTGTGCTCCGTGCGTGACGAAGCCTGACACTGTGCTCCGTGCGTGACGAAGCCTGACACTGTGCTCCGTGCGTGGCGAAGCCTGACACTGTGCTCCGTGCGTGACGAAGCCTGACACTGTGCTCCGTGCGTGGCGAAGCCTGACACTGTGCTCCGTGCGTGACGAAGCCTGACACTGTGCTCCGTGCGTGACGAAGCCTGACACTGTGCTCCGTGCGTGACGAAGCCTGACACTGTGCTCCGTGCGTGGCCATGCCCGACACTGCGACATTGTGCGGCGCACGCGCTCTGTGGCCCCCACACATATTGTTTCACGGGCGACATGTCACCTGACTGCTCCAGTCACTGCCCTTCATGTAGAGTTTGGCCATTGCTGTGGAAGGCGAGGACACTGGTCCCGCAGGCGTCTCTGCGGATGGACGCGCGAGCCCTTTAATTGAGGCCATCTTCTCGCTAATGCAAGTCAGGCCACTCTGACCTCCTACAGCAGTGCCTTTGCAGCTAAAAACATCATCAGTTCAGGGCAAGTCACTCCTTATCTGCGGCAGCTCTGTAGGAGCAATTTCCCCAAATTTAATTAAAGCCGCTTCAGACATGAAAGTTACAGTGCATTAGTACAGCTTCAGCACTGAGGAAGGAGAGGGGAGCCTGTGCAATTAAATCCTCAATGCAATCATTGCTGAAACATTTGTATTTTGTGAAAGACCAGCGTGTGTGTTATCCTGGACCTAAATCATTGGCTGCAATGAAGGACCTGCCTTTTCATTTCTTTCATCTTATTCAGAAAATTACTCCGTAATGATCAAGCAAAAGAAAATGTCCATTATACGTGCGTGTATTATAATTAATAGATTAATACGTATAGCGAAAGCTGAGCAGCGTTCATAACTATTATTAAAATGACGCGTGATAATTTGGGTTTGGCCTCCTCGTCTCTCAGTTAATCCCCAGTTTTAAGGCCGTCCTGTGTCCGTACAGAAGGGTGCAAACTGTGACGGGCAAAAAATGTCACCACTGTTATCTCTTGAGCTTTGTTCAGCAGCAAGGCCTTTGAGCTCCCATGTGACTGACAAAGACACATCATGTGATCACATGGAAGCTGTACGACCTTGCTGCTGATTGGCTGTCAAGAGAAAACAGTGGCGAGGACGGTTTTTTTTTTCCCTGGAAGAATTTCAGACGGCCTCTGAAGTTTGGATGTTTACGACCGCATCAGGTATAATTACAGGGAAAAAAAGACGAAAAGAAAGGCACTGCACCGTACTGTGGCGATTATTGTTATTCCATTCGCTAATTATCGTTGCGGTATATCGCCCAGCCCTAGGTAAATCCCGCTAAGACGGATCTCTGTAGTTTGCAGCCTAAATAAGCCCACAGCATAAAATACAATGTAGAAAATGCCCATTCCAGATGGTGGATGGCAGCACTGCACTAAGACCGAGAGCCACAGCTGAATGCACAAGCCTAGTGGACTGAACCCCATGAATTTTCCGGGAACAGAACACTTGAATTTGGCAAATTGCATATCCATATTATTGATGGATATGAAAGTCTTATTTTTTTATTGCATTAATTAGTACAATTAATTGAATGGATTTTAGCGTTGCATGGGAGCACTTTGTTGTTTTTGCAATGTGCATACTTCTGCTACATTGATGGTTTGTTTGTTTGTCTGGTTGTTTTGACAAGAGCGTTTGCTTCATTACTTACCCCTTGTTTGTCAGTACGAAAAGGACCCCGGAACATTTTCACACTCCTGGAGTTTCAGTGGTGCCAGAAAACAGCAATTAAGTTATTTTGCCGCCTGAGGTCAATTCACACTTTGCAGTGCAGTGCTCTTTTTGCTTGGGTGAGTTGTGTGTCTTGCTAAAGAATGTAAACAAAAGGCTCTCTCCCAAGTGTGACATGCACTCCTGATTTCCCATGATGCATTTGGGAGAGGGGAAAAGATCACCGCATCGTCTATCTGTTCATTTTAAGATAACAACAAAACAGCTGCATAACCATAGCATGGGAAATGCTCGTCTTGAACTCAACCTTCCCTGATGTATAGACCACCTCATTTAATAGATGGATAGATTTCATCAACACCAAGCGGCATATGCCATTTAAATGGGCTGTAATTGGTTTTAATTCTGCTCATTGAGGCGTCAGTCTTTAAGCTTGTGAGTGGCATCAGAGAGCAGAATCATAACGCTCTGTGAATTGCCAATCCGCAAACTATTCCCATGAGTAGAGCATAATCCTGCTTCCTGCGAGGAGAGCATAACAAAGGCCAGAGGCTATAGGAGAGGATAACCGATCACTTTGATTAGTCAAAAATAAGTTATCTTGTCTGTTCATAAAAACACACCTATCTTGTCATGCGCTCATCTCTGATTCCTTATTAATATAGATGTCATCCCAGTGTGATGACAGATCATTTGCAGGAATAGGCTGACCTCACAGCAAAAGGCAGCACCATGCCTTCCCACTGACTCATCCGTTCAGATGCACAAATAGCACAGGTTTGTGTGATGGTTTGCTTGACAGTTGTCATCTGAATGTTGTATCACGGCAAATGACTTTCTCTTATGGAATGGAGTCGAAGACGTGCACACCACTGCCATTCAGCATGCTGTCAGTCTCCTTTGAAATTAAATTGTCTTAACTTTTGCATTGGAAATTAAGCTCTATCCATCTTTCATTAGTATCTGATTACATCACAACTGAATTCAATATGGCCCCTAATATGTTGTCATAGCAATTGGGGTTACAACGAAACTTGGATGATGGAAGTTAAATACACAAACCTAGATTGCAGCTTATGGTAATTGGTGTGCCTAGATGGGCCTGTTCTCATCATTATGCGTTTTTCTGTTTGCTCTGTACAGCAAAGAAAATCATGAAACTTTGTTTTAATGGGCCTTAATTTAATTGAAATTTCATTAGAAATAAATGGACTTTTAAATGTGCATCTTATGAATTTGTCTCTTCGGACAGACCAAAGGCCCCAGTAATCAAAATTGGCAGATTCACACAGGCAGTTGAACTGGTTTTTGCTGGTTTGCGACTGAAACGAAGCGTCACAGTGTGTGCAGGCTGGCCAGCCGCAGTAGTAGAAATTTTCGCACAGGCTCGTCGCCCAATACACCCTCGCTTGCAATTGGTCAACAAGGCTAGACTTGCTGAAGTAGTTCTAGGATTTATCCACTCATATGACTACAGAGACACTGCAATTCCATCTTTAATTCAAACTAATTTTTACAATTGATAACTTGATTTTACTCACCGTTTTCTTCCGTTTTCTTAACACTAGTCGGCAATTACCCCATATCGGCGTTGTGAACTTTATTATTATTTTGGTTTATGGTACGTTCCATCTTGTCATTACTTTTTCAACATAGTAATACTGCAAATACTGTATATTGTAATTATAAAAGTGCACTTAGGTTTTTGCACGCGCTGAAGGTCTTAGTAAATCAAGTTTCTAGATAAGTGTGAATCGTTCTCTCTCCTCTCTGCATTGACTGCATTTGCAAAATGGGTGCATTAGAGCATTGATTGTGATATCGAAACTTAGAACGAGTTTCTAATCCATCTGGCATGGAGTGCCATTAAACGACCTCAAGTCGCAGTGAGTATACTGACACAGTGAGTATACTGACACAGTATGCTCCCAGCACCGTATTCTACAGCAGTTTGACAGCCTTTGCGAATCCGCCAATTTCAATTTCATTCTAAGTATACTGGGGCCTTAATCCACCAACATGTTCGATTGTAAAGGCAAGATTACCAACCTCCTGAAATAAAATGTTGAATCAAACTTTTTCCCCCCACCTTTTCACACCCTCAAAATACGGCAATGAATCCACATGGGTGGGAGCCCATTAGATACCCAGGCTGAAGCCCTGAAGTGAGCTCTGAGATGGTATCATTTGTAAGAGGTGTTGCATGGCGCGTTCAGACTCTCCGTGGACCCTGGAGTCGTTTTCACCACCTGTCATTACGTGCCGCGAATATTTACTTTGAAAGAAGCCTTCTACGTTTATCAATTGACCGTTTTGGGCTAAAGAAAGGCGGGTCTCCGGTGTGCGGTGGGCGTGAGCTTTAGGTAGTCATCATTCACGGCCTCCGCTGTGACCAGCTGGTGAGAATCGCTGGACTCCCTAGGGGACGGCGCAGCACTGTCAGAGGTCGGCCTCCGTGAACCCTGGACATCCCAATGTCCATCAGACACTGTAGAATGAAGCTGCCTGGCTCTTGTATAATGTATAGGGTACACAGAAAGAAGGGGAGTGGCATGGAAGATGGGTTAATGATTAGACGCTGAACGAGCCCTCATATGGCTTTGCGGCCATCAGAGCTTTGATTCGGCAGACATCTTGGAATCACATTATCTCTGACATTACCGTTAAAGCCGCAGTCCTACAGGGACCAGCGCGTGTGTCAGGAGAGTCAGAAATACCCTCGCTGTCAAAACACTGTCCTTCCCCGCAAATGAGCTTGAAATTCATATCATCTTGACTTTAATCTAGAGGTTGTCAGCAAGCCCGTTTAATTATGACCGATTGAGTGAAGGGGGGTGCGGGGGGTGGGGGGGTGGTGTTGTGTGCAGAGATTAGCAATCAGCTTTTCAATTAGTAGGCCGAAAGTAATTACACATACCATGAGCTGGGCCCCAGTCTTTATTTTAATTGTACATTTAAAACAGACCTTGTGAGTGATGGTGCTGGGGGGGGGTGGTGGTCCCTTACGGTAACATGAATGACTGCCTTCTATAGACAGTGCAGAGACGGGTAAAGAATCCAGCTCATGAAAGGAAACTGGGACAAGGCCATCACTGTGGCTATTGGTTGGCTCTCTCTCTCTCTCTCTCTCTCTCTCTTTCTATCTCTCTCTCTCTCTCATCTGCTATCTGGGGAAAATAAAACAGGGTGGCTGAGGATTAGTTAAAGAGGATTATGTAATGGGGGGGGAGAAGGAAAAACCAACAAAAGGGAGGCACAATTAAAATGGCTTTATTAGACTTCAGTCAGAGGTTCATTGAAAAGCGGAATCCACAGACGGCGAGCTGGCATCACCAGGGATGACTTTCTCGCTATTTACAAAAGTCACATCGTGACCTTTCGCATTAAAGCGATTTTGGGGTTTAGGCGCAGATTGTTTTCCACATGGTATTGTTTTATTATCAGTGTGGGTAGCTGCAAATTAAAGCGGAGATGTCCCCAGGAGCCGAATTTAAGCTGTGGCACGGGTGGTAACATAAGCATACTGCAGCCTTTTGCTTGTGTAGCGAGCGTCCTTGCCCAGGAAATCTGCACGACACGCATCCTTCCACATTTTCCACTCTTATAGATAGGAGACATTTGCTCTTAAGGGCCTTGTCCAATGGCGGTGTGCGACCCAGGAAGCAAAGGTCTTCTAGTTACTGTGATGAGTTGCTTTGTGTGACGGCCTTGGTGTTCTAGCTCAGTGGGCTAATAGTATCTCTTGTTGCGTGGACCAGCCACCTCGGGCTACACAGTAGACCTAACCCTACCACATGTAGCTACATTGTCTGTACGTGCATATCCAGACCAACTGGATTTTCATCTGGAAAGGCTCACATAGACAATAGAACTTACTGTATAATTTAATCTGCTCTGCATATCATGGTGTGTTATTTAATTCAAGTCGTTTAAAAATTTTAATACCCCTTTAATATTGTTATATTTCAACAAGACCTCATTTGTGTTCAACCTTTTTTCAAGGTGTGTAAATACTTGTTTTTTTCGCCCGAGATGTTGTTGTGGACTCTGGCGGTATATTGCTTGAATTATTCAGCCTAAAAAATTAATTAAAACGGATAATCAACTTCCGCCTCATTTCGGTGCTTTGATAAAAAGCAGGTCGCCTGTTTCTCCTCTGGGGTTCTTAATTATATTTCAGTCGCTAGACACACGTTTGTTTTCTCAATATTCATCCTTGCCTTGGTTTGCTTTTGGATGAAATGACTATGCAAATGTGCTTATTACTTTTCAACTTGAAACAAAAAGATCTTTCACTCATCACAGCACAGACATGGTTGGATCATGGTTGGCCAGCAGTGTATTACCATGGGTAGGGAACTGGGCGTGTAACATAATGGTTGCAGGTTCGATTCCCTTGAGCAAGGTACTTAGCCTGCATTGCTTCAGTGAAATATCCCGCTGTATAAATCAATATTATGGAAAAGAAGAAGTCGTTCTGGATAAGAGGGTCTGGTAAATGCTAGTAATGTAAGGCAATGATGAAAAGTGTTACAACGTGTCAAAATTACAGTGATTCCAATGACTTTATGAAGCCTATCATGAAAAGGCCTTTAAAAGCAATGTTTAAAGTGAATAAAAAGTACAAAAATAAGTTTATGATAATGGTAATGAGCCAGTTTCATTATTAACAGATCAGTCACAAAAAGCCAGGGAAAAGCACATCTGGTAAAAGAATGAGGTTGCTTTTTGTTGTTTTGCTTACAAAGACAGCCATTTGTTGTCATGCATAATGGCTCTCCTATGTTTTGGGGAAATGATGAGTCTGCCAGACTAATTGTGTTGCCTTTTGATGGGTGTTCCTTATCTGTACACGCAAACAGGAAAAATAATTTTAAAACTTCAGCAAAAATACATTTAAATCACAATTGATTTGTTAGGGAGCAAAGATTGTCATTGGCTTGGTCAAAGTGGTGGTCGAGTGGTTCCTCTGGTTTTAAAAGTTTTCTTTTTTTGAAAGTGAGGCTATTGAAAAAAGATAATACTGGTTCATAACTTATTTTCCTGTATATCGTATATTGACCTTTTTAACGAGCATCTGCCCAATGCCGTCATTTTAATCCTCTTTCATCGTGGTTTAGAATTCCGCTCTGAATGTCTGTGTTTTTGAGCAAATACTCAGAGGCAGTTTAATTTCTACCTCCATAGTCTGCTCGGTTTCTGTTTTTCCCAGATTGCGAGCTTGAGCTGGCTCCCGTTTGTCACTTTTAACACGTCTCACCATCTTCTGCTTCTCCTACTGTGAGGAGATAATGACATTTAAATGAATTGCCGTCATTTCTGTCTCCCTAAAGATCATTTGCGAGCCGAGCTATCTGTACTTTCATAACAGGAGGTACAACGCTTCCCCACAAAGCCTGACATGACTATCTCACCCGCTTCAATCTGGCATACATCCATTTTTCTTTTTTTATTTATTTTAAAGCAATTAGAGCGGCGTGGTGGAAATTCTCTTTAAGATGGATCATTTCCCGTCTTGTTTCTGCCTCGTGTCCCTGTGAAATGCAAACGCAGTGAAACGTGCTTCGATTAGCATTGCATAAATAAATGACGTGGCCAAAGGTATAATGCTGAGCTCTTAAAGCAGAGGTCTGTAACATAGGCTGTGCTTCATAATGATGTACATGGTGTTCTGCGGCGTATATTATTTTCAATTACCTCGAGGGTATAGAGGCAGAGCAACAGGATGTGAGACAAGCGTCATGGCCTAATTAATGGATATTAAATGGCTGCTTTTTGAAGGAAATAATTACTTCCTGTGTTTAAGTAGGTGAATATGCTAATCATTAAGAAGTTGCATATATAACTATTTAAGTAACTGGATATGCTAAGTCCTATTGCGATCACCACTGATGCGTTACAGTGCACAGGCATGAACGTAAGTACAAATATAATTGCATAGTAGACGTTCAGCACACTGCCAACAAAATATACCTTATGACTGTTTCATTTGCAATAATTTTGTCGCAGCAAAAATTATGAACAGCAGCTCATTACAGTACCCTGATTACTTAATGTATTATTATATATTACGTTGGCGATGCATTTTTTTTTTTTTTACAAGCATTGTAGGAATAGCAGATAACCTTGAAATATGTCTAGTGGTTGATTGTCATGATGGCAAAATAGCAGCTTTCAATTCAACACAGAGCAGTTACATTAACTCCTATACTGTCAGCTGTGGATAAGTTTCAGCTCCATGCTTGCACATTTTCGACTGTGGTTATTTTTTAAAGGTTACGCCAGGATGGTGTTTTTTTTCCTTGCGGTCGCTTTACTGTGCTCCACAGGGAATAATCTTCATTTGTTTCAAACTCCTTGTGCCCCTGTGAGCCACCGTACTTTACCTCAACAAACACTTCAGGCGAAACACCAAGAACACTGACCGCAGCAGCTCTGCTCCGTCGTGCTTGGGACAAGCTACCTTCGAATCAGAAACAGAATAATGGCCTTCAGTGAAACGAGAGGAAAAGATTCACTCAGACTCCATAATAGGTTCTGGATGAGCTGTTCCATTAATGCACCATTTCTGCTCTGGTTTGAACTGCTACTGTCTGTACTTTGATGATCAGAATATTCACCAGGGATCTACAGCTTAGAAAGCAAATAAACCGATGCGGCTGGATACCTTCATTGCTTCCACACGCCACATTATTAAGTTTTGTGTAATTGCCAAGCTAAATAACAGTCTTGGTGTACGGTCCCCTGACATGTGACCTGCCTTGCTGGAGGTCTCCTCTTCGTACCTGAGATCACCGCAGATGCTCTTTGAGCTGAATGACAATTAGAAAGCTTTCTTCTCCTTTCTAGTCCGTGACCATCAATTATATTGATGTTCTGGTTTTTAATATGTTCAGAATATGTGTTGGGACAAACTGGTCTCCGACGTGATTTACCTTCATACATTTTTTTTAAAGAAAACAATATTACTGTTGGACAACGAGTCAATGATTTGCTTTCTGTTTTTATTTGTTTCATAGTTCAGACTGGCCTTCAGTTTTCCTCAGTGTAGGCAGTGAACCTCCCTCCAGTGATCAAAAGTGCACTGACCCTTCGTCATCTTCTTCGTAATCATCATAATCTTCATCCACTTCTTCAGTTAGGTTCAGTCCTGTAGTCAGGTTTTCACACACTGCTTGCTGCCTGGTGTTCTGAATTAGCTTTAAAATATTCTTCCTGTGTACTCATGTTACTATTGTAAGCAGAATGCCGTTTGTTGCATCACATTGTTATGCCAAACAGTTTAACTAGCTTTTCTCCCATTTAACTCATGCTTCAGGGGAAAGACCTTTCTCTGTGTCACTATAGTATACATATTTTGAAGTAACTATTTTATGGCAAAACATTTTACTATCAGTGTCACAAAGTGCAGCATGCCTTTTTCGAAGGCTTTTCAGTATGGATTAGATTTCAAAGGGAGAAGTTCTTTACCTCTGTTACGACACTACTGCTCACATACTGTATATAGCAGAGGTGGGCAACGAGGGCCGTATCCATTTCTGGTTTTCATGCCAACTTCTGGCCTTAATTACCTAATTAGCCCTAATATTTACGCCATCTGACATTTTAGCTACAATTCTTAATAAGCGCATGAATGACAGCCGAAGACTTCTTCTGTCCCTATATGAAACATTTTAATGTGATCTAATCTACCAGTGTTGGTGTAAACAGCCAATTAGCTAATTTAGCTGGGGTAATTGGTGGGAACAAAAACCTGCATACATTCCGGCCCTCCAGGACTGGAATTGCCCACCCCTGGTATATAGTATACAGTGGTATGCACAAATCTGGGCACCCCTGGTCAAATTGCATGTTTTGTTGATTTAAGAAGATGACCTCTGCAGGGAACAAACTTAGACATGATATTATTTGTGATTATTGTTACGTCCACCGCTCCCTTCCAGTCCACTTTCCTATTGTTCTCCCTGTGTTCCCCATTCCTCTCGTTTCATGTCATGTTTTGACTTTTACCCTGTCTGTCTTTCGTGTTGTGCAGGCTGGGCGTGGTTTCCCTCCTCGTTTCCTCATTCCCCTCTCTTAATCTCCCAGCCTATCACTCGCCTTCCCTTCCCTTTTGCCCAGCTCTTCCCCTGTTTTCCCTGATCATCAACTGCCCCTGGTTATCGCCAACCCCATATCCAGACCCTCACCTTGCTCTCCCTCTTCATTGTTGTTTGCTTGCCTTAAATAAAGTGCTCTGCTGGAGCTTATTGTGAGTCTGTCTCCGAGTCCTGCGTTTGGGTCCATACCAGTTGGGAGAAACGTAACTATTATTTCTGTAAATTTTAATGAAGAATTACTTAAAAAGAAGAGTAAATGTAGCAGGTGTCAGTCAGTACTTTGTAGCACCTCCTTTGGAAGACATCACAGCTTCCAAACGTTTGTTGTAGCCAACTAACCGTCTTTCTATTCTTGCTTTGGGAGTTTTTTTTTTCATAATTCATAAATATTCCTTGGTCTTCTTGCATGCACCGCATGTTGATTTCCCCATAGATTTTCAATAATATTCAAGTATGGGGACTGGGAAGGCCATTCCAAAACCTTCATTAATCTTTCATTCCTTGAAGTCATTCATGGTTGATTTTGAGGTCTGTTTTGGATCGTTGTCTTATTGAAATGTTTTTCTGCTTCAATTTCTTCACTGAATCTGGGACATAGGTTTCTAGGATTTGTTGATATTTAGTAGAATCCATTCTTCCTTCCACACATACAATACTTCCTGTGCCACTGGCTGCCACATTACCCCAAAACATAATAGATCCACCCCCATGCTTAACGGGTGACAAGGCGTTCCCATGTTTTTCTCCAAATGTATCTGTTGTGGTTGTGGCCAAAGAGTAAAATTTTTTGTTTCATCCGTCCACAACACTGTTCCAAAAAGTCTCTGGCTTCTCTAAGTCTTGTGTTGCATACTTCAGATGTTGACTTTTGTGATGAGATTGTCTGACAACTCGTCCATGCAGATCATTTTTGTGTAACTTTGGTGCACAGTGGTCCGTTTCACCACAACTCCAGTGTCAGCTAAACCTTTCTGCAGGTCCTTTGCAGTGATATGTGGGTTTGTTTTTGCGTACCTGACCAGTTATACGAGCAGTTCTGTCAGAGATTCTTCTTGGTCTTCCAGATTTTGCCTTGAGTTCAACAGTTCCCCTTAACAATATATCTGACAGTAGAAATGCCAAGCTGGAAGGGTTTTGATAACTTTTCATTGCCTGATCCTGCTTTGTAGAAGTAATTTATCTTTATTTTCAAGTCCTCAGTCAGCTGCTTATAGGAGCCCATGGCTGTTGACAGTAAGCACAACACCCTTAGAGCTTAGAAGGGTCAGAGTGTTTATTAAGCTGTGGACTAATGGATCAACTGAAGGTGGCACGGTGGTGCCGTGGATAGCACTGTTGCCTCACAGCAAAAAGGTCCTTGGTTCCAGGGCAGGGGCTTATCTGTGTGAAGTTTGCATGTTCTGCCCGTGTCTGTGTGGGTTTTTCTCAGGGCACTCCAGTTTCCTTCCACAGTCCAAAGACATGCAGGTTAGGCTAATTGGAGACTCTAGATTGCCCGTATGTATGAGTGTGGGAGTGAATGGTGTATGTGCCCTGCGATGGATTGGTGACCTGTTCAGCAGGTATTCCTGCCTCTGGCTCAATGCATGGTTGGATATGCTCCACATTCCACTGCACATGCCACATTGACCAAAAATGTATTTACACTGTTAAATTCAGCAAATGAATAGTAACCGTGCATTAAAATCTGCAGAAATATGTCATGTTTACATTTGTACCATGCAAAGGTTAACTTCTTTTCACTTACAGATTCAACAAAGATTTCACCATGGGTGGCCGAACTTTTACGTGCACTGCTTGTGTAGTCTTATGTATTCGTCTATTGTATAGTAATGTCCTCGTGTCAGTTTGTATGGGGGTAATGGCGGCTTTGTTTCCTCTGCTTTCCTGCTGTGCTCTCTGCGTGTGTTTCTGCACGCTCTGATCTGTGTGAACCAGCTTCTAAATAAAGTATCTTTGAGGTAGAATGTCATTTGGGTGACTGTTCATTGGAATTCTTGCAATATACCACAGCTGAAACTCCTCTTCATTCTAATGTTCAATTGTGATGTTCAAACTCAAAATGAATACACAAGGTTTTCAGAAGAGGACATTGAAGAAATATGCAGAATTTCACTTTAACATTTAATTTTAATGGAGTTGACCTTTAAAAAAACTGAACTCCTTACACAAGTTGCAAGCACCAGTAACATGCTTTTTTATTTTTTATTTCCAAACAGTATCCTGGCGTGCTCTAAAATTTCTGTTAGAGCAAAATACATGCATGACATGTATAACGTGTGCAGCTCAAATGGGAGAATGCGCTATGTAAATTATACAAATAAAGCTTTACGTAATAACTAACGACGAGTGAGTTTACGATCAGAGGTTTTCAGCTCTGAAATAGCCCTGGAGAAACGTGGCCGCTCCAGCTGATTCCGCTCAGATTTCTGAAGCTTTACAGCCATTCATTAACGTCGTTAACGTCATTGTTAAAGGCGAGATTAAGGAGAGCACAAAAGAACGGGACACAAAAGGCTTGAAATCACATTTCTTTGGACCAATGAGAGACCTGTTCACAAAAGCCTCTGTAACGGTGTACCTGGTACACGGGCATTCAGGACCTTTACCGTCTGGAAGCTTTCATCAGTCATGCAAGGAGGGAAATCGCTTTGTGATGCTGAAATGTGGCATTTTACGACAAAATATGAAAGTCTATTCAACCCGGAGAAGAAAGAAAAAAGTGAGCAGAAAAGGCATGCAAACGCTGCCAGGCATGAAGAAAACTGTTTCTGCATGCATCGCATTTCAGTGAAGAGTAATTTCATACGACGGAGAGTTTTGTTGTAGTGGACAGATTTCCAGGGACTCAGGTTTCCTTCGGACCTTGCGTGGTGGCCGCCATATTTTCAGTCTGGCTGCGATTTCCTTTGTGCCCGAAAATAATTTCAGAACATTCTTGCTCAAGATGTTTTCATTAATTATGGTTTTCACCAAACTCATTAGCTATTTCAAGATAAAAAGAAACATGGCTTTTTCCAGAGAGAGGAGGTTATGTGGCAATATTATTATTCAGACTTGAGTTTCATTTTGAGCAAGGGAAAAACATGTTCAATGTGGTTTAAATCCGGTGACTGACTGGGCCACGTCAAACATTTCCACCTGTTGTTCCTGATAAGCTCCTTGGTTAAGTTTGCTGTATGTTTTGAGTCGTTCTCTTGCTGCTTGATAAACTTCCAATGGGTTTGGTGGAATTTCTCAGAATATTGGTGGGCAATATGTTTGTAAACTGTCATTCTGTTGCTACCATCATTGGTTACATCAATAAAGACCATTGAACCTGTTCCAGATGCAGCCATACAGGCCCAAGCCATCACACTGCCTCCACCATGCTTGAGGGTAGCCGAGGGTCCAGAGAAGTCTTCCACACTTTCACCTTTCCATCACTCTGGTAAAGGTTTATCTTTGTCTCTCATCTCATTGATCCAAAACTCATCAGGCTCATCTTTGTATTTTTTTGTATTTTTTATTTTTGGAAATTCCAATCTCACCTTTCTGTTCTTGGTGTTGATGAGAGATTTACATCTGTAAATTGCCTTTCTCAGTCTTCTGTGCACAGCGCCGTGCAATACTTTCACCCCCGATGTATGGAGATCATTAGAAATTACTCAAGCTGACAATTAGGAGCTTTTACAGCTCTTATAATCATCCTGTCATTACTTTCTGATGTCTTCAACGGCCTGATCACTGGTGATTCCTAAGTCCTCCAGTAGTTTGTTTCTTCTTAAGGACATTCCATACTGTTGACTTTGGAAAACACAAACATTATGTGATAGATCTAATAGATTTTTAAATTTTCTTTCATCCTCACAAAAACTTGGTTTTGTCTTGGTTGAGACAGTGCTGTGCAAAAGTCTTAGGTACCCTAGATTTTTGTATCAATTTTTTTCTTAGATGTTTATTTTTTGTCTTCTGCATTAGTGTGTCAGTAGAAAAGAGCATATTTTAGATTACCAAACATTCATTTTCCAAAAAATTAATTGAACCATCTTCCATGAAAAGAAGAACAAGGAGTTCTGCAACAGATGGTACGGCCTCCACAGAGCGCTGATCTCAACATCATCGAGGCTGTCTGGGATTACCTGGACAGACAGAAGCAAGTGAGACAGCCAAAGTCTGCAAAAGAACCATGGCAAGTTCTCCAAGATGCTTGGAATAACCTACCAACTTATTTTCGTATAAAACTACACGACGGTGTACCAAAGAGAATTGATGTTTTTAAGTTTAAAAGCAAAGGGTGGTCACACCAAATATTGATTTTATGGTTGTTTACTGCTCTGCATAGTCAATTGTTTGATATTTAGAAACATTGTTTTTGAAAGCATCTTCGCTTTATGGATTTATCATTTTTATTTAATTTTTTTTACATGTGCCAAAGACTTTTGCACAGTACTGTACTTAGGGCCTCATCTGCAGTTTCCTTGTCTTGCTTATGAAGTAGATTCTACAAATGCTTCTAAAGGATTCAACCCATGCCCTGACAATGACAGATTTCCATTTATAAATAATTACGGTAATATGGTAAACCTGTGAAATTTGAAACAGCTGACGGTCATTTGTCCCAATACATATGCTGGCTTGGAATCGGGGGGGACTTCACTCAATGAATGGCGTTGTTGTAATATAGTTCAATGTCTGTTTAAAGAAAACACATGAAATAAATGCTAACATTGTGGAGTTTGCCTCATAGTCATTCTTTGATTTGAAATACAAATTAGAATTTTGACACTGTCCCAATACTTACTTAACAATAATTTTCATCTCATGATCTCAAAGTGCCTGAGAGTGTGAACCCCCGACCTGGGCGACGTGAGTCAACATTTTGCAGCAGAACACTGAGCACGCATCAGCTGAGGCAGAGCAGAAGGGGATGATTAAATCCAGTTTAGCTGCCTTCACAGTTCCGCCCGGCATGTGCATCAGGGTTCAGTAACGTGAGTGTGGGGGTGTGGTGGTGAGAATTAAAAAATGTGCTACAGAAGGTGATGCTGGCTAATAACGCCAAGCTGGGAACCGTTGGTCCTGAGGTACGTGCTGCGTGGAAAGCTACGCTCAGTTAGCGTCCCTTCCCCTCCACTGGGACCAGCTGGGTGGAGAGGCTGAACCTGCAAAGCAACATGGCGGTCATTGTCACCCCATCACCACAGCCCCCTGGAACTGAATGAGCACTGGCCCGGTTCTAATAGCACTGGTCTGGCTCTAATAGCACTGGTCTGGCTCTAATATCACTGGCCCGGTTCTAATAGCACTGGCCCCGTTCTAATAGCACTGGTCTGGCTCTAATAGCACTGGTCCGGCTCTAATAGCACTGGTCTGGCTCTAATATCACTGGCCCGGTTCTAATAGCACTGGCCCGGTTCTAATAGCACTGGTCTGGCTCTAATAGCACTGGTCTGGCTCTAATAGCACTGGCCCGGTTCTAATAGCACTGGTCTGGCTCTAATAGCACTGGCCCGGTTCTAATAGCACTGGTCTGGCTCTAATAGCACTGGTCTGGCTCTAATAGCACTGGTCTGGCTCTAATAGCACTGGCCCGGTTCTAATAGCACTGGTCTGGCTCTAATAGCACTGGTCTGGCTCTAATAGCACTGGCCCGGTTCTAATAGCACTGGTCTGGCTCTAATAGCACTGGTCTGGCTCTAATAGCACTGGCCCGGTTCTAATAGCACTGGTCTGGCTCTAATAGCACTGGTCTGGCTCTAATAGCACTGGTCTGGCTCTAATAGCACTGGCCCGGATCTAATAGCACTGGTCTGGCTCTAATAGCACTGGCCCGGTTCTAATAGCACTGGTCTGGCTCTAATAGCACTGGTCTGGCTCTAATAGCACTGGCCCGGTTCTAATAGCACTGGTCTGGCTCTAATAACACTGGTCTGGCTCTAATAGCACTGGCCCGGATCTAATAGCACTGGTCTGGCTCTAATAGCACTGGCCCGGTTCTAATTGCACTGGTCTGGCTCTAATAGCACTGGCCCGGTTCTAATTGCACTGGTCTGGCTCTAATAGCACTGGCCCGGATCTAATAGCACTGGTCTGGCTCTAATAGCACTGGCCCGGATCTAATAGCACTGGTCTGGTTCTAATAGCACTGGCCCGGTTCTAATAGCACTGGTCTGGCACTAATAGCACTGGCCCGGTTCTAATAGCACTGGTCTGGCTCTAATAGCACTGGCCCGGATCTAATAGCACTGGTCTGGTTCTAATAGCACTGGCCCGGTTCTAATAGCACTGGTCTGGCACTAATAGCACTGGCCCGGTTCTAATAGCACTGGTCTGGCTCTAATAGCACTGGCCCGGATCTAATAGCACTGGTCTGGTTCTAATAGCACTGGCACGGTTCTAATAGCACTGGTCTGGCACTAATAGCACTGGCCCGGTTCTAATAGCACTGGTCTGGCTCTAATAGCACTGGTCTGGTTCTAATAGCACTGGCACGGTTCTAATAGCACTGGTCTGGCTCTAATAGCACTGGCCCGGTTCTAATAGCACTGGTCTGGCACTAATAGCACTGGCCCGGTTCTAATAGCACTGGTCTGGCTCTAATAGCACTGGTCTGGCTCTAATAGCACTGGCCCGGTTCTAATAGCACTGGTCTGGCTCTAATGGCACTGGTCTGGCTCTAATAGCACTGGCCCGGTTCTAATAGCACTGGCCCGGTTCTAATAGCACTGGTCTGGCTCTAATAGCACTGGTCTGGCTCTAATAGCACTGGCCCGGTTCTAATAGCACTGGTCTGGCTCTAATAGCACTGGTCTGGCTCTAATAGCACTGGCCCGGTTCTAATAGCACTGGTCTGGTTCTAATAGCACTGGTCTGGCTCTAATAGCACTGGCCCGGTTCTAATAGCACTGGTCTGGCTCTAATAGCACTGGCCCGGTTCTAATAGCACTGGTCTGGCTCTAATATCACTGGCCCGGTTCTAATAGCACTGGCCTGGCTCTAATAGCACTGGTCTGGCTCTAATAGCACTGGTCTGGTTCTAATAGCACTGGTCTGGCTCTAATAGCACTGGCCCGGTTCTAATAGCACTGGTCTGGCTCTAATAGCACTGGCCCGGTTCTAATAGCACTGGTCTGGCTCTAATAGCACTGGTCTGGCTCTAATAGCACTGGCCCGGATCTAATAGCACTGGTCTGGTTCTAATAGCACTGGTCTGGTTCTAATAGCACTGGCCCGGTTCTAATAGCACTGGTCTGGTTCTAATAGCACTGGTCTGGCTCTAATAGCACTGGCCCGGTTCTAATAGCACTGGTCTGGCTCTAATAGCACTGGCCCGGTTCTAATAGCACTGGTCTGGCTCTAATAGCACTGGCCCGGATCTAATAGCACTGGTCTGGCTCTAATAGCACTGGCCCGGTTCTAATAGCACTGGTCTGGCTCTAATAGCACTGGTCTGGCTCTAATAGCACTGGCCCGGATCTAATAGCACTGGTCTGGTTCTAATAGCACTGGTCTGGTTCTAATAGCACCGCCCCAGCTCTAATAGCACTGGCCCGGTTCTAATAGCACTGGTCTGGTTCTAATAGCACTGGTCTGGTTCTAATAGCACCGGCCTGGTTCTAATAGCACTGGTCTGGTTCTAATAGCACCGGCCTGGCTCTAATACCACCGGCCTGGCTTTAATAGCACCGGCCTGGCTCTAATACCCACATAACCTGTTTTTAATGTGTTGTGCACAACCTAATGGCACAAACCTGTGAGAGATATTCCACTTGAATTTCCGAGCTGGCAGTTAGGCGAGCGAGAGAGCTGGTTCAGAGAGGCACAGGCACGCACGCCCATGTCTCAGAGTACTTCCGAAAAAGAGAATCGATAATCTGCCTGGAATACATTAACCTTTTCCTCATTTGTTTTTGTGTGGATTTTTTTTACACCGTTGGAAAAAGAAAGCTGCTGAGGTGGTATAGGTTAGGGATCAGAGTGGTGTGTGTGTGTGTGTGTGTGTGTGGGGGGGGGGGGGGAGACCTGCTGGTACTGACTTGTGGAAATCAGGCAGGTACAGGCCATTTGAACAGCAGGTTCTTTTCCCACACTCCACGCCTTCAGGCTCTGCGAATGGAGCGCTCTTACGGAGTTAAAGCTCACAAGTGTTCCTTATGGAAATGTAACAAAGCCTCAGATTACGAATACAGCAGGGGTTTTTGTTGAATCCTATTTATTTCTTTGGTTAGTTTTTTTCTGGACCTGCCTGTACTTTTGTTTGGAGAAATTAAAGAGCAATCGGTGTATTTCACCCTCCCTCTAGACTCTGGCATTGAATCAGTCCTGGTGTCACACTGCAGGCTCTTTCGCACACCACTCTGATAGATGCTAGATTTTCCAAATGGCTTCTGTGGCGTTAGGTGAATAAAACACCCCGGTCCTTTGCCTTTAAGACGTACCGGCTTCATTTCACACACACAAACACACCACACATGCTGTAGACTAGTGATGGAACATTTTATACCACACTTATTTTTTTAGAATAATCACTGTAGCTACTCCCATCATATTACCCCCTGCCCCCCCCCCCCCCCCCCCCCCCCCCCCCACCACCACACACCCCCAGACTTTCCCTGCGGGCAAATATCAACTTTAGTCCTTTAGTGCCATTTTGTTATGTGCATACAAGTTCATTCATAAATCATTCGCACCTAAAATCCATTTACAATTAAATGAGCGAACGCTAAAATCTCTGGGTGTTTCATACTACCTAGAGCAATATTTGTGATGTATTGCACCATGCAGTTGTACAAAACAACTTTTTCATGTCAAGTGGGACAACTTTCTTTTAACGAGAGAGGGAAACGGTTCTTTCCCTGTCCTTAAGTTGAACATTTGGGACATCACGTCTCAATGCCTGACTGCCCAGACGAGCCTTAAGCATCACGTGCCAATCATAGCAGCTCCTTTGGCATCACACATAAATCTTAGCAGCTCCTTCAGCATCACGCACCAATCAGAGCAGCTCCTTTAGCATCACACATAAATCTTCGCAGCTCCTTTAGCATCACGCACCAATCATAGCAGCTCCTTTAGCATCACGCACCAATCAGAGCAGCTCCTTCAGCATCACGCACCAATCATAGCAGCTCCTTTAGCATCACGCACCAATCATAGCAGCTCCTTCAGCATCACACACCAATCATAGCAGCTCCTTCAGCATCACGCACCAATCATAGCAGCTCATTTAGCATCACGCACCAATCATAGCAGCTCCTTTAGCATCACGCACCAATCATAGCAGCTCCTTTAGCATTACGCACCAATCATAGCAGCTCCTTTAGCATCACGCACCAATCATAGCTGCTCATTTAGCATTACGCACCAATCATAGCAGCTCCTTTAGCATCACGCACCAATCATAGCAGCTCCTTTAGCATTACGCACCAATCATAGCAGCTCCTTTAGCATCACGCACCAATCATAGCTGCTCATTTAGCATTACGCACCAATCATAGCAGCTCCTTTAGCATCACGCACCAATCAGAGCAGCTTCTTTAGCATCACGCACCAATCAGAGCAGCTCCTTTAGCATCACGCACCAATCATAGCAGCTCCTTTAGCATCACGCACCAATCATAGCAGCTCCTTTAGCATCATGCACCAATCATAGCAGCTCATTTAGCATCACACCAATCATAGCAGCTCCTTTAGCATCACGCACCAATCATATCAGCTTCTTTAGCATTACGCACCAATCATAGCAGCTCCTTCAGCATCACATACCAATCATAGCAGTTCATTTAGCATCACGCACCAATTGTAGCAGCTTCTATTGTCGACTACATTCCAACCTCCATCACACCAGGCTGTTTTGGTGTATTTTATGATTTGTTCCTGATGCGAATGATCAGTATAAACCGAACCAGGTTCGGGCCTCATAAAAACCCTTAAGTGCTGAGTGGTGCGTTTCACAGCGATGAAGTGGCGCATGTCCGTGCATTCACCGACCCGTACAGAGACCTCTGGGTCATTCCAAATCGCCACAGCGCCCCCTTAAGGAGGACAGCAAGAGTTAGAGGGGCTCTCTCTGCTCCAAATAATGAGGCTTTGCTTGAGGGTTTTCCTGTGTAGCTGTTTCCCGCGCAGCTTCTAGCGGGACCAGTACGGTGTTTCCGTGTCTCTCTCGCAGGTCTACAGGGGCCAGTTTACTTTCCAGACCAGGATAATCACACTGCATTTGCTTCATTGAACAGTATAGGGTTTCCCAGCCTTTAGTACAGGGTTCAGCACCTGCTTAATGACCAAGTAAATTTTCTGTGACCGTCCCTCCTTATTTAAATTGTGGACTAACATATGATCAAATATCAATTTAAAATGTTTTCACGCGCACTAAGTTTCACATCCATTTCATCCATTTCAATGCAAAGCAGCTGTGTTCTCAGTGTAGGCATTTAGTGATGTGTTGTAATTTGACTGCTGAGCGAGAAAATGGAAATTGGATGGAATTTTAAAAAATAATAATTATATCAACCCACCATAGGGGAGAGGATCACCTCTCAAGTGTGTCCTGGGCCACGTTTTGGGGACCACTGGCTTAAAAGGCACACTTCCACAGCACATAAGTAACAGATTTTCTTTGACAGGAGGATATACACTGAGCTGAAGCAATTGAGATTAAAAGCAACAGACTCACGAGAACCTCAGTAATGCCCCCATCTGGATTCAACCCTGCAACCCCCTTCCATGGTCTCCAACGGGCTTAAAAATCCAGTAAAATGTTTTCCCCTGCAGAAGGGGTGCCGAACCCTGGTAATGGAGAGCCACAGGCTCTGCTGGGTTGTTTTTTTCACTTTCAACTCAGCAACCAATCCAGACCTAGGTGAGGAGAGGTGAGAAAATTGTGTAATAAATCTCTTTCAGGATGTAATCAGTTCGTTCAGTGCTGAGTAACAAAGAATCAGGCCTAGTAACCTCTGCCCTAGGGTCATGCAAAAGCAGTGCAAATTGGGCCGACGTGTCTCTGGACCTTGAAATGTTGTTAAAACTTAAAGATATTTTCAAAAGCAACCTTTAAGGTTGAACTTTTAAAGTTCTTTTATAGAGGATGAAAGATGCCAATCTTTCTTGCTATCGCAGTAGCACAGTGTTATTTACTGTCAAGGCTTGGTAATATCAGTGTGCCGCTGTTGCTGATAAATTGCGTAGCTCATGGGCTTGTCGAGAGTGCCCACTACCAAAAGTTATTGAAGATAGTCCCAAGAGTATCCACAGGTATTTCTAGGACGATAAAATATTTTAAGAGTGATTCTCAAAAATGTGTCTCTTACTACGATTCCATCTTCAGTGAAACTCAATTTCATGGGAATTGCTATCGACTGTTGCAGCAGTAAATATCTTATATTTATCCTTCAGAATTAATTGAAAAATTATGGAGGGAATAAATCTGATTAGCATGAGCACATCTTCAGGTTGCAAGTCCACCCATCGGCTGCACCAGACAGAGTGCTAGCATCACGTTCACAGAGTTAGCATTTAGGTTAGCACAGTTAATATGCATGTAGTACTTTAGTGAAATAGCATATACAGTACATACACACTGGCTGGTTTAGGAATGTTTGTCAGATCTGTTGCTTATTCTGTTCGGGTGTATGCACATATGTTCCCTGCATTGGAAATGCTAAATGAATGCAATGTAACATGTAATGTAATGTTACAGATGGCTCCAAAATTCAACATCCTGGTAAGTGTCCTAAAATCCCAGCTTAGCACAGACTGATTCTGTGTTTGTCTCCTGTTCAAAGCGCTACACCCTAAACCCTGTCTGGGTGTCCTACTGATAGATCAGGAGAGCAGATGGAAACTTCTGATTTAAAACTCAATTAAGCCAGTGTGGAGAATGTATTGGAAAACAATTACTGGAAAACAGACAGTTTGATGAGTGGGAGGAATTAGCTTGATGGTCTGAGTGGTGCTGATAGACCCTTATGGATTTCAGAAAGTCGCTGCACCTCAGTGACTTCGCGCATGCGTGCGTGCGTGCGTCAGTGACTTCGCGCATGCGTGCGTGTGTGCGTGCGTCCAGCGCGCGCCTGGGTGTCGTGTTCTCTGTGCGGAGGACGCAGCCCGCTCTTTTGCTGCCGTTCCAAACCTGTGTCGAACAAGGGCGGGGGGGGGGGTGATATAAACACACAAAAAAAGTAAACCCAGATGCCCAATCCGTTGGCGAGCTGTCCAAGTACACTGATGTGTGGGCAGGGTAAACATTTACCAGCAGAGCCAGCACCATATGGCAGGCGGCTGTGACCGGGTGAGCAAGGGGAGCAAACTTCCCTGAAAAAGCCGTGTGCGCGAGCACGGCTCGGCGCGGCGAAGCGGGGTGGGGAGGGGGCTGGGGAGTGTCCCAGAGTTCCCCGATTCGCCGCTCGCGGAGTAGAGTGGCCCCCGCCCATTCTCCGCCACTTTGGCAGCACGGCGAGCACGTAACGGCCCCAGTAACGTTCCTACTAAAGGAAGTAGTAAAAACAAACAGCCAGCTTCTCTGGCCCTGATGCAGACAGACAGAGGAGGTCATTTAAGTGCGCCACCATGGGGTTATTTTTGTTGTTGTTTTTTTGTAGTTTTTTTTTGCTGTTTCCCTGACGCTGGAATCCTGCAGGCCTCCTCTCTTTAGCACAGCCTAACTGGCTGCAGGTAACCGCCAACTTCGCTGTTAACAGCACATGGCTTACGGTGCTACAAACCACCAAGGTTTTCAAACAAGCTTTTCAAAATGCCTGTCAGAACTTTGCGTGGACAAAATGCTGGAGTAAAGTCAGGCTGTAAGATGAAAGAAAGTGTGTGTGTGTGTGTGTGTGTGTGTGTGTGTGTGTGTGTGTGTGTGTGTGTGTGTGTGTGTGTGTGTGTGTGTGTGTGTGTGTCTGTGTGTGTGTGTGTGTGTGTGTGTGTGTGTGTGTGTGTGTGTGTGTGTGTGTGTGTGTGTGTGTGTGTGTGAGTCACTTCAGAGACATGAGTTAACATTAGCACATGATAATGGTAATATATGCATATATATTGGTGGTATTAACACCTCACTGAGAGCTTTGGCCACAGACTGAAACTTGAATGCCAAATTGGGGCATCTCCACCCTGTCTGCCTTTTGCCCTCAGGGCTCATGTGACATGAGAGCTCACGTGAAGCCTTCATCTGTGAAAATGAATGTAGCACCTACAAGTCGTCCACATGCTACATAGCATTCGCATCCAAATGCAGTATCTTCAGCGCATGACTGCTAAATAAAGAGAGGGTGAGAGCTGCTTTATGCTTCCTCCTTAACACCTTTGCGTAGATGCATAGTAATAATGGCGCCGGCGCCATCATTTTTCTCAACTGAGACATTCGTTGCTATTAGTGGAAATCACAAACTATGACATAGTGGACAATAGCGTCTATGTTTCAGTTCATAAATATATTTATTCATCATATAAAATTAGAATAACGTCATAGCAACTAGATAAACCCAACAATAGCCTGATCGTATGCCAGAAAAGCTGTGAAAAGCCCTGCTCACTCAAATGCAAAATAAACTGTGAAAGTACTGTCTCATTCTACCATGTATTCTACTAGCAATATATGCTACTAAATATGAAATAAATATACAATCCTACCATTGGTTTTACACATTGAGATGTTCCTTTCAAAATTCAGTGGTCATTTATTGTCTGGTACAATCGGTTTGAGAAATATACAACACTTTATACCGCTATTACACTATCTGAAATGTCGCAGCGTAATACACCCATGCCCTTTTAAGCCGGTCTCATTCATTACAGTTCATTCTGGTTTAATTGTCGGCTTTTTTATCCAACATTATACATTATAGTACATTATAACCTTAGCAACGGCATATGGCAAGTCTTTTTGGGTGCTTTGAGCAATTTACTACAGCCCAGCGTAACGGCAGTTTTCATTTTAACTGTCTAGTATTACGCAAGCTCTATAGAATACGCATTATGGAGGGGAGTTTCCCTTTTCCGATATGTAAGTATTTTTGCATCTAAAATACCGTTGGTCTCGCTGGCTACATACGTACGTTCGTGTTTCCACTCGAGCACTGTCTTTCCAATATGTTTGATAGCACTATTGTTATTTTCGCACTTTGAGTGCAGTTCACATACTGTAGTGCAATCGTTAAATGTATTTTTTATGTAGGCTACCGATGTTCATTGAAGATAGAACATTTGGCGGCATTTTGCAGATGGTGGAATACTAATTTATGTTTGTTATCGTACATAATATAGGCTATGGCGTAGCCTATATACTTGTCTCTTAGGGCATGGCAAATGCTCATTCCAATTTACTGTGCTCTGATATGTGGTAGTTTAAGGTAAACATTGCCTTGGAGTCATTATATAGGAAAATTTAAAAAAACTACAGAAAAATGCAATCCCAGGACAAAAGTATACATACTGTAGAGTACAGGGACAAGTTATGTTTTATTGAGGTACAAGAGTGAATAATTAGGCAACATATTTAGGTGTATGTAACACTGTGATATCAATGTTTTTTTACCTTAAGCCATCAGAAGGAGCAAATGTATTTGTTTTGTAATGGACAAAACTAATTTATTCATTTTATGACATGTTTTGCATAGGGGTTTTGGACCCATAGATGTCTACCCCCCTATACTGATGAAAATATGTAATTCCCACTTGGAAATTATGCAAAAGTGGGTTTTATGAGACAAAACTGTTGATTTCTAGTTAAATATATCATAATTCTTTTTTATTTACAGCAGTGCACAATTTAGCCATTTGGATAGATTTGGAGACACTAATGGACAACAGGGTACACTGCTATATTTTGCAACATAGACCTTTAGTAGTTCTGCATATCATCCTTAGATTTTGCAAAACTTGTGGACATGGAGTTTATGATCCAGGAAATGTATATATATTACCGATTTCATTATGTAGCTCTCAGCAAACTAAAGAAAAACTTTTTTCCAAAGTTTCTTTGCATTTGTGGCACTTTATTTTGACTTAAATTATGAAATTAAACAAATCTAAGTTTGTATTGTAAATGGTACACCTGTCTTGTTTCATTTAAGCCATTTACCAAGTTTATGTGATGCTCACACCTGCAGTTATAAAGCCTTAAACAGAGCACCCCTTAAATAGGTGAAATTTGCCATCTGCGCCAAGGGGTTAAGCACAGTGAGCACCTCTATGCCAGTGCTTCCCAAACTTTTTTAGTCAGGCCCCCCCCCTTGGTCATAGGTCGTCCGTTTCGCTATCTGACCAGAACTCTTACATTTTAGTGTAGAGTAAAAGCTAATACTGCAGAGGCAGGAGTTTGATTCTGCCTGTTTTTAAGGACTGATTATGGATCAGCACTATGGAGGAGTCTCAAAAGCAGCTCTACAGTGCTGCAAAGATAGCTGATCCAGAAACAGTCCTTAAAAACCGGTAGAAACTCCTTGTCCTGGGTTTAAGTTGTAGCTAGCTATAGTTCTGAATATCATTTGTGAAGCTAAGGGGGGTTTATTGTATATAAGTTCTGTTTTAAGTTTATTAATATTATAAATAACTAATATGTATTTACCATACGCCTTTGTGAGCAAATGTTATTTTAGCTCAGAATGGAGAAATGCACCACTTTGTTACCAACACCCTCCCCATGTGTGCGACGACTCTCCGTACCCCCGACCTGCGCGATGATACTACCTCGGCCCCGCACGCGCGTTTGATGACACCGTGTACGCGCAACAACACTGGTAGTTTCGAGGGGCCTACCACCCGGCCTGAAAAAAAATCTAGGGGAAACACTGTACTGTATGTGACTATTCTGAAATAAATGTATTCTGTAGCAAATTTCTGAATGATACAGCTTCTTCTTCAGTTCGAACTTAAAACCATGGATGTGCAGGGAATATTTTTTTAGATATTGACATTTAAATAAAACTAGTAGAAACGAGGAGGAAATTGCCTCTGAAGGGCCAAAGTAAATAAGGTTAAGGTCATTTCAGTAGAGGTACCGAGTATCGAATCAGTATCGTTTCAGTTTCAAGTACCGTTTCAGTATCGAGTATCATGATACTAAACCTGGTATCGGTATCGAAGTCAAAATTTTGGTATCGTGACAACACTATGTGAGACAGACAGAACCGATGAGTGAGGTCTTTGATGCCATTCAAAAGCGCCAGCGTGTTCTAATAACACGTGGATTGGCATGGATCGGACCGAACCAGGCGGGAGTTTGGAGGGTGTTGAAGGCGTGCGTGAAAGGGCTGATAATGTCTGAGCCTCAGTCTCAG
Organism: Synaphobranchus kaupii; assembly: GCA_029718625.1. Lineage (NCBI taxonomy): Eukaryota > Metazoa > Chordata > Actinopteri > Anguilliformes > Synaphobranchidae > Synaphobranchus > Synaphobranchus kaupii. The sequence continues at coordinate 12,686,783 of CM056388.1, read as the reverse complement.
AGGCCGGGACTATAACAAGAGGACGGGGGCACCCCTCGCACTGAAGGGGGGACATCAGGTCATCAGAGCACAGCTGATACACACCCCCCCCCAAGCCTGCTGACGAGGCTAAAAACGGCACCGCGCAACACAATAGGCGCGAGAAGACAAGAGGTCTGTAACAGACTCTCACACAAATACACACTCACATATACTCACACTCTTCCTCTCTCTCTTACACACTCACACACACACACACTCTCCCTCTCATTCTCTCTCTCTCACACACACACACACACACCAATATATGGCATCACATTCCTATTGATTTCTCCCCTTTTTCATTTTAGTGATGGAGCGAGGGAGAGGAGAAAGAAGACTGTTGCTGGGGGCTAAGAGCTTTGGCTGCCTGGGTGCAAACAAACTCCTCCCCAAACCCCCACCCACCCCCCACCCCCGTGACCCACGCCCACAGCTCGCCAGAGACAGAGGGAGAGAGAGGAAGAGGGAGAGGAAGGTGGCCGACAGCCAAGGTGAGGGATGCAGCCAGTGGATATTGATTTTATTCCTCCCTCCTGGCTCAGTGCTCACTCTGCCCTGGCAGGATCAAACCACCTGCTCTTGACGTTAAAAAAAAAAAATGGATGCAGAGCTTCAGTGAGACTCCGCCATCTGTCCCACAATCCTCTGCTTTCTCAACTCCGGCTCTTTCACAGACAGCTCTATCATGCCGCATGTCGGGGGGGATGGAGGGGGAAGCCTGTCGATCCCAATTTCGGCCTCGGTCTCGTTTTCCCCGGTGAAATTTTTTTTTTGTCCAGTTTTGTTGTTGTTTCTTCTGTTGTCCCAATTTTGTCAGAACTGTCACTTTAATCCCCCATTACACTGATACATCTTCATTATGTCTCCCAGAGACTGGCACCACAGACACTGATAAGCAATGATGGCCAGTCGCCTTTCTTGCAACTCACCTACTACCACCCAGCTCTACTCTGCTGCCACCCGGTGAGCACCTCCAGTATTGCAGCTCCGGTTCAGTGAGCCAGCCTGACTCTTTCCTGCCGCTTCTTCTTTTGATGATTCCGCAGCCGTCTCAGGTTACTTACAGCCACCAGCAAGTCTGAGCAGCTCTGTGTCTCCTGAGCCTCGCTGGCATTTATAATAGCAGACGTTCAGCAGTATTTACTCCGATTGCTGCGTTTCTGTGATATCTGCAGCGGTATTAAGACTTAGCAATGCGGTCCCTGTAAATCCTCTGTGTATTGCCGGCATCAGTCAAACCTGCAGTAATGATCATCCTGTGATTCAAGTTGCATGTTACTTCCATTTTAAATGAAAAAGGATAAATCACCGGCATTTACATCCCAAACCTTTGCCCATGCAGTGTCTGTTTAACACTGTTGGTGTTCATATGGAAAATGTTCTCTATCAGAGTTGATTTAACCATGAACATTTTTTTCTGTAATGCATTATCATTTGAATCATTTAGAGCATGTACTTATACAAGATTAATTAGCATGAGAAGTTTCATCGCAAGACACGAGTGCGACATCGGAAACATGCAGCATACCAAATGTAATTAAATGTTAATACTGTTTCGAGAGTAAATTATTCCATAAAACTAGAGAATCAGAATCACAATTAATATGATAAAGATTCAGGCAGAGTTCAGGTTAGGATAATATGGTGAGGAGCAAAACCTGCAAGGGCGGGAAATAACCATGGCATATTCACAGACACATTATTATTGTTTATTACAGAAATGCAGGAGATTAAACTGTGGATATTAATAAATGGTCAAGAGCACAGAACATAAGCAGCCTGGGGAATTACTGTGCTGAGACGAACACAGACAGCTCAAGTAGCCCCGCCTCCAGGACCCAGCCCAGGGGGCTTCTGGGTGGCTCGGCCTGGTAAGGCCCCTGTTCCAGTGTGTGGGTGCATCAGGGCGATGCACGTCACATTACATTACAGTCATTTAGCCGACGCCTTTGTACAGAGTGACGCACACTATAGGAGAAACACAAGTGCATTCACCTGATTTCATGTGAGCAATAGTAGGAGACCTGGCTATCAAGTTTCCCAGACCAGCAAGTGAAGGTGCAACATCACACCAAAGTACTTGAGTTAAGTGAAGTAAACTACCCTAAAGTCTTAGCACAATTGGCTCGAGCGTCACCCACGGTTGGGAGGGATTCAGTTAGCCCGGGATCTCATGGTGTCTCATTGCACACCAGTGACACCCCCTGGTCAGTCGGGCAACCTCAAGTCCCCCCTTTCATCCCTTTGAGCTGCACATGAATTGTCTCTGACTCGTGTCTGTGCGAGCCTGACCTGAGAACTGCGGTGTTGTAGAAAGCAGTGGCAGACGTCACATGGCTCGGAGGAGAGCCGATGTTGGTTTGCGCCCTTCCGAATCAACGACGGAGGTTGCGTAGAGCATTTGTGAGCACGATTGAGCATTCCAAATCAGGGAGATAAAGGGGAACAAGCACAAAAAATGCAATTCTGAGCTCAAAGAATAATTCAAATTAAAACACAATGTAACGATTGTGATAAAGGTTAGCCTGGGCCTAAAGAGCCCCACTGACCCCCAGCATAAATTTGTGTCTTAGCTCATTAAAGGTCATTCCTGTCTCTGTGAATGAGATTACGCAGGTCTAACGCTGGCAGGTAATCCAGGGAGATGGGGAAGAGAGGGACCAGATTGGCATGGAATGCATCTTCAGGAGGTTGGCGATTGGCGATTGTCTCAGCAGAAAAGGGGGGTAGTCTGGGCGACGGAAAGATTAGGAGGAGCTGAAGGGTTGACACGGCAGTGAGCGGGAAGGAGGCATTTGAAGGTAACGTTGCGAACACCTGCTAGTGTTACGACCCTAAACGCCTTCCGTGGTACAATACCCAGGAGGCTACCAAAAGCCGAACACGCACATAGCCTAAGCACCATCAGAAAAAAACAAACACACCACAAGTGACCAATAGCAGGCTCGGGACAACCAGTTCAATAGTAAGCAACAAGCACACCTTCCTTTTACACTGAAAAGAAAAAAGCCGATAATGGCAAAGCTTATGCCTGGCTATAACTGGCAAAGTCTTCCCGCACACTGGCTAGCCTTTGCTAATTTAACTGTCTGTCCAACAGAACACAAATTAAGTGTCCTTGTGCAGTTGTAATTGTGGAGCCCGTCATAGAGTTCAGTGGTGGAGCCGCAACCTCAGCGTGGTGTGGGTCGAAAAAAAGACACCACCAGGTAGCACGGTGCACGCTCTTACAGTTCCTGGGGTTCCCCTGCCACAGGTGGTGGTCATCAGCCGCTTAATACAAACAGATAAAGAGAGCCGGTCAATATAGGTGCGCAACAGTCAAGAGGTACATAACACTGAGGAGCAGAAGGAGGAAAGAGAGCGAACAGAAGCCAAACTGAGCGGCACATCTCTCTGACTGCAGAACAGTCCGCTGTGCATTACACAAAAGTGCGCAGAAGGTGTACAACTCATTGTTGGAATGGGAATTAATTCATTTAATATTATAGAAGAGAAAAACAAAAGAGCAGGTTAAATAAGAAAAAGTGTGTTAAGAACATGGAGCAGCCTAGAAGGAACCCTCAGGTTTTTAACCCGAGGGGGAAGGTGAGAAAGGGAGCAGGAAGGATTTGCTCTAATATGGAAAGATCGATAATTCACATGGAGGGAGATGGGAAATAGAAGCAGAGAGAATTTTTTTTGCACTAGTGGCACGAAGAGTACCAGTTTCACATCAAATAGGCCAAAGAACATGCCCCAATGGTGGTTTCTTCTATTCCTCTGTGATTGTTCCAGTACCAGTGAGCTCTGTTCATTTGAACTCCTTTCACGCTCCACCATGCGTCACTGTCACCATTTTATATCAAATGCTATTTTTGCATACAACAGCAATACATGACACACCAATACAATACAGAAACATTCAAAGATTAATTGCAAAGAGTACATACACACAGACCCAAAATGGACTCTTGGGGAACACCTACATGGTAAAGTATGGGGAAAAGAGTGCATCTCTCCAGAGTGATTACAGAAGAACCAGACAGGAGCTCTGCCAAGGATTCTCAGATCAATACAAGCTAGCAAGGAGTGATACATTTTTTCAAAGTTGCAAGAGATCAAGTGGAATTGAGCAGAGAGAAGAGGGGAGCTCCTTCAATAGGAGATGAGCCAGTCACAGCGGAGCATTTTTGTGTTGAGTGAGATCATATCGTCTGTGGAATAACCTGAAGGCTGCCAGTCCATCATTATTGATCAGTGCCTCCCACTAACTTAAAAAAGGCTCTAAGCGACAGGAGAATAATTAGAAATTTGAAAAAATTATATTATTCAAAAAATGTTATATGTTAAAAAAAGGGTTGATAAAATGTGGCACATCTTCTTTTAGACAGTTCGTCTTAATCCGAACAAACAAATTGTCTGTCGAATCCCCAAGCCAAGCCTAAATATGAGATCACATGTACATGTCTGTCACAATACATGTAGACAAAAATCATTTTATTGTTTTTATGGTTATGTTATGGTTGTTGTACATTTTCTGAGGGGTCAAGGCCCTGAAATATAACATTTGTGTGGGGACAGAGAGTCTGAGGACATGTTTTGATGGTAATTGCCTCCGCAGAAGGATTATCCTTCCCAATGTATTGTGTAGGAACTTAGTGCTGCCACAATGGAGAACTCTGCATTTTCCAATGGATTTGTGGGCTTTGCTGCGAATGGGTTATAAATGCGGTGTGTATATGTTATCCCATTTAAATATGCAGTTCAGCAGGGAGCAAAGAGGTTGTCTTGCTGTTCGTACATTACTGTGCGCGAGCGTGTGGCTGTGGACATCGCATGAGGAACATGAACAGACACGCCCCTTCACTGCATTTAAGACATTCTCCCTGAGAGAGATCCTTCTGCCCTGTGTAAAATTCACACCTGACGAGTATGATGGCTGGTATAATTATTCTGTCTGTGACTGAAGAGGGGCTGTCAGGCTACAAGTCTCTCTCTGGAGACCACAGGGAGATGTATTTATAATCTACTGTTTGCCGCAGGAGACCAGAACGGCAGTCAGACAGAAAAAACGGTGTACAAAACTTCAGAAAATCTTGGAAGCCAGCGGGTTTACCCTAAAGGATGATCGTGACGCATCACCCTTGAGCGGTGCTTCATATGGCCTTATTTTTAAATCTTCTCCATGCAAGCAAAAATGGATCTGTCTCATTAACACCTCTGAAGATTCTCAGACAATTTTATTTTTACTCAAAACACGTCTCCGTACAGCCCCTGTGTCTGCCCCGCGCAGGTTGATTAATTCACAGTTGCATAATAAATAGAATCAATTCCAGCTGAGGCATTAAATTACCTGTAATTAGGCCATTGATTGGGTGTTCTGATCTAGTTAATTGATTTTATTGTTCATTAATTTAAAACCAAATCTTCTTCACAAAGGGATGTGATTCAATGGTCGCTGTCATCTTAGAGAGCGGACCATTTTTCTTCTGGCGGTCTGTTGCACGATGGCTCTAATAGCGCTGTGGTAATTTCACTCCAGCTTTCAGGAGGAGTTTTTTGGAATCCATCACCAGGGCTGCATTCGATCAGAAAACTATTTCTTTTTCTATTATGGATCACAGAGCCTCGCAGAACCCCGCATCGCCCCCGGCTCGCATTGGCCCGCATAGGATAACGTTCCGTGCTTTATTGACAAGCCTAATGCAATATAACAAATATTCTATTTTATCTTGGGTGGTGAGTGCCAAAAATAGGGGTCACAGAAAAGGCGCGTGGTAATTTTCTGCCGGGGAGAATTTGAATGTCCCAGAGCCAGGGATAAAACTGAAACTTTTAGGTAGAAAAGAAAAGAAAAAAAAGTCTGACCAAATAGTTTGTTTTTTTCTCTGGTTCTGGGACATTCAAATTCTGTGCTGCGGAACATTGCCGTGTCCCTTCCTGTGACCTGTATTTCAGCGGCCCGTATACTGCCTCGTTGGCTAACTTAAATTTTGCCTTAACAAATGGGGAAGAAGAAGGGTCTGTCATTCATGCAAGTTTCTGCCTGGTTGAGTGCACGGTTGGCAGACCTTTTTCTATCCATTCTGTCTCCTGGCTTTCGAGCCGTGAGTGGGAGTCTTCAGTGCTCACATTCTTTATCTCCACACCACTTGTGAGGGAATGTCACCGCGCTGTTAGCTCCGGGTGCTTTTTTTTTTTTTTAAATGTACCCATCATTCCTGAGACCGAGGTCGTGTCCAAATCAGAGGCCTAGCTACTGCGTCCTATCTCCTGTGTACTAGCAGCTGTGTACTGTTTACTGTGTACTGTTTAGTATGCGATGTACAGTATGCAAAGAATGATCCTCTATATTATTTTCCAACCATACTCTGGAAGATGTCCCACCCCTGTGCGGACTTGTCACGCGTCGTTTTCGTCGTTATTGAAGGAAAACGTCAGTGAAGCTGCGCCTCATTTTTAAAACTAAGCTGCATGTCATATTTATGCGACAAAAATATTTGAAATGTATGCTCCCGAATATACCCAGCGAAACCCCGGAGGTCATACTGGGTTTTATGTATGCTACATTTAGAGAAAACTTTGTTTACTTAACAACTGTCTACTGAACAAGCATACTCAGTAGTATGGAAGGGTGCTGATTCGGACACAGCCCGAGCGATTAGAGCAGGCTCTGCCAGCCAGGGGGCGGAGCTAAGACCACTGTCTCTGTTCGCAGTCACAATGGCACTGCACTCATCACAAGCACGCATTTTCTCTGTTTTATCAAGAAATGGGAAAATGGGGTGGAAAGGCCTTGGAATATTATGCCGTATGTATAAACGTACCTCTCATCTTTCTGGGATGTCAAAAGTCTTTAATATAATTTAGTTTTGTATAATTATGTATAAAGATTACAGTATTAATCATATTGCATTTTAATTATTGTTGTCTTCCCTATTTTTTCTCTTGTTTGGAAAAAACCAATCAAACTGTTAATGTCTGAGACATCAGTAAGGCCCTCTGTTAGTTCAGGACAGCATTCTGCACAACATGTGGAGCCAGAAGCTGGCTGACCTGCAGTGGGTGGACCACACTATTTATGCAGTTGTCACAAGCAGAGGAGGCACTCTAAAGGTCCTCACAAAGTGCTGAAAACAGGCAGTAAACACGTACACACACAGAGGTCCTCACAGAGTGCTGAAAACAGGCAGCAAACACGTACACACACAGACGGTCCGGTGGACTTCCATGGACATTTGCCCGTCATAGTCCAGCGTACTTGAAGCCTACTCAAAGTGTACCAATCCCCCTTTAAAGACAACATTTCCCATAATTTTGCATGCAAAATTGCAAGCAACGATGGTGTCATTCATGGCAAGAGATTATGGTACGAGGAAGGTACGTTTGTAGGTGAAACAAAGATCAGTTGACTGCTGCGCAGACTGCCTGGGTTGTCTGCAGGGTCCTCTTTAATGTCATTTATGTCTGCGCGGACCCTGCGGAGGACCGTCCACTTACTTTATTTGGGCGACTATGAAATGGCCTTTATGCAGTGGGAGTGGGGGATACCCTGCTGACCCTAATCTCCCCTTCCCGGGCACCACTGTGGCCAATTACATTCTGCCCTGCAGGGCTGCCGGCCATACTCAGCACCGGCATGATCAGGATCCGCTTCCTGATTGACAGGTACATCCCTGCACAGTGGACCGGTGCTATTAGCTGGACATGCCGACCAGCACCAACCCCACTTAATTTGACTGGTAGCTCAGGTAAAGTCAGCATATTCCCACTGAGAGTTGGGGGTCTTATGTTCATTGGTTTTGTGTGCCTTTGTGTTCTCTGTTTACTTCTTCAGAACATTCAGAGCAGTTGCATGCTGTCTGATGAACTACAGCTGAATTTTCATTTTCACTGGCACATTATGCAGTGGTGGTTTTCCCCTTGCTGACAAACACGCACTCTCTGGAATGGAGAGTCTTTATTATACTGCATCCGACTGATCCTTTATCTCCTCCTGACTTACAAATAATACTTAGAACACCAACTGAAAAGGCAAGCTGTTTTGAATAAATACATTTCTAAAGCTTTCCCACAACTCTCACCGTATCCCGCCTGTGTCTCTGTGTGCGCATGCGCATGTATGCATGCATGTTTGTGTGCACGTGTGTGTGCATGCATATGTGCATGTATGCATTCTTGGGTGTGTCTGCATTCATGTGTGTAGGTAAGCATGTGTGCAAACAATTTGTATAATGTGTGTGATATGCTGTGAATGTTAGCTCTTAATTTGCTAATGAAAAGATTACGTTAGAAATATTCAGTGTACCTGTACATGCAGCACTTCAGCAATAAGCAGAATTAAATGTCACAGATATAGAGAGTACTTGTAGAATTAACTCCACTAACGAACAGGGTTGTCAAGAGCTGCCAACGGGTATTCCTCTGGGGAAGATCCAGGTGTGTGTGTCTGCAATAACCTTTTGATCTTGCTTTTGTTTACTTACCTGCCTTGCCAACCTTATTTGGGAAGCTAGCAAGCTTTTATGCAAGCTGGCTTTACTAATTGCAATTTGAGAATCAACAACTCGACCACAATGCAAAGTTCATCTCTGTGATGCTGAGTTTAAAAAAATAGATATATATAGCATATATAGCATATTAGCTTTTTTGTTAAATGGTAAGACGGCTAGAATTAGCCAACAACTAACATTGAAATTCAAGTTTTTATTCAGACTTTCTCATTAAATGTGTACTTGTTGTTTGTTTGACATTGCTAGGCAGTCTGTACAATAGTCATAGAATCTATTATTTGTAAATTATTTTGACTAATTGGGCGACCTTTCCCCTTGCCATTTTACTGCACAATATTATACGTCTGCACAAAACATTTTCACAGCTGGGTGCTGGGAAATGTTTAATACATATGTGAGGCTACCATTTCTGACTCTCCATATCATTTATAGCCAGGATTATGAGACTTTCTATTGCAAAGGCACATGTCACAAGTGCTTCTGAATTCGTGAACCACTTTGTGGAAAAAGAAAAAAAGCGAGTACCCATTTTGATTACCTTTCAAGACCACACAGAAGTACTACGATTCTTTACAGCCTCACTAACCGATCTTGTTCATCCTTTGTGGGGAAAGAACCCCACCAGCAGAGGTGGAAAATCCAGGGTTCAGAACATCAAAGTCCTGACATGTTTTTCGTCCAACCATGAACTGAGCCAGCTGATTTGACTAATTAGTTCTACCTCCTGGCTGAAGAATTGTGCTAATTAGCAAATCCAGGTGAATGGGACAAAATACTGAGGAGGACTTTCACTTTCTGAACCTGGATTTTCCACCTCTGCCCGCCAGTCCTCCGCATTACACTGAGCTAGGGCCCAGCTCGGATTATCCCCTTGGCCCACACTCCTGCCTGATCTTCCAGCAGAGCCTTAACCTGCTCAGCCATGTGATATGAAAAGGAATGGGATTTATGCTGCACCGTGACACTTCAGGAGTGCTTGTCAGTGTTTGAATTCAGTAGTGCTGGTCAGTGTTTGAATTCAGTAGTGCTGGTCAGTGTTTAAAATCAGGAGTGCTTGTCAGTGTTTAAATTCAGTAGTGCTGGTCACTGTCTAAATTCAGTAGTGCTGGCCAGTGTTTAAATTCAGTAGTGTTGTTCAGTGTTTAAAATCAGGAGTGCTGGTCAATGTTTAAAGTCAAGAGTGCTGGTCAGTGTTTAAATTAAGTAGTACTGGTCAGTGTTTAAATTCAGTAGTGCTGGTCAGTGTATAAATTCAGCAGTGCTGGGTTTAAAGTCAGGAGTGCTGGTCAGTGTTTAAATTCAGTAGTGCTGGTCAGTGTTTAAATTCAGTAGTGCTGATCAGTTTTTAAATTCAGGGGTGCTGGTCAGTATTTAAATTCAGTAGTGCTTGTAAGTGTTTGAATTCAGTAGTGCTGGTCAGTGTTTAAATTCAGTAGTGCTGGTCAGTGCTTAAATTCAGGAGTGCTGGTCAGTGTTTGAATTCAGTAGTGCTGGTCAGTGTTTAAAATCAGGAGTGCTTGTCAGTGTTTAAATTCAGTAGTGCTGGTCACTGTCTAAATTCAGTAGTGCTGGCCAGTGTTTAAATTCAGTAGTGTTGTTCAGTGTTTAAAATCAGGAGTGCTGGTCAATGTTTAAAGTCAAGAGTGCTGGTCAGTGTTTAAATTAAGTAGTACTGGTCAGTGTTTAAATTCAGTAGTGCTGGTCAGTGTTTAAATTCAGTAGTGCTGGTCAGTGTATAAATTCAGCAGTGCTGGGTTTAAAGTCAGGAGTGCTGGTCAGTGTTTAAATTCAGTAGTGCTGGTCAGTGTTTAAATTCAGTAGTGCTGATCAGTTTTTAAATTCAGGGGTGCTGGTCAGTATTTAAATTCAGTAGTGCTAGTCAGTGTTTGAATTCAGTAGTGCTGGTCAGTGTTTAAATTCAGTAGTGCTGGTCAGTGCTTAAATTCAGGAGTGCTGGTCAGTGTTTAAATTGATAAGTTAAGTGTATAAATTCAGCAGTGCTTGTCAGTGTTTAAATTCAGTAGTGCTGGTCAGTGTTTAAATTCAGTAGTGCTGGTCAGTGATTAAAGTCAGTAGTGCTGGTCAGTGTTTAAATTCAGCAGTGTTGTCAATGTTTAATTTCAGCAATGTTGGTCAGTGTTTAAATTCAACAGTGCTGGTCAACAGTGCTGGTCTGTTTAAATTGATAAATTAAGTGTATAAATTCAGCAGTGCTGGTCAGTGTTTAAAGTCTGCAGTGCTGGTCAATTTTTAAAGTCTGCAGTGCTGGTCAATTTTTAAAGTCAGGAATGCTGGTCAGTGTTTAAATTCAGTAGTGCTGGTCAGTGTTTAAATTCAGTAGTGCTGGTCAGTGTTTAAAGTCTGCAGTGCTGGTCAATTTTTAAATTCAGGAATGCTGGTCAGTGTTTAAATTCAGTAGTGCTGGTCAGTGTTTAAATTCAGTAGTGCTGGTCAGTGTTTAAATTGATAAGTTAAGTGTATAAATTCAGCAGTGCTGGGTTTAAAGTCAGGAGTGCTGGTCAGTGTTTAAATTCAGTAGTGCTGGTCAGTGTTTAAATTCAGTAGTGATGGTCAGTTTTTAAATTCAGGGGTGCTGGTCAGTGTTTGAATTCAGTAGTGCTGGTCAGTGTTTGAATTCAGTAGTGCTGGTCAGTGTTTAAAATCAGGAGTGCTTGTCAGTGTTTAAATTCAGTAGTGCTGGTCACTGTCTAAATTCAGTAGTGCTGGCCAGTGTTTAAATTCAGTAGTGTTGTTCAGTTTTTAAATTCAGGGGTGCTGGTCAATGTTTAAAGTCAAGAGTGCTGGTCAGTGTTTAAATTCAGTAGTGCTGGTCAGTGTTTAAATTCAGTAGTGCTGGTCAGTGTTTAAAATCAGGAGTGCTTGTCAGTGTTTAAATTCAGTAGTGCTGGTCGGTGTCTAAATTCAGTTGTGCTGGCCAGTGTTTAAATTCAATAGTGCTGTTCAGTGTTTAAATTCAGCAGTGCTGGTCAGATTCAGCAGTGGTGGTCAGTGTTTAAATTCAGCAGTGCTGGTCAGATTCAGCAGTGCTGGTCAGTGCTAAACCTTGGCAGTGCTGGTGAATGTTTAGGAGATCAGATGGACCCAGGATTTCTTGAATCCAATATAAATGGCCCAACTGCAGCAGGAGAGCCTAGAAAGTTTGTGTGGGAACAGATTGAGGATTTTACTTGTGTACACAGTGCCATATCCTTGGCATTAAAGATAATCCAGAAATTCATGCTTGTGTTTTATTGTGCTTTGACTGCAGGTATTATTGCACGTCAACATCCTTCCCTGTATTGTGACACAGTTTTTCCACAGTTGCCATTTTTACTGTTTTCAGGTTGGGCACTCATGCGTCAGAGTCCCTTAGTATTGGCCTGTGGTGACTCTGGCTCGTTAGAAGTCTGGCGTAGCGTCAGAGGTCACGTGATGGGAATAAATGTAAACACATATATGATAGTATTTTAATTGTTTACTTGAATCGTTAACTGAATGTGAATTTCTGCCCGAACCAGTCAACATTATGAAATATATAGCAATAGAATAAAACAACACTTGAATTAAAATTATAATAATTATTACACTTATACGTCCTTTTAGGCGAGTTGATTAATTGGTCTGTCGGCAACAAATCACTCGGTGGAACAAGAACCTCATTCCAGCACTTTATTAAAATGTCGCCAATTTAGATTGCCTCGTTTGAACTGTGCTATTTATAATCCTTCGGTAGGAAATTAAAACTGAAACATCACACATTTATTGTTGAAAGAAATGCAAGCATCACTTGTCGACTGTGAGTATTTAAGGATGCATATCACACGGTCTTTATTTTTAACGCACATTTCTCTATCCTAAATCCCGCTGGCATGGAATAAATCAGCATATAATAGGCTACATCTTCATTTCGGGAACAGCTCCATCTATATAATCACCATATTGTCTTCACAACTTGAGCTCTCCTCTCAGTTCGTTACCAGCGAGTGATTTAGGAAGACTGCCCATTGTATCCCCTTTCATTAAAACCACATTATAAGGGAAAAGAGTATGACAGTGAACTGCAGTAGGCTAAATCACTTATCCTCCGTGGTGTTGGTCAGCTGTCAAAACAAAGCGGTCTGTCTATTTCAAGGTAGCCTACTTTGTAAAATAAGGTTTCCATGTGAAGACATCACTGGTAGCTAAAATTAGAGAAATTCGCCAGCTGACGAGTCTTTAACGGCAATCGTTTAAACAATGTATAATGCAGTTTTCCAGTTTATTTCATAATACGTTCCCAGTAAAGGTGTCTAGCAGTGGTGCAGCACGTTCAATATGGTACTCATTAAACCGCCACGTTCTGATCTTGGGGTTAGAAAGCACTCCTGCGGGTCTAACCAACAAAGATTACAACTCTTATCATCGGGGCAATTCTGAATGCGATTGAGGGAAAGGTTTTTTAGGTGGGCGGCCCGTGGGAATCAATGCAGCAATGTGAATTTTATACTTTAATTCCCGCGGTTATAAATAGCGCGTTAAGGTGACGGGAGTTCACGCGATAAATGATGATGAATTGCTCCGTGCTGTGCACCACTGAGGTAGCGATGACTTGATCGGGCCAAGGAGAAATTTTCAGAACCTTGGAGAGCGGCTTACAACTCCATCGGGAGCATTTTATTATGTATTTATTTATTGCTGTCGGTTTTTGTTTGTGTGTTTGTTTCTTCCCCCCCGCCCCCTCCCCTTCTCCTTTGGTTGTTATTATGCTTAATTTGATTGTACCGACAGCATTTTAGCTTAGTGTTATGTCCGCAACATAAAGCATGCGGTTATGTCCGTAGTTATGTGTGCATTGACATTACATTTCTGTTTTTAAAAAGAAGCACTTCATTTATCATTGTTTGAATATAACTTTGTTTCATTTTGTTCAGACAGTTCATACAGTCCTTCTCTTTTCCACCCGTCACCTCATTTTAATGTATAGCACCACTTTGAGCTCTAATGCATGAAAGGCTCTACGTCAATAAACTGTATTAGTATGTAAAATGTATCATATACATATATACATCTGATGCGCCAAATATGCTTGACGCACCCTGGCTTTTTGCTGGCAAAGCGTTCCTCTCTCCTGTTGGTAGTCAGGGCTGTCTAGGACCAGGGATAGAGGGAAGAAAAGAGTGGGGAGGGAGAACAGCCGTCGTGGCCACATCTGCTGTTCTATTTCTGCCCGTATCCGCGAGCCTGATCTCCCTGGAGCCCAGGCGCCACGTCCCGCCATACCGCTGTGTTCACTGTGACTCGTATGCGCCATAGCCGGGCGACACATGGGAGTCCTGTGAACAGCAGTGTAGTCAGTCGGGTTTGGTAGAGACAGGGAAGAAGCGCCATAACGTGCCTTTTAAGAACGATTCCCTTCTCTGGGTTGGTGTGTCGATGAAGCAGTGCATTGTGGGAGCAGAGGTGGCTGGCGAATGCAAGGCCTCACATGGTGTTTTTTTTGGGGGAGAGGGGGGGGGATTCTCTTTGTCAAAGTACCACAGTGACCTAGGCGGTGAGCTTCATTAACCTATGAAAGTGCATTTCCATGCTTTTCCCCCGATTCTTACGAGAGAATACACAATACCTTTAACAATGCCAGCTGGTTCTTCCAACTGAACAGCGCTCAGAGAAAAGTCTGTGTGTCACACTGGGGGAAAATCAGTTATCAAACACACAGTGTAGCTTACCCTCTTACATAACAACTGCAGAACGCATCTGCCAGATCCCAAAAGGGAAATTTGCCGCAGTGAAATATCTGTAAAATCCAGTTTAAATGGGAGGTTATTAATGCTTTTATTATTACACTGCACCTGACAGCCTTTATGGGGTTTGAATGGCAGTCATACATAAGGACATTCAGTCTGTTCTTTCAGTCTATGTCTAAAACATAATTACAGGTAATATCACCAAAAAAAGCGTAGACAAATGGGAGCCTGAATGATAACAGCAGATCCCAGGCACTCGAGGAAAGTCACACAAAGGGAAACTCAATTAAAAGAAAAGAAGACTGCTTCTTTAGCGACTGCATTAAAAGGCGTCCAAATTCGGCAACCTTTTCTGCTGGCCATCCACTTTTGCATTCATAAGGCATTTTTATTCACTTAATCACTTTGTTGAAGCATGGACTTTTCTTTGACTAGGCTATATTACCTGACTGACGTTCAGATTTCACTGCCGAAACTCCCTAACACTAGTTAAATGTCACCGCCAAAACTAATAGGCATGGTTATATCATTCTGCATCATGACATCATAAAACATAGACACATGCCATTGGACATGTTTATATTTCCCAGCAATCTTTGAGAAAATCAGAAAAGAAGACCATATGCTACTACGGCAAAAGAAGGTAGCCTACTCCGTTCATTATTATTATTATTATTATAATTAATAGTGTTCAGGTTTGGTTGTGAAAGTCGGGAAGTAAAAGTGACTAGCCTACAGTTTGTCTTTAATAATTCTGTAGTTTGGGGGAGAAGGGCAGTGCCCTGCCTATGTCTGGCCCAGTTTCAGTGTAACATTGGGACGGAGGGGCAGATAAGTCTTTCTCAGACATTGGGGGGGGGCGCCGTAACCCATGCAATGACACCTACAGAGATGTGTGTTAGGTCGGCTGTAGGCTAAGCTACTGTAAGGCTAGCGGACCACAGAGTCAAACATAGAGCGAGAGACGCATTCAGAAGCATTCACTCTATTCTTATTTAAATCAAACAAAAGTTTTCACTGCCTGCTGACAGGGGGTCAAAGGCCGCACCCCCCCATACCCCTACTTCCCACGTCTATGGAGGGGCACATAACTGGCATTACTTGCCCAGGGAGGGAGGGCCCACACTCCCTTTTCCTCCTGTACCCCGCTGAGCTTCACGCGCTGCGGCCTCGGGCAAACGAGAGCGCTAACCGGGAAAAGAGCAGCAGCGGAACGGAGAGGAAGAGACACAAACGGTGCCTCGGCCTGGTCTCTCTCTGCGGGCGGGGCTGCGTGTCGCTGGGGGGGAGAACAGGGGGCCACGCGGGGGGGGGGGCCGGGCTCTAAACACACAGTGCGTGCTCGGAGGAAGCCCCGCCCCCGGAGTGCAGCGCCGCGCTCCGCAGGAACGTCGGAGCGGGGCATCCAAAGGAAGGCCCTACCCAGAGGAGCTGCAGTAGGAGAATATTAAACAGTGTTTTGGGCTGCTGAATAATTCCTGGGCTTTATGACTTATTATTTATTTATTTTCCTGCCTTCCCCGTGATAAAACTCCCCGTCTTCTTAGACTCGCCATCTGCTGTTTATTTAACTGGGAGAATGGGCGCTAGCATGTTACTGCCATTCAGTTCTCACCTTTTTTTTTCAGGGGGGGTGGGGGGGGGGGGCGTTGTGCGGAGTACGGCAGGATGCACAGGTGAGGGTTTGGAAGGAAAAGTAAAATAATAAAAAAGGACAGCCCTAAAACATTACCTCCTCAGAGAAGACAAACGCTTGCTGTCAGCGGGCGGCAGTTTGGCCGTTTGGGAGGGGGGGGGGTATGGTGAGACCTGGCGAAGGCGATCACGGCACCACTTCCCCGGGAGCCGGTCCCACCGCCGTCGCCACGGCTCTGGCTCTCGGGAGAAAAACAAAGCGCACATTTCGCTGTCAGATCCCAGCATCCATCACTTTCTCCAGCCCCCAGCGGTGCAGCTCAAATTGAGCCTTTCCCACAGATACGGTGGTGTGTGTCTGGGGGGGGGTGGGGGGGGGACGGGGGAAGGGGGGCATCGATTGGGCATCCTGACAGCTGGCAGCACAGGGAGGCAGAGCTCTGCCCCGTGGCATTACTGATGAGGCCCACTGGAGAGCCGTTTCTGGAACACAGCCGGGAACTCCAGTAGGGCGCTGGGTGGGGGTTGGGGGTGGGGTAGGGGGTGCGGGGGGTTTGTGAAGTGGGTGCCCAGTGGTTTGATCAGGCACGCTTTGCCGCAGGGTTCACATGGATCATGGTAGACGGCAGAACGGAAATTCTGGGATGGTATGGGGAAAAAAAGGCAGGACGTCAAGATGGCAAATAAAATCTACGTTGCTATGGTGATATTGGTAGGTGATAGGTGTATAATAGGCTGTTGCCGGTTAGTGGCATATCATATGAACTAAGCTACGTAGTGCAAGACAATGTCAATAAGAAAGATTTCACAAGCTTTGCTAATTTAGTTAATTAGACGAGCGCTGGGTTTGAAAAAAGTTATGAAAGCCTAGTATTACACACTGAAATTGGGGGCATGCTCAAACAAGTTTTATCAGCTGGTTAGCTAACTTGACATCAGCTACTTCCGCACCACTCCGTGCTGATTGATTGCCATATGGCTGCTTTCTTCACAATGTCACGGTAACTTTTTAACGAGTAATCATAAATCTCTGGGTGCTGTTGTAGGCTACCCATAAAATGTATTTATCGTTGTCCACCACGTGTTGCGCCACATCCGGTTTGGAATTCCGTTGACGGTAAAAAGTAGAATAATTTTAACATTGACGGCAAGTGCCGTCTGCCGTTGCCATCGACGGAATTATTTGCTGTCCTCCTGAGTCCATATTTTACCGTTGTGCTCTCATCCACTATAATGACATGGGGTTTGCCATCTACCGGGATCCATGTGAAGGCAGCATAAGGCCCGCATGCTGAACCCAATCCCCAGCGCTGGCTCACATCCTCTTCTCTGGATCAATAGGCCTCCTTCACTGCAGGGGGCCCTCCGTCAAACAGCCAAGAGCTCTTCTGTCTTCTTTCGTTATATATGTCACTCTGCAGGCCCACTATTACACAAACACAAACACACTCACACACACACACATTTATACACAGTCTGAGTTCTGTAGCCTGTTTGAGTAAAGTCTGAATTATGTAGCCTGTTTGAGTAAAGTCTGAGTTCTGGAGCCTGTTTGAGTAAAGTCTGAGTTCTGTAGCCTGTTTGAGTAAAGTCTGAGTTCTGTAGCCTGTTTGAGTAAAGTCTGAGCTCTGTATCCTGTTTGAGTAAAGTGAGTTATGTAGCCTGTTTGAGTAAAGTCTGACTTCTGTAGCCTGTTTGAGTAAAGTGAGTTCTGTAGCCTGTTTGAGTAAAGTGAGTTTTGTAGTCTTGTAGTTCCATGGGTTGACAGAGTGAAGCTCCTCAGACAGATAGGTGTGTGAGGAACAGATGCAATTGGGAAGGCGTGCTGGGCTCTGCTGTGGACCAGGGAAAGGGACCCTCTGACCCCCTAGAAGAGCTGCTGGCCAGAAACACCCATTTTCCACAACCCGACAATTGCTGGGCCGCAATTTGTTTTCTTAAAAATGAGAATTCCCTGCTTATCCAGCTCCGTGTCTGTTTGTGCCTGTGGCCAATCCCCACAGCTGAAATATGACTTAACCAGAACGCCTGTAATATTACCTCAAGTCAGCTCCCTGCAGCGTGCAGTGTCACTTCTCAGGCAACACTTCCTCCAAACACTTACGTGATAACCTGCGTGTGTACGTGTGAGTGTGTGTGTGTGTGTGTGTGTGTGTGTGTGTGTGCGCGTGCATGTGTGTGTGTGTGTGTGTGTGTGTGTGCGCGTGCATGTGTGTGTGTGTGTGTGTGTGTGTGTGTGTGCTCAGTTAATTTCCAGTACAGCTTATCCTGACAGCTGTGCATTCTGCAGCTTTCTCGTAATCCTCATAATCAGTCAACCGACAGCTTGGCATAGTTCCATGGACAATGCGTAGCCATTTTCCATATCGTACAGTAAATTGAAGGTCAATCTGTTCTGATCTTCACTGCCTTGCCTTTTCACAACTCAGCCACAATTGGCTGTCCATTTTTGCAACAATGGCCCTCACAGCTTAGTGCCTCAACTGTTGTAGAACAGCGAATTACATTGGGATGGCAGGTATGCCATCCACCAAGTTACGGCTTGGCGGGGCACGGCCCATACCTATGCAGCACAGAGTTTGCCACTTTTTAGGGTTTCCTACAGAAGAAACCACAATGACCACAGACTCTCAGCCCTTAAAAAACATAAAATTCTATACATTCTGACCTCATGTAAGCACACAGAATTCAGATACAACTTCACACATCCACACAATAAAGCCCCAAACTTGCGTTATTTCGCCGGGTTTTCTCCTTCCTCCTCTTCCTCTTCTTCTTATTTTTCCTGCCTGCCTCCGTACCCTCAAAGAATAATTCTCCCCATTGGACAACCGCCTTTAATCCACATATCAGAAGCTCTGTTTAAAATTTCCTCCTCGCATTTACATGCTTCAGAGGCTGTCTACTTACTACACAAACTGTCTGAATGTCTTGCCTAGTGGTTGCACTTCTGCGCTGCCATGTAGTAGATTGGCAGTTTGATTCTCACCTGATCCTAACATTTTTTTTTTTTCCCACACACAGAATTTGGTAGGCTACCGTAAGACAAAAGTCTTATTTGGCCAGCTTTGGTGTAGTGGTAAGCGTCAAGCCTTGCCATGTGAGAGATCTGGGTTTGATCCCTGCCAGATACAGAAATGTCATTTCATTTTCGACCACAGAAGTATGCACGTTATGGTTTTCTCATACAAGAATATTTTCCCCACATTAAAGAACGTATTTTTATTGCAAAGGAAAATACCTGTTTACAATATTAACTGTTCACTTGTAGCCTAAGTTACGTAAACAAGTGAAACAGTGAAAGTCACCGGACACCATGGCAGTTATGCAGTAACGTTATGGGAACAGATATCCTATGGCCATTTGTCAACCAGAGAAAAATGTTCTAACGCAAAATATCATCTGGTTAAGAGCGCATTGTTGCATTAATGTAAAAAAGAAAATCTGTAAATAACTGTGCCAGGCTGCATGTTTTCACAAACGTTTGTTTTAAAGATGGTCATGCTACACAAAAGCTGACATAGTTCGGTAAGCTACCGCCACCACTGAACATAAAGTTATAGTAGGCTACCAGAAAAAAACATCCATCAATAGCATGTGCGCCCACTGATGTTGTGATTTATTGATTCATTTGTGACAAAAAGATGTGCACTAAACGGCCAAGTTGCATTAAATTATTTAGGAAAGTTTGGATAGCATTGCTTTGGAATAGAGCAAGTTTATTTAGTGTGAGCCACGATAGGCAATATTGTTAGTTGTAACTTGGCCACATTTTGATATCAATACTTTTAAAGGCAGGCCTAGTTTTTGCAAGTTGGAATGAAGGACTTATAGACAGTGCTTTGTATGCTATGCGTGAGTAAATTGGCATTTTTTATGTTGAAAACGTTTTTGTTCAGATACTATATATACTGTGGTGCCAGGAAAGGAAGTGGAGTTATGCCCCCTGCTGGACGGCAGCGCCACTACACACAGGCAGGGGAACAAGCTGAGGTGAATGGACAGTCAGCCAGCTGCTCCGCGTTAGCCTTATTACCATGCCCTACAAAAGGGCCTGGTTCCCCAAGTCAAAGGAAGAGAGTTTTGGTTTTGGACTCGTTTGAAACCTGTTGCTGAGCGGTTTGGCCCTTTTGGTTTTGGTGAGTGTTTTTGGTTAATAAAAAGCAACATCAATTACACCTTTTTTGTGCCGCTTCCTGTCTGTTCACCACGTGGCACAGCGACCATCCCCAGCGCTGTGCCACAATGCATACACACAGCCATTCTCAGCAAAAACCCAAAGGCCCCTACTGTAATGGGTCATCGTAAAAGTTTTCTTGTGATACGCATATGAATCTGTAATGGGTTGAAACGAATTTGAACCATGGATTTACGAGCACATGTGAACATCCGTCTTAGATCAAGCTGACTTCATAACTAGTTTATTTCAGGTGCAACGAGCATAGAGGCTACCCGCTGCGTGACTTTAATAAGATTTGTCACAGTGGCTTATGCCACTTATGCAATGCGCCGTTGTCAAAAGATGTTTTGCCTTTAAAATTTGCCCTTTTCTCGCAAAGACATCCTGAAATCCTGTTTTTGTCTGTCCTGTTACAATAATTTGCCATTGTGCCTATTCTGTGTTGTCACACATACTCGTTGTTTTTACAGAGGGCAAACGAGAGGCAGGCCTGGTGTGACCTGAAGAGAACCATGGAGCTTTGCATTCTAACTCACCTGCATTGCACTGGCAGGTGCCGCCCTGGGACTGATAGACCTGTCACGCTGTTCTAGGTGAGCGCTAGGCTACACGCACTGAATCGCCAAAGGTAAAAAAAATAATAATAATTTTTAAATGAAATAGTCTCAGTATGAGACAAACTGTCGCTATGAAACGGTTTATCTGTTTTTGTTTTTGAAGGCAGGGGGCATGATTCCGCATTCATGTTGAATAGCTGACAGGAGCTTTGTGATGCACAAACTGTTTGCGACTCTTCACGGTTATGTACGGCGTGGTGGATCCAGCGGGCTCACCTCCTATTCCCGTCAGCTGCCTTATCTTGTCATGGTCGTCATATTTGGGGAACAAGGTCACCCTAGGGGTTATCCTGGTTTTCATCCCGAGAATTGGATATTTTATCAGAAACTATATGAGGCCGAATGAATGGACACGGTTCTGTACCGAAACGGCTCTTGGCTGGACTCCAGGGTATCCACCACCAAAGCAAGCATTCTGATATCTCATCAGTGGATTTATCAGATATTTTGAGCAAGTTTTTCTTTAACACCAGTCCAATTTTGTGTTGTTTGTTTCAGAACAAATCTCGAGAACAAAATAGAAAAGTCAGGGAAAGAGAATGATGGGTAAATGTTTCTAAGCACCAGGCTGGGCCTGTTCACTTTATGTATTCAAGGGGCCTTGTGTAGGCGTGTCGGGCCGTGAGAGTGAGCACGTGCGCCTCATTGTCAACCGTAAAGCATCTGGTTTTTGTGAGCCTCAGTGTGTTTTCTGGGGGACGGGACACAACAAATTTAGCGCAACATTAAATGTCGCTTCTTGCCTTGGCGAAACGACCTCTGTGTGAAATCGGAGGATACGTTAATGTGACGGCTGACTTGTCTTCATAGCGCACGCTTGAATAGCCCCTCCACCGCGTGACACGAGCACACAATTACCATCACAATGGGCCCTCGCAGCTTTATGTAAATGTACATGCACGCGATGGCCTTTCGTTATCTTTGGACATTTGGCATTGTCTTTGTAAGAACACGGTGTCCAAGCAGAAAGTAACGTCAAATTTTTAAAATGCTCATTAAATTATATTAGAAATACCTGGTCTTTTTTTATTGTGAATTATTTATATCTCTTTTCCATTTGATCAGTCAGATGTGCTAGAAAAGTCTTGGCTGGTGATTACTTCACGCCCCTTAAATAATTGCCACAGGTTCACCAAAGGTTGCTGAAGAAAATCAAATTCAGTTGAGGCGTTAAGGAGATGCTGTCAAGGTGTTGAGCTGTCTTCTTATCTGGCCGTAACTTTCATAACTGCACATTCAAAATGGATGTGAGAGTTGTCCGAACAAGAAACCGCCAAAATAATGCACCATCACTAAATGTTTTTTTCTCCCCTTCTAAATGAGGGCGGAATTGAAGACTGATGTTAACTGCAGCTCAGGGTCCAGATCACAGGGTTCAGGGGGCATCTCTGGGGGTGGGGGGGGGGCTCTGGGGTTGCTGCAAGTTTCTGCCCTGGTCTCATCTCTGACAGGATGTGGAATTCACCTCATCACTGCTGAGCTAAAGGTGATCCTGTCAGACGCAGCCTCTGTCTGTAACTGGACATGCTTCTGGGCAGCAGTCAGATTCAATTTACCTCTCTCTCTCTCTCTCTCTTTCTTGCTCTCTCTCGCTCTCTCTCTTGTTCTCTCTCTCTCTCTCTCTCTCTCTCCCTGGAATGTGTTGTGATTAATTCTTCATCTCAGTTTAGTGGCAGAAATCCTTTCTCTGGTTAACACTTACAGGACTGGTAGGGCAGTGTGGCCCAGCTGCAGGAGGAGAGACGAGGCAATGGAAGGTCTATGCTAATGTTACGGCTGGAAGTGGGGCTGAGAGACAGAGTGCCATCAAAGACCGACTTTTACGAGCAATCCAATGCAACTGTCCCACGCTCCCCTCTCTGCAAGCCTTGCCCTCTTTGCTGTTATTCATTCTGACTAACAGGGCTCTTAAATAATAAGTCTGTCATGCTGAGTCTGGATTTATTTGAAAAGTTAAATCTGGCTCTTCCCGCACCACTGGCTTCAGACAGAGATAATTGGTGCTGTTCATCTCCGAGTCTGACTAATTCACTCCCATTGTACCTTTTTCTACATTCCTTTCATCACATTATTCACTTCACCTGCACGACTGAGGATTCGCCAGGACACACCTTTGACTGGCTTTACACGGGCCTCGCAATGTTGTCAGCTGTCGCCCTCTTGTGTGTATCACTGGTACAGCATGTGGTCTCCGTTCCCAGGGCATTCAAATCGCTTTATCAAACACGTGGGGCCTGAACGTGATTTCGGCGAGTTGACTGTCGCAGTCAATAGTAACACTATGCTCTTCGGTTCTTTGCGGTTTTTGTTGGATTTGTGTGCATTTTCTTGTCTATTTTATTTTACTTGTGTAGTCATGAGACAAACCTGTCAAACAGATTGACCACCATTTTAAACCTGAAATAGCCTAGTGCCGGACAGTCGTTTTGGAGTCTGGAATGTGCCGTGTATCTACAGCAGGAGGGATGGACGCCTAATTAATTGATACAGTCAAGCCGGAAAGTCTGCACACCCCTTTCACCTTCTCCACGTTTTATTATGTTACAGACTTATACTACAATAGATTGAGTTCATTTTTTGCCTCAAACATCTACACACAATAGCCAATAATGACGACGTGAAAACAGGTTTTTAGAAAATATGCAATTTTATTTTACTGACAAAAATAGGTTATTTAGGGGTTACATATCTGTACACACCCTTGGCCTAATACTTGGTTGCCGCACCTTTGGCAGCGATTACAGCTTCAAGGCGTCTTGGGAAAGAAGCTACGAGCTTGGCACACTTGTTTCTGGACATTTTTGCCCATTCCTCTTGGCATATCCTTGCAAGCTCCGTCAGGTTGGATGGGGAGCGTCGGTACACAGCCATTTTCAGCTCTTTCCACAGATGTTCAATTGGATTCAGGTCTGGGCTCTGGCTGGGCCACACAAGGACATGCACAGACTTTCTCCGAAGCCACTCCTTTGTTCTTTTGGCTGTGTGCTCCGGGTCGTTGTCATGTTGGAAGGTAAACCTTCGCCCCAGTCTGAGGTCCAGAGCGCTCCGGAGCAGGTTTTCTTCAAGGATCTCGGTGTACTGTAGGGATGGTATTAGCCAGGTGATGAGCGGTGCCTGGTTTTCTCCAGACGTGACGCTTGGTATTCAGGTTCAATTTTGGTTTCATCAGACCAGAGAATCTTGATTCTCATGGTTTGAGAGTCCTCTAGGTGCCTTTTGGCAAACTCCAAGCGGGCTGTGATGTGCCTTTTACTAAGGAGGGGCTTCCGTCTGGCCACTCTACCATAAAGGCCTGATTGGTGGAGTGCTGCCTGGATGGTTGATCTTCTGAAATGTTCTCCCATCTCCACAAGGATACGCTGGAGCTCTGTCAGAGTGACCCTCGGGTTCCTGCTCACCTCCCTGGCCAAGGCCCGTCTTCCCCGATTGCTCAGTTTGGCCGGGCGGCCAGGTCTAGGAAGATTCTTGGTGGTTCCAAACTTCTTCCATTTACGAATGATGGTGGCTACTGTGCTCTTTGGGACCTGTAAAGCTGCAGAGATTTTTCCGTACCCTTCTCCAGATCTATGCCTTGACACAATCCTGTTTCTGAGGTCTGCAGATAATTCCTTTGACCCCATGGCTTGGAGTTTGCTTTGACATGCACTGTCAACTGTGGGACCTTATATAGGCAGGTGTTGGCAATCCCCAATCATGTCCAATCAATTGAATTTATCACAGGTGGACTCCAATTAAGTTGTAGAAACATCTCAAGCAGTATCAGTGGAAACAAAATGCACCTCAGCTCACTTTTGGGTGTCATATCAAAGGGTGTGCACACTTGTGTACATATGATATTTTACATTTTGATTTTTAATAAATTAGCACAAATGTCTAAAAACCTGTTTTCACTTTGTCATTATGGGCTATTTTGTGTAGAATTTTGAGACAAAAAAATGAACTCAATCTATTGTAGAATAGGTCTGTAACGTAATAAAATGTGGAGAAGGTGAAAGGGGTGTGCAGACTTTCCGGCTTGACTGTATGTTGCTACCTATTTTTATAGTCTATGGTTGCTACATTATAAATTCAGCTGTTCGCGTCAGTGGGCTCGTCCCTTGTTAATTCTCAAAACAGGGAGTAGGCTATAGGCCTATTTCTGACAGCACTGAAATGAGAGCTGTCCCAAACTGAAATGTAGACTGATCTTTTCAATGTGAGACGCCTGTCTAAAATCCGTTCCTGCCGTGCAATTTTCCCCGGAGAAATGTCCACCGCTCAGCTCGGTGCCTTTAATTGAGAATGGAAACCGGGATTAAGAGCCCGCTTTCATGATGTGTCCACAGCAATAATAGGTACCGCTTTGTGATGGATCGCCCAGATTAATTTAGCACAGATCGTACCCTTCCTCTTGAGCCGATCTAACAAAAGGATGAACAGACTGTTTAAATGCCATTTGCCTTCGTCATTCGTCTCGGTCTTTGTCGTTTCGCCTGTGTTCATGATTTCGAAATAATTAATCGGTTCAATTATTCACTTCGGTTTGAGCCGTTCTCCATGTCGATTGCCGATTAAATAAATAGTATGCTATACCAGTGACAGCGGTGGCGGCTAGCCCCTTCCATCCAAGCGACTTTTGCCGTGGAGCACCACAGGATCTGCAGTTTTTTTTTTTATCTAAAAAAAACAGCGATCAGTTCAGACCAAAGAAAACATGTCAGATGAGTTAACTGTATAATCAAATGCTTTAATTAATCAATTAAATGAAGAGTGACAATGAAAACCAGAAGATCCTGCAGCTCTCCAGGAACAGGGCTGCAGACCTCAGAGAGCGAAGCATTTTTGTGCAATAAGTGTGATTGGTAGGCTACTCCATATACATTGAATGGAATTGTTACTATTAGCCTACTATTAATAATAATAATAATAATAATTACACTGTTACTTAGCCTAAGTTTTAAACGTTCAAATTGGACCACAGGCGACAGCACGGCCTTGTTTTGCGTTCTGAAAGGGCACGACCAGTGAGTCATGACGGGGGTATTTTATCTGCGCCACTTCCCGCCTCATAGACATAAAATTCAAACAAAGAGTCAAACAAACAAAAAAGATCGAAAATACTTGGGCCACATAAATCAACGGCGGCAGTGTGATTCAATTTAGCCTATACCACGTTTCCGCTGAGAAATAAAGGAGTTTGTTCCATTTCATTATTCTTGTCATTTTGAGAGAAAAGTTATTCCGTAAATTCTGGAGATTTACCCAACGGGTGTGCAACTTCGCTTTCATTCCGCTCGTCATTCATACGGGCCAGTAGCCTACTACTATTGTATTTGCAATTGAACCAGATTGTTAACCTTAAAATACAAAGATGCTCTTGCCGATTCCAAATTGTTTTGCCTTTGTGTTGTGATTCATCACTGCATGCTGGTTTAGTTGAGATGATATGTAAGCTTTCCATCGGGCCAAGCTGACGAGAGCTGATGGAAAAAAAATGTGGCTTGTTATTTCGAAAAAGCAATAATGAGCTCCCGTGTGGCACCCTCACAATGAGTGAAGGCTGGGTCCTATATCATTGGCATTGCGAGTTCAGGTTAGGGTTGTGTCAGTAGCCAGCTATGAGGAGTAGTTTGCAGCACCTGGATGGTTATTTTCATCCTACAGGAGTAGGGCTTAAAGGGAAAGAAATCACTCCATTGATTTCAACCTGTACGTTGTTCCTTTATTGTGGTAGTTACCAATCCATATGGTTGATTTATTTACTTAAGTTACAAATCATACCTTTCAATGTTTTATGGGGTTGAAATACAATACCCCACTGACATCTCATAGTTGTAGACATCATTGGCACTGACTTTGCAATGAAACATGTCTTTGCTTAACCCTCCTATTATGTGTGGGGTCAATTTGACCCCATTCAATGTTCGACGTTTCTTAAAAACTAATTTTTTTCATCTCGTATGACCCTTCCTAATTTGGTAGGATTAAATAATAAACATACAATAAACATAATGCTGTTTTCAAAAGTCCTGTACCAACTTTGGATACAAAGGTGTTGTGTGAGGTCATTTAGACCGAAGGCTCTGTCGCTGTATAAAATGCACTTCACTTTCACTTACCTCTGGCTATAAGATGGGAAGTTTATCACAGATTTTTAATATTTATGGATAAAAGGCTAGTCAAAATAATTTAAAAAAATGAGTAAAAAAAATGACAATAACTTTTTGTCAGTTTAAAATGTTGGGGTCAGTCTGACCCCAAACATAAAAGACGTCATAAAACTTCAACATAATAGGCGGGTTAAGGCAAAGAAACGGCAATGCTATGTGCACTCTGTCAAGACAAAGTTGCTTGTAATGCATATAGATTTTGTATGAAATTGACACAATGATTGAATGACAGAAGACAATTTTGAAATATTTTGTCAGTTCTTCCCACCTGAGTTGTCAAGAGAAATTTGTCTAAATCTTCGAAGCACTATCATATCAAGCAGTATATTACACATGCACTGCCCTGTACACTGCTCTGTATGTTTGTATTATCATCTGCAGATAGTAAATCGTTTTTTTTTTTTTTTACATATTTGAGTGAATTTGTCTGTAAATTGGCCAGTGTTGTACATCAGTTTGCACCCTCTAGTGGCTCTCCAGGCACTTACATAGGAGAGATGCCGTAAAAACGTCTTGTCTGTATGTGGACTGGCATTGGTGTGGCTCTTAAATGCAACCTCATCATTTTTACCTTTTGCTTTTGTACCATCCTTTCATGGCCGCTATTGCCACATCATTAGCTCGGTTGAAAACAGATTTAATGGATTCAACAGAGCAATTTAGCAGCTTTTTTTTACCTGGTCAGACAGCTAGGCAAACTTTAGACACTCTGTTTTTCACAAATGGAAAGTTCAGATGTGTTTTTGTAATCCTATTGCTTGGTCAAAATTGACAGAATTTGCCACTGCTTCTTGGTGGGAGTGCTGTCCCTGGATGAGGCATTTGGAGTCCATGACAGCCTGTTGAGTTTTATTCTTGGCAAAGACGTAGCCGCCCTGTTCCTCAGCGTTCAGTTAAAATACGTATGCTTGCATCACACCATTGCAAGAACGGATCGTACCTCGCTATTTTTTTTTGTCGCTTCCTTGGAAGTGGCACATTAAGCACCCACGCACAGATCATCAACCTGTTTACCCAATGATTTTGTGCCGTCGGCAGCTCCGTGGATGGTGAACAGAACTGCGTCCCTGTTTTATGGGACTTA
The DNA here is from genome assembly GCA_029718625.1 of Synaphobranchus kaupii. Taxonomy (NCBI): domain Eukaryota; kingdom Metazoa; phylum Chordata; class Actinopteri; order Anguilliformes; family Synaphobranchidae; genus Synaphobranchus; species Synaphobranchus kaupii. The sequence goes on along the minus strand of CM056388.1, from coordinate 12,658,879 downwards.
ACTACGAATTGTTCTTTTCGGAATATCACAGGAGCTGAGTCTGGAGAAGTTGAACCCCTCAATAACCCACATTGGCTGTTGATTGGCTGTTCCAGAGGCGTTTCCACTGACTTACCAAAGCTGTAATTCAGCTATTCGATAATAATAAACCCTAATAATACACACACGTCCAAACCGGTGATGCCGGGGGAGGACAGAATGACAGTCCGCTCAATGCGTTAGCCACTCCCAAATAACAAAGAATTGACTTTGAAATACACAAGCGTCATCGACGTTCCGACCGCTGCTCGGTCTTCGTCGGGATAAATCCTGACAACAGGAGGAGTGGACATTTTGGAGCTGCTGATTTGGTGTGTGGACTCTGCTTGGCTTTAGCGTTGAACAGTTATGTGGTGAATGGGTCCCATTTCATCATATTGAAATTGTCCAAAGTAATGAAGGTAGATTTGTTTGTTTATCGATTATAATTGCTTATAAATACATTTATCATAGCAAATGTCATTTTTATTGACCATAGACATTTATTGTTCCAATCTTATATGAGAAACCACTGACTCTAACCAAGGATTTATTAGTATTTCTTATGGTCTCCTCTTGACCACACATGTACTTGATTGATGTTTAGATTGAAGGAATTTACTTTCAAGAGTTTTGTGAAATGCTGTAAAAAACATGAACTGTTCACATATGCTTAGAAATTACTTGATAAGAGAGAACTTGAGCCTTTTCAACCTCTGCCAGGTTGTGCTGGGCTGGGTTAAGAATGCCTACAGCCTGTGACTGTTGTGATGTTGTGTTGAACCTTTACATGCACATCCTTTACATGTACAAAATGTCCTCTCTGTACTTAGGACAAAATTAAGTCCCTATTGATAAGGCGATGTGGGTGTATACATATATATAATTGTATGTATTAATTATAATAGTTTTTATTATTATGTATTCATTATTATTAATGTATTTATATTTATAATAGTTGTATTTGTAAATTAATTTATTTCTGATGGACGTTCTAGCTTCTTCATCATTTTACATCTGTGTACGTCAGTGGATAGGTGTTTGGAACAGGAGATTATCATAAAGAAACTGCAAGCCTCAGAACAAAACTGCTTAGTATACATTATGTTACTGTTGCCATGTGCTTCTCTATTGAGGCGCTGTGTTTCTATTGGTTTTTCCGAACATTATAGATGTCAGTCAGGCTTTAATGCTTGTAAGGGGACATGATTCTCAATGCTTCCATTAGTTGGTATTTAAGAAGGAAAATGGGGCATTGGAATTGGAGGCTTGTGTTGTATTTACCTCCTTTGAGGGAGCCACTTGGCCATAATCACCAGTAAACTGTTTCCCCTCGGCTTCTCGTGTATTTAAGAGTTTATTTTAAGGGTATAAACAAAAATGCGAGCCGCATTTTAACTGTGGTCGTGATTTATTGACCGCTTCTAATTAAATCCCGTCTCCAACCACCCCTTTCACCGAACACAAGTGCGCACAAGTAGAGAGAGAGAGAGAGAGAGTGTGTGTGTAAGCGCGAAAACTGGAAAGCACCACGCACTAGAGAACAGCCACTGCGGTTCACATGCGCTGATCCGATTAGTTTAGCAGCGTGGAATAAAGGGGTCTCGGCGGGAAGAAAGCGAGTCACTTTCGCGCAGTCCCACGAGGCAGACCACAGAGCTGCATGACGCTGCGGAACACTGTTACTGCTGCCGTTGTACCGGACTTGGGTAATTGGCCAGCGCTCTGCACAGGACGTGAGTGTAAAGTAAATATACATCTCTGATGTACAAGGACTAGTTCCAGGGTGGTTTCTGAGATTTCGCCTCCACAAAATTTGAGTGCCAATTTTTGTCGCATCTCTTTTTCAATTGGCCATATGACCTTGACCTATATAGTTGTCATTTGAGAACGATGCCATTTGAGTCAAGCTTCAAGTTGATACTTTGTTTGTCCCGATCTGATATATAGTTCTCGAGTTATTAGCAAAAATGTGTTTTTGTCCGGTAGGGCAGCCAACCGGCCATCTTGGAAAAGTAGGTCAAGTTCGCAAAGCAAATAGATGTTGCACAACTTAAGTAAACATACATCTCTGATGTACAAGGACTAGTTCCAGGGCCTTGCGGTTTCTGAGATTCCGCCACAAAATTTTAAATTAACCAGCCAGAAGAACAAAAATACATAAAAAAATAAATTAAAAAATAAAAAATATTTGAGAGTGGTTTTGGACTAGTGGGTGGACATGGAGTATGACGCATACAATTCCTGCGGGAAATCAATGTAGAAAGAAACCCAACAACTGGTATAAGCCACCCCCTATGGGGGAGGCTTAATAAAGTTATAATTAATTTCAAGGTGTCGCTAAATATGAAACTTTAATGAGAAAATGTTTTTGGTCAAACACTGAGCAGTGATTTTCGAAGGGTAGCCTTTTCCAGCCCTCGCTGGACACAACTTGCACATCCTGACAGCTCATCTTCTCTGACAGAAATCCAGTGAGGATTGTGGGAGAGCGGTGATGCTCGCTACATTGTCTCGCCCAGTGTGATGCTCCAGGTTATTTTAAGCTCGGTCTCTCCCTCAATTAAACCAACAATAGCGACAGGGCTGCCGTTTCGCTTCTGTTCAGTTTCAGAGCAAATATTTATCACATGCAATCTCAGCCACTTTTATGCATTTCTTTCATTTAAAATTAGAACCATGCAAAACATACTTGAGTATTTCTTACAGTAAGATGATAAAATGTCGCTCAGCAAGGAAAACCAATTTGATACTTATGCGAGGAGACCAAGGACACCAACAGCCAATTAAAAAACACACAGCATGGGCTGCTGGATGACTCATCAGATTAAGGCAACATTGTGACTCTTGTTCTAGGGCATGGACGTACCCCACGGTCTGCAATCGAATCCTGACTGTGTCAGCGCTGACGGTGACCAGCGGCCCTGCGCTGCCACACATAATTGGCAGTAAGTAGCAGCAATGGCCTCCCAAGGTTTTTTTTGAAAGGTTCAGTCGGCAGCTCATTGCTCTCTAGTGACCACTGTTGGTCAACCGGGCACCTGCAAGTATACATTACGCTGCACACGCAGTGTCTTCCTCCTGCTCATGTCTGTGTTCTGTGAGGTGAGGTGCGATAAGAAGTGTTCTTTTGTCTGTGCTCTCCCGAATTGATATGGAAGGATCCAGCAACGGGCGCCGATATACGATTGGGCATTCCAAATTAAGGGGGAAAAGGCGACAAAAAAAAAGACATATCTTTTTTGACAGCCGTTGCTAGGATTCTTTTTGAAATTGAGAGCTTTGACACCGAAACCATGGACAGGCTTAGACACCTTCGGTCGCATTATGCGTCGGGTGCCTGTGAGCGGTGATAATTGCACTTTTGAGTGCCAGCGAGCTGCAGGTGAATTTTTAGCAGGCTTGAGATTCTCGCCAAATCCTCTTCAGTGTTAGGTTTCATGCCAGCAGCTAATGGAGAGAGAGAAAAAAACATTAAGTGGTGTAACATGCCAAAAAGAGGGAGCTGTGTGTCTGTAAGCTGTTTCCTTGGACGCCCCACCAGAGAGAGGGGCCTGGAGTACGGACGATAGAGAGCGAGCCACATACGGGCCAAAGAAGCAGTGAGAAAGAAAGCCCTCTATTCGCAGGGGTCCTCAAACTTGGAGGACCCACAGGGTCTACTGGGTTTTTTCATTTCCCCGTAAAATCAAAGACCCAGAAACCTGACGAGGTAAATTAACTGTGTAATCAACCGTTTTAATTGATCAATTAAGTGCCGAGTAACAACAACGAACTGTGTGTCCACTGTCCAGTCTTCACAACTTTGTATTACACGCCTGGGGCACAAGTATGAAAAACAAGAATTTCAACGTGCGTACAAGGCCAGGGCTTTTCAAGCTTAGTCCTGTATTGTATTGAGATGCAAATACCAAGACCCAGCATTGTTTTTTACTGGAATGTCATAATCAGGAAAGTGCCATTTTTTACAATTGTTGCAGTATATCTGGAATCGGGTTTATGGTAATAGTGTGAACGCTGCAGAGTAGAGAAAATTAGAAAATGGTTTACGATATAAAACGAACTTGCAGAGAAGGAAACATAATGGACTTCTGCCTGGTGTACTGCAGGACAACTTCTCTGAAATAATGACATGGGAACGGAATAATACTGGACAATTTATTATCTGTCCCCAATAATGCAGGGTTCAGTTCAAACATACTGACAGCCCCTTATATTACTGAAATGTGTTGTGTGGTAGGTTTAAGGGCTGATTAAAGTCACCTCCATATGCAGGATCCTTTTTCACCCACCCCAGAAACAAAGAAAATATTATTTTTTAATTGTGCACGAAAGAATTGCAAGCAATGAGGGCTCTAGGATAAAACGCATATGGTTACACGTTTTGTGGAAAATGTATTTGACTCTTGAATTTTTAATAATTAATTCAAATCCTCGCCTCTCAAACCTGATGAAATAATCATGCGCCGAGGACCATATTTCCAAAATGAAACAAGTTACTTGATTGAATCCACCTGCATCTTAATGTACAAGCTGTGACCTTTCTTTGGAAGGTGTGCTCTGTGATAGAACATGTTAGCCAGTGGTAAGAACTGGCTTCTTTCCGTGGAATCAAAGTCAAAACAATGTAGGGACTCACCAAGGACAACATGCACTTTACAAAGAAAGTAAAGGTTTATTGTACGTCATGCTGGCCAGCGGGAAGATCACTGAAACACAACACAAGATTGTGCCACAGTAACCCTCCCCATGCTGGTTTTCTATCCTGGTTTAAATAACCTCAGAGGGTCATGTCCTATCTTATCTGTGAGGGTCTGTCTCTGTATTCCAGAATGAAGTATGCTTTGATCATAAACAACGCATGCTCTTAGCCTTGTCCGATACCTTACGGCCCCTTGAGGTTCATTCAGGGAGGGCAAAGGCCTACCCCATCTCAGCACTGGACCTCCGACCATACTATTTACAACCCAGGCCCTGGTGATCATGCCTCACCTGCTACACTAAATCATTGATCAACACACACACACACACACACACACTTAACTACGCTAATTACAGGACAAAACTCTGAACCCATCACTACATAATATTAATTTGCCTTTAATCTAGAACATGATTGGCTGTGATTGGTTTTATGAATATATCGTTAAAGGATAATATCGAGTGAAATGCGTACAGGTTGATGTTTTCTATAGTCACACAGCACTGTGGGTCCTTACTGTGTGGAACCTCTGTCTGTAAAAATAAGTACTGAGCTATCTTTTACTTCTCAAACATGACAAAAAAATCTATAATTATACATTTATTCAAATATTCAAATCCCTGTTTTCAGTACCACACATGCCCTCCCTTCACAAGTGTGACAATTTTGAGTCATCTTCTAATCTTCTATAGTGTTTAATGAGAGTGCTGAACACATTGTGAGAACAGCATCTTCACACACAATCTTTCAGGATCCTTCAAATCCTTTGGTTTGCACTTGTGGCCTGCCCTATTCAATTCACCCCACACACTTTTCATAAGGTTTGAGTCTGGAGACTGAGATTAACATGCAGAAGTGTAATTTTGTGGTAAGATAACTTCCTGGTTGGTTTTGAGGAATGGTTGGAAATGGGATCATTGCTGAAAGGTTCATTTGCACCCAATAACTTCCTACCTGGAATTACATGGAGGTAAGGAGGGGAGGAGATGAGTGGAGAAAAGGAGAGAACATGGAGGTGTGAAGACAATTGGGACAGCTTATCTGCTTCTCCATCATCAAAGTTGACATTGACAATTGATGAAGTAGCCCTATCATAACTTTGACTGATGCTGAGCCCACAAATAGTCACATAGCCAATCACAGATCTTACATATCGTCAGCCCATCTCGTGGTATACGCAAACATAATAATTTACTGTAATTCCAGAATCCCAATGTGGCCGATGTCTGACCGTACAGTGCACTAATTTACCTCATACTATAACTATATTGTGACAGCCTACATTCCATTGGCAGTTCATTGAATCTCACATAGGCTAATTCATAAACATTTCCATAGATTAGTGAAACTAATTTGTCACTTCATATTATCTGAGTTATTGTTTCCCAATGTTCATATTATGGTAGTGTTCACACTGAAAAGCAATTATGTCCCACTGTAACATCTGGAATCAAATTTTATGTGTCCTTTGGAAAAGACTGGTTGAATAAATTAATTCATGCTTATTGTGGAAGTTTCAGTAATTATAAAAATTAAAATGATATAACTTGTATAACCTGCGGGCTTTGTGACCATGCTCTGGGCCTAGTTTGCATGCTGCCAAGAGCTGAAAACTCTGAGCAGGATAATTGACTGAAGAAATGCTTTGAGTGTGTGAACTGAGGGAACTGCTTGGGAACCGAAACCATAATAAACTCTTCTCCCACCTGTGTCTGTATGCATGTCTGTAACCAAGGCCGTGAGGCCTTGGGTCAGGGGGGGCTGAGGGTGAGAAACAAGGTTGATGTTCCCAAAACAATTAAGGGTGGGAAAGGAGGACGGTCTCTATCCTGTTTTGTATAACCAAAACTGTATAAGTATGAAGGCTTGTTTTGTGAAACTTTAGAATGGACACTGACTGTGAACAATGTGTTTATTCTCCATGTATGCATGTATAATACTTCTTGAATTTCACCAGTCCAAACCTCAGAGTGGCTTTATTCCACAACAGTATTCACATCCTGAAATAATGGCAGCTGCCCGGCTTATTTATGTTTAGACTGGAGTCGTGTTCGTTTAAGAAAGATTAATGCACATGCAAATAAATAAACCTGCTTCCCTGTCTTAAATTACCAAATTTGTCTGTAGGATATGAGCCACAAAAACAAACTGGTATTTTTTTGTAGGAAATCTAGCCTTTGGGTAGGATGCTATGTGTGATAACCTGAAGCACACACAATTTAGGCTAAATAAATTGCATTGGGGAATCATTATCTTGGAGAAATTCATATAAGGCATACGCATCATCATTATTGCCAAAGCCATCAGCCATCTTTCAATCTCTGTGAGCATGAGTACGATGATGTCACCCGGAAATGTGAAAAGACTTCTGTGGTAGGATACATCAATGTATCCTTCACCGGGAGAAGACAAGTTTAAAGCCACTTCACTCGTCTCCTCCAGTATTGGGACATTTTTCAAGTATTGGGAGGCACCCCCGGATTGTACATGTGTGTTACCTCATTTTTATACCCCAGTGAAACAGGAAGCCACTGGAGGCCACAATACAGTTCCCTAAGATTGAGAGTATGTTAATATAGATTAATATTGTGAATACATTACATTATATTAAAATAATTTGGCAGACGCTACTTGAACAGTAGTGAAGATCATCAGTGTTACTCTCAGGGATACATAAATGCGGTTTCACCAAGAAGGCAGGGAGGCCCATTTAGAAGTGTAATATTGACCTAACCTATCTTACACAGCTATACCTGTAACGTTATCCTATAGGAAATCCAAGGAAAGACGGAGAACAACGCCAGGGATATCTAAACTGGGCCATGGTTTCAGTCTGAAGAGGTGAGTCTTCAGTCTGTGTCATTAGATGGGCTGGTTTTCTGCTCTTCTGACTGCAGTGGGAAGCTCATTCCACCACTGGGGGGGGGAGGGGGGAGACAATTATTAATTATTGCTCAATTATTAATTTCTACAGAAAATAGGAGACATAACCCCTCCCCAAGTTATGTCTCCTATTTTCTGTAGAAATTAATAATTGAGCAATATCCTTTTGGAAAGAAATGACATTACTTGTTAAAACCCTTTTCTCTGAGAAGTTGTATTAGTATAAAAGAATAAAATGCATATTTTATGGGAGGCACTGTATACTGTATGTGTAATGTTAGGCTACATACAGTAAAATAAGGTGATATTGATCTTGACAACATTATATGAAATCAATAGAAGGGTGTATTTTAAAGCACGCCAATTTACTCTTGCTGTGGTATGTCTGTTCTGCCTTTCCTGTTGGTCAGTTTTGATTTTCCTCTTCAGCCTTCTTGGACCAATCATCCAGCAAAAGCAGACCTGACATTTTTCACGGGTCAGCGAAAGCGCAGCAATAATTTCAGATGATTTCAGGCGGGCATATTCCAAGATGCAGTACTTACTGAAACACATTTTCTCACCATTCAGGTTATTAAATTGGAGGGCGTAGCAATGGCGACAGAAAAAATGGGCTGATATACAGTGGAGTGATGGCATAGTAAATGAACATTTGAAATCTCTTTTTAAATTTAAACCATTTCCTACTGTAGACATATTTGCTTGTCCTGAAATCAGTCAGCTACAGTGTATGCACTCAGTCATTTATCTGTATGCACCCAACATCAGTGAGCCTTCCATTAGAAAAGCTGTAAATCCCCAGGGTCCACAGAAGTTAGGGGCCACAACAACCCCTGGAGCTCACACAACGGTCCTACAGCACACCTTACCCGCCTTGGGTACTCACCCACATTTGGGCAGCCCGGGAACTGTCACGTGTGGGTCCTGGCGGGTGAAGGGTTTTACGGAGAGGAGGGGAAATCGTGCCGAACGCGATCGCGATAACCAGCCAGGGCAGCCAGAATAAAATAGTGTTTGAAGGGCACAGCTCCACTGCAGGAGATCAGTGGGGATCTCTGCAGTCCCACCAGGGGAAAAGTGTGAGAAATTGCAATTCTGTCCAAATTAAAAATATATATAAAGTTCTCATACGTGGCAAGGACAAAATCCCCTAAATCCCAGAGTAAATCCCCTCTGGGGAGGCTATCTAAAGGTCACTCTGTGCAGTTTTCACACTCCCGCACCTGCTTGCAAAGCGGGGCTAATCCTGGACCGGCCTCCGCAATACGCAACCAGCTAAGGGAAGGCCTGAGTGTCAAACGTTTCTTCTCCAGGAGAGCGCGGTTTCCTCCTTACGCCGTTGTTTTACATGAAGGCGCGCACCGAGCGTCTAAACAACACGGTGTCTAATCCCAGTATAGTTTAAGGCCGTTTATTTAACCTTGTCTGTCGCGCACTGAGGTTAGCTGAGTTCCAATGTTCCAAAGCATTTGGTGTCTATTTGTTTGTAAGGCTCCTTTATCCCAAGCATATGTCATACAGCTGGATATTTACTGCTTAAGTGAGTTTCGCTCAAGGGTGAAACTGCAGTTCTCCACATGGGCCTTGAACCCAAGGCCTCTCAGTCACAAACCCAGTTACCTACCCACTGTACCACAGTGACACCCTGCAAGCCCCTCGAGCCACGCCAACCCTATCATCGAGTACCTGTTTTGTGGAATGAACAATCCTTGCTTCACGGGAACAGACTGTTCAAATATCCTGCAATACATTGTAAATGTGATGTGCACTGAAATTATTCAGCAGTGAAACAGAAACCATTACATCATTACCCGCTTGTCACATGAGAGTCCCCACATGTTCAACCACAGCCGAGTGCGTGCATGCGTGTAGGTTAGCGTGTGCGCTTGCGCTGGGCTCTTTGTGACATGGCTAGATATAAAGTTGTACACTTTCTATGTGCATTTGGCTGTGAGAAGATGTCAGAGAGTGTCTAAAGAAGAGCAAAAAAAAAGTTCCAAAAGGTGCTTCTAGAATAAATAAGGTTCAAAAAATTGTTGAGAATTGAGAAAAGTATCAAAAAGCAAGGTTTAAAAAAATCTGTCAAAATATGACACAAAAGACCCTAATGATCCAGCAGACAGTCGCAGGTAAAACGATTTTCAAGACCTTTATGGTGAGGAGCAGATAGAACCCACGCTTTGGCGGCTGCAGCCTTTGTTTGGGATTGACATTTGGCAGCACTGCTCGTGTGAGCGCTTGTCTATTATTTGAGACGGGCCCCCTCCTTTCCCCACCCCATCAAACACTACTGCACCACTTCAGGAGCCCCCGCTGAGGCTCACAGCATCTGCCTTTTACCCCCCCCCCGCCCCCACTGCAGTAAAACCCCGCCTCTGTCCCCCAGCTTCACAGCCTTACACAGGTTTCCATAAAACATTATTTATGCCTCCCTCATGTAAAAGGCATTCTGCTCCACCAGCACCAAATGTGATTCTCTTAGCCTAATGTGGTAATGTCTGAGAGATTGCGTGCTGCAACTGCACCTGATCGATGTGTCTTTCCGAAGCCATTCCTCATTTGTGCCATTATTGTGTTCTCTACATTTCTGCATTGGATTTTAGCCATTATTTATGCCAGGGAGATATTACATTGCATCATATATCGGTTTTCTTCATCAAGATAAATGGTTCCAATTTTGTTAGAAGCAGCAGTTCTCATCGTTTTGTTCATTTTCTTGGTTTGAGATATCGATTTAGTACAACTTTGTTTGTACGTTGATATTTTCCTTTTTTATATTCTGAATGTAGATTTAATCCAGCGATGCACCAGAAAGTTGTATCAAAAGTAATAAATATTCTTCATGCAGTGCAGAATTTGACTGGCAAAGGATACAAATTTCATCTTGTTAGAATGTAGCCTATTCATTTTTCCTTTATCATGATTCCTTCTGTTTTTTTTTTTATAAAAAAAGAAAATCAATTCCATGTACATAGTTATATCCCACTGAATGCATGTCGTATATGAGTTACATTTAAACAAAGTACATTTATCTCTGGTCATATCAGGACCAACCCATAAAATGGCATATCATTTTATATGGTAATTTGACTGACCAAAATATAATAATGAATCAAATAAATTATTTAAAGGTTAATGACATGGAAATCTGGGTCTATTGCATTTAAAGGGCTAGTTCTCTTTCTGGAGTTTTTAAAAATAATTTTTATATTATATTAAAGGTGAACTGTCCCTTTAATATAAAGGTTAATTCCAAATGTGACCACAAGAGGTCACTGTTACTTGTGATAATCCAGCCAGAGATACCCTCCTGGTTGATGAGCATCAGTTCAGAGTAGACAGTGGCACTGCCCAAAAAAACTGTTCTTTGGTCATCTCGACAAGCAGGTTGCAGACACTGATGATCTGATCCATCCATCCGCGTCATTATGCCTGTGAATCACATGTTGTCACTCTGACCGTCTGTGAACTGAATGTGATGTAATGTAACGTGGTAGAAGACAAAAGGAGGATTTAAGAAAGTGATGAGAACCGGCCATTCAGCCTTTCTCTGCAAATTGTGTCATTTTTGCCTACTGTATGTTAATTTAGCTGACACTCTTATCAAGAGCAGCTTACAGTGCAGGAGAACATATGAGCATTGGTCTGATTTATATCAGCAATAGTGCCAGACCTGGCAAACAATATTCTCAGAGCAGACAAGTATTATATGAAACATCACTGAAGCATTATTGCAGATTAACTATTTTGAACAAGAACAAAAATACAAATCCTGAATACTTACAGGTCACATCCATAACAAGGCCTAAGAAGAAAATTTAAAACCATAAAAACTGTACCCTGAACTAGTGCAAAAGTAGGAGTGTTTTTTCGGTGAGGATGGGAGGGGAACCAAGATGCAGTCTGTCTGAAGAGGCGGGTCTTCAGAAGATGGACGACAAATCTGCCGTCCTGACCCCTGTGGGAAGTCTGTTGATCCACCATTGGGGGGGGGGGGGGGTAGCCAGCCAGCCAGCCTGAGCTCTCTGGGTGGAGAGATTTGGCCGGGGTGTAGGGTTCAAAGATTGATTGGAGGTACAGTGGAGCTGTTCCATTACCTGCCCTGTAGGCTAGCATTAAGGCTTTTAAACTTGACGTGAGCAGTTGCAGCCGCCAGTGAAGTGTGACGTGGACGGGACGTGACACGAGCACGCTTGGGAAGATTGTAGTAAAGTCACGCTGCTGCGGCCTGTATTAGCTTCAGGGGTTTAGTAGCACAGGCAGGGAGACCTGCAAGAAGGGAATTGTAATTAATGAGCATCACCTTACAGCAGGCACTGGTACTCTCTCACCTGAATGGCAATGGTCAAGGCGTGAGAGTGCCAGTAAGATCTGTGTAGGGTATGTGCTGAGAAGGGGACAGACTCTTAGGATGTTGCATAGAAAGAATGCTGCTATAAGAGGAGGAGAGTTGATTAGGGCTGCCCCTAGGCTTCTGACAGCAGAAAAGCTCTGAGTGTACTCTTCTGCAGCATCAACACTGACGGAGAGATCTCGCAGCGGTGAGGACTCGGAGGGAATGCGAAGAGTTCTCCGTTTTAGCCAGGTTGAGCTTCAGGGGACAGTCTGCCATCCGGAGCGAGACGTCATTCAGGCGAGCTGAGAGGCGTAATGAGCCCTGTGCGTCAGACGGAGGAAAGGAGAGGAAAAGCTGATGTAATCCACAGAGAAGTGCTGTGAGAAACCGGGGGAGGAGATGACAGACCAAAAGGAGGATTGCATGTAAAGGGAAAAGAGGAGGAGGAGGAGGGGTGGGTCAAGTCTGGAGCTTTGGGGGACAGCTTCATAAAAAGTTGTGGGTATGAGATAAGGCAACATCTCAGCAAGCCCGAAGGGACCTGTCCAAAGATGAAGGATTTTATCCACTTTAGAGCTGGGCCTGAGACTTGGCAAGCTCTTCAATGTATCAGCAGGTCTCCACAGAAAAAAAATTATTCATCTATCACAAAGAAAATACCTTGAAGTCATTTCCACTTATGGCCTCTTGTTCTGCTGACACAACTCAACCTGAAATGTGTTTTGTGTTCCACTTAGTTCATTCCTTTGCATCTTGTTTTTTTAAGGTGGGGAAAGAGGGGGGGGAATTAACCTTTTTCCCTCATTCGGTTTGGAAACAAAAGTGAGAAAAGTAAATTAATTTCCATTGTTTATAGCAGAGGTGATTTGCATTGTTTTTCCTGTCTGGAATTTGTGTCGGTGTACAGACTTTTTGGTGTGTGTGCCCAGTTTCAGAAATGTCTGTAAATGCCTTGGTTGTAACCTTTGGTAAACTTTTAAAATGAATCAAAATTACCACAGGATACAAATTTAATTGTTACATGTTTTTAAAATCCCCACATAATGCCTTGAAAATGGACAGAAGGTGTAAAAAGAGAGGAAGAGAATGCTAACTGTTGACAATGACACGCCTAGAGGGCACTTTCACGGAAGATGGACAAAAACTCAACTGAGACTGATTAAAGGGCACAGCTTTTTTTAAAGGAGAGCGTGACAGCCCACATATATCGTATATCCTTGTATATTTTTGGCTTTATTTGGACAGCTAGAAAGCAGAGAGGGTAACTGATAAGGGATCCCAGCTCAGGAGGGTCCATATGCATATGCGACTCACCCCAAACAATACTGTAACGTAAATATGCTGTGCACCGGGTTTTTTTTCCCTTGTCGGGATTCCCTATTCGCTACTTTAAAAAGAAGAGGAAACTTTTAGCAGTCTATTCTGAAAAATTGTTCTCAAAATGCACCTTGTTATCATGAAATGAATCAGACAATGATTGCAAAGAACATTGGTAAGTGTGGTGCCCAAGTGATGCTTAAAGAAAACCTGAGGAATAAAGGTCATGAAAATCACGTTCCAAATATTCTCAACAGTTTTGCTGATTTAAATTTTCATGTCAAAAGAATTATCGATTATTACTATTAATTGTCCATTCTAGCATAATCGCTGAGAGTAGCTACTACATGACATTATACATCTTAAGTCTGCACAGGATACGTGTACTGTTTAAGTCGATGTAAAAAAAATGCTGAAAAATTCCAGTAAATAATATACATTTCACAAAATATATAATATTAATAAGATTTTATATACTGCGAATTGCATTTGTCCTGTAGGTTTTATGCAGTACATTCAGACTTCGCGTTGAGTTACTCAATGTCATTACAAAGGCACATAAATATAATGCAAATAAAATGTAGGCCTATCATACAAGCACTTTGCACGGAAGCTTGACAGTTATCGTTTCTATGTAACTACATTACCCATAATAACAGGGCGAGAAGTGACCTCACCCGTGCGACAAAAGGCGCGTTGTAATGGAATATTCTGCTAAAGTAAGCTGATCCTGAATCAGATGTTAGCCATTATACAAAATAGCTATGGGAAAATAAGGAGCGGGTGAAATGATCTTGGATCAGCTGGTGAATGAAAATCCTCGCAGCGTCCTTCATGTTCCGTGGAGAAAATATCCTTCCGCGAATAAAAATAGAATATAGATTTAAAAAAGCATACGAATTAGATGTTAAAAATAAAGATTTTGCGATATTAACGAATTTTGAATAAATACTTTATGTTGTTAGTTACATTTTAAGTGTAATATCACGGCTAAAATACGAATTAATTTCCAGGGGTCCTTGTCGTGTTGCTCGATCTTGATTCGCTTTTGACGTGGGCCGTCGTCTAAAGGAAAGGGACCTAATATTGTTTAGATTGGGGGGGGACCCTTGTTATACCCCGTTCCTGGAGCTTCGAAAGTTAATGAGTTACAGGTTAGTGTGAAACGTACTAGCCAAGGGTGTGTTGTCGGGACGGAGGCTGTTTGTAATAAAAATAAAGTTTACTTTGTTAAATATAGACGATACAACGGCTACTCTTCAGCTAGGTAGCTGCTACCTGTGTGTTAGCTAATGCTAACGTTAACGTTACAATGAAACGCTCCGCTGGTGGTTTCCCTCGGTTAGCTTGTTAATCACATAGCTACCCAGCTTATTTGCTTGGCTGAGTTGGGAGTTATTTATTTTAAGTCGTAAGTGTTGCTCTAGTGCATACTTGTCTACAGCTTTCGGGAAACTACCTAGCTTAATTGCTAATAAGACAGCATAACGTTATAGTGGCAAGTTAGCCAGCGGTAGCTAAGGAAAACGCATTGCTTCCTGTGTTAGTGTGTGTGTAACGTACAGCCAGACAGTTCTTCAAAACATGTCTGCATTACCTCCACCAAGTTAGCATGCAATTCAAATAATACATCGGCTAGTGTTGCCTTTGGTTTCTTAACGTATTTAACACAGGTCAGGATCTAAAATGAGACCAGTCAGTACGTTAAACGATGCAGCTAGAGTCTAACATTACTATGTTCCGTATGTGCATGTGTCAGTGTTGGCTGGCTAACGTTAGACATCTTGTTAAATGTACGATTTGGCGCAGAGACAAAGAAGCAAGCTGACGTTGGGCGATTTGCATTTGGAATAAAATGCCTGTACTTCCCATAGTTTATAGTGTGCCGAATCAAAGATGAGGAGCTTAGCTGCTCAGTCATTCCAGTGTGTTTTGGTCACTCCATATGTCATTTAGATTGGTGTCTACCCACCTCCACAACGTGTGATTTCAACAGAAGTGAGTTTAGAGTCGTGTTAAGGGGGTAACGTTACAGACTGGGAATTATGTTGGCACGCAACCTTTAATTTAGCTTACTTAGTTCACCATGATTCTGGTGTTGCAGACAATCCAGGTGTTTACAGCTTTGTCTTACATGCCAAGTATGGCTAAACAGTCCACTCTGCAGGCAGGGATGCAAATCGTGTAAATCTAATTTAACGAGGCTCTGTTGCCATGGTTTCAGGATTTACGTCTGGCACGCTACACTGCAGTGATGTCCTGAACAATCTGGCTCACTATCACCTCCTGTACAAATATTCACCAACCAAGACATTGACCAGTCCGGTTTGAATTACAGTTGCTTCGGCGGGATATTCTCTGCCTATTGTGAACGTCTATGCTATGGTCATGATGATACACAGAAGAAGCTAGGATGGGGTTCTGCATTGGTGCCTTTGAAGATGGTGTTGCTCCTATGGTAGTCAGAATATGTCTATTGTTTGGGTTGGATGAAATATGTCAGTTTTATTCAGTAAAATAATGTGTTACTGGTCATACGAGCTGTCAGGTGTGTGTTTGTGACAGGTTATGTAGTGATCTGGGGTAGGTAGGGTTTTGTACAACATGAAGTGGTTAAAATCTGTTGTAAGGACAGGTGCCCTCGTGGTTGCTCTTACACAAGTGGCTTGATCATCCCTTGTTTCCTGTGAGGAAGTGTCCATAGGGTGATTTCTGAAGTTTAACTCCAAGCAGCTGTCGCTGCTTGCAATTGTATGTGGAAACAAAGGCGTTCACTGAGCCCTCAATACTTAGCGACGTGCAGATTCTAAAAGTCATACTTGCCAAGTGGGTTTCTGTTTTTGTCCCATTGCTAATATCAGTGAGCTCACCATCCGAATGCTGTTTGATAAATTTCAGCATCAAGCCATTTTTCATAAGAGCTGGTCCTGTGCACATCTTTGCTAATAAATTGTGATATTATTTACACATATGTCCTAAGCATGGGTTGAAGTTACTCTTCAATGCATCTAGATGACATCCTACATAATGCACACCCCAAATTATTGTGCCATAAGTTGCATTATTTAGACATACGGGATGCAGTGTGGCCAGCACTGGAGCCCTGGCTCAGGTTTTTCCCCTGAGGTTTCAGGGCCCGTTGAGTTTTTCCCATTTCAGTGAAACTGTGGCAGACTGGAGGCTGTCGAGAAAGGGGACAGCTGGCTAATTTAAAGAGTACGTTTCTGCTTCTCACTGCGGTTTCCTCTTAGTCAGAGCTTGTTTATTGGAGACGTTCAAATCTACATCTCACCTGTCCTGTGTGTGCCTGTGCGCGCCTGTGCGCGTGTGCTCTTGTTTGTTTTTGTGCGTCTGAATCTAAGAGGACTGCACATATAAAATTCCCCAGAAGGGGGCGCCAGAGTTCTTTGTTCGTTTCTCATCGGTAAAAGAACGTCAGCACTTGGCAGAGATGTTACACACATTACTTAGTTGAAAGTTCACGTGTAAATTATCCCAATAAAGATAATTCCACTCTTGTAATTAAGTAATGGTTTAATTCTGCTGGCCCTCTTTAATTAAACCCTCCATGTCACTCTCTCTTTTCCCCAAAAGCCCAGCCCCATGTAACCAGCAATGTCACCCTCATTTGTGGCTATTATAGTAAAGGTTTTTAGAATCCTGTAAATTATTGTTGCTAATCCATCATGTAAATTTTCCTGAGCAGTGAGCCATTTATATACCTCCTCTCTCGCCCTCTCTCTCTCTGTCTAAAATTCAAATTCACAAATGCTTTATTGGTATGACAAGATATAGCCAAAGCACAGGAAAGAACATGTACATCTGAACACATGTACACAGATCTAGACATACAGTGTCCAGGCAAATATACACAAATATTCTCACTGGTTCTCTCTCTCACTCTCTCTCCAAACTATTTAAGTGAGCTTTGCTTCAGTCCTCATCCAGCATTGAGCCCCTCAATGAGCACACGGGCCGGAAGTGCTTTATAGTTTATTTGCATTCGTTGCATTTTTTCACGGTGAATCTTTAAAATAATATACCGTTTGAAAGTGTTAAAGCTCACGATTCTACCTCTATAAACTATTTTACTGCCCCAATGTTATTGCGACAACGGTTCCTTATTTTGGAACATGACACAACACAGGCTCAATCAAAACAACGACTCCGTACGTTCTATGTGTTCCACGAAAATCCACAGATGAAAGTCAGTATCCTTATCCCCGCAAAAAAATGAATTTAAAAAATCTCTTAGGCAAGAAAAAAAAAACTTCCACTGTGTTTGAGCTTCTGTTGTTTTGTTTCAGTAATACTTAGAAATAAAACTTCCAAGGGTTACCTTACTGACGAGTCCCAGATTATGCCTGTGGTCAAAGGGGTTCAAGAACAGTAACCATTTTATTTTCGGGCTTGTGTTCTCAAAAGCTGGTGCTAGAGAAGGGGTTAACAAGTATGCACGTTTACATTTTTACCGTCAGGGTGTGCTGTGGGTTTGTGTGTGATTTTTAGATATTTTTTTGGTTTCTTTATTTTTGTGCAATAATTATTGTTCAAGGTATTGTGCCAAAGGGAGCAGGGAACCGCAGTTTGTATCATGTTACCCTGTCCCATGGAGGGGGGTTTCCAAGGAGACCGGGGGTCAGGGGTCATTATATGCAGAGATTTCTTCTACTGACCAATCAGATTGTGGGTTAATATCAAGTTTTCTGTGCAGTTTGCACATTCAGTCATTGCTTGGTGTTGAATGAACTTTGAGACATTATGTTAGCATGTATTTAAAAAAAAATTTTTGTGGATTATGTTTGCTTGAATGCGACCACGGTTCTGTACATACATAGTTTTAGAATCGTGAGCTGCGGCCGGGTCACAGACCTTCGCTGGAACCTAACTCAGCGGATTTAATTTCAAGCTTTTCACAAAGAAAAGTCGTGTGCGATTTTATCTCCTTTCATATTTAACATTCAGATAACACAGACTGTCATAGGAGGTATGTCCTAAAGAGTGTGTGTGTGTGTGTGTGTGTGGTGTGTGTGTGTGTGTGTGTGTGTGTGTGTGTTGTGTGTGTGTGTGTGTGTGTGTGTGTGTGTGTGTGTGTGTGTGTGTGTGTGTGTGTGTGTGTGTGTGGGTGTGTGTGTGTGGGTGTGTGTGGGAGTGAAGTATAATGTTTTCCATCTCCGTCTCGTGGTGCATATTCCATCTCCACCCCTGTGACAGGGGTAAGTACTGGGAGGCGGAAACATGTAAATCACAGAATGAGATCTTAGCTCTGCATCCTGCTCTTATCAAGCCTCAGTTTGAGGCCCTCAGCTCCAGTTCACATGGGGCGGTGAAAGTTGGACGTCAGTGTGTTTTATCACAGGAAACGCTGGCACTTGCACCGCGCAGGAGAAACTGGAGCGCATTTTGGCTCAGTAACATCGCATTGAAATGAGAGACTGATCTTTTTTTTTATATCAGTTTAAAGGCTGCTGCACCCCTTTGCCAAATGTGTTGTTAAAACCAATAATGCGAATACAGTAAGCAGCCTGCACGGTTTATTGCATGAGCTGATATAGGGCCCACTTCATTTTACAATAACCATAAAGAAGTCATTTATAATCTGTACAAATTAATCAGTCGGGAAAATTAGACAGCTGTTTTAAATGGTAACAAAGGTAATCATTGGCCTGTGGGCAGTTTATTTAAATTAAGATAATTTTCGAAGGGTTTTGTACACTAATGTTTGTCTCATTGAGACCAGTTTGCCCTAAGGTGGAAAGTTATGGAAATGGACGGGTCAGTAGTTATGATGGAGGAGTGCAGGTGTATATGGTACCTGTGGGGTGGAGCCTGCTCCAGGTCACACTGAGGTTTTGGAGGTCCTGGGACAGGAGGAGCCTGGCGTTCCCAGGGGATCAGTAGCGGTGAAAAATAAAAATGGATGTTTTCCGGTGTCCCCTTTACCCTTGTGTGTGTGTGTGTGTGTGTGTGTGTGTGTGTTACGTTGCCTTCTGCTCCCCCCCCCCATGCTGACTGGTGTCCTGTGCTGAGCAGGTCTCTCCTGGTCACGGGGGGTAGCAGAGTGAGGCTATGGAGGAGCAGACTGGGTCCGCCCGGAGCCAACACTGACAACAGCAGCAGCCAGAGGAATGGAGAGGAGGTGAGTGTGATCAGAGCACACCTGCAGGAGCTCACGTTACTGCCACTCACTCAATCTCAGCTTCCTGTGTGACATCACCACATGACCTCTCTCTCTCTCTCTCTCTCTCTCTGTCTGTCTCTGTCTCTGTCTCTCTCCCCCTTTTATTTCCCTCTCTACTCTCTGTTTCTCTCTCTCTGTCTGTCTTTCTCTGTCTCTGTCTCCCCCTTTTATTTCCTTCTCTTACTCTTTGTTTCTCTCTTTCTCTTTCTCTCTCTTTCTTTCTCCGGTGTGTGGTGGAGAGGCATGCTGGTTCAGGTGCTCATGCTCAGTGCAGTGGTGTGTCCTGCAGGTTGACCAGGGAGGGAGGGGTACGGAGGGTCTGCAGGTTGACCAGGGAGGGAGGGGTACGGAGGGTCTGCAGGGAGGGAGGGGTACGGAGGGTCTGCAGGTTGACCAGGGAGGGAGGGGTACGGAGGGTCTGCAGGGAGGGAGGGGTACGGAGGGTCTGCAGGTTGACCAGGGAGGGAGGGGTACGGAGGGTCTGCAGGGAGGGAGGGGTACGGAGGGTCTGCAGGTTGACCAGGGAGGGAGGGGTACGGAGGGTCTGCAGGGAGGAGGGGTACGGAGGGTCTGCAGGTTGACCAGGGAGGGAGGGGTACGGAGGGTCTGCAGGGAGGGAGGGGTACGGAGGGTCTGCAGGTTGACCAGGGAGGGAGGGGTACGGAGGGTCTGCAGGGAGGGAGGGGTACGGAGGGTCTGCAGGTTGACCAGGGAGGGAGGGGTACGGAGGGTCTGCAGGGAGGGAGGGGTACGGAGGGTCTGCAGGTTGACCAGGGAGGGAGGGGTACAGAGGGTCAGCAGGGAGGGAGGGGTACGGAGGGTCTGCAGGTTGACCAGGGAGGGAGGGGTACAGGAGGGTCAGCAGGGAGGGAGGGGTACGGAGGGTCTGCAGGTTGAAACAGTGACCAGGGAGGAGGGGTACGGAGGGTCTGCAGGGAGGGAGGGTTACGGAGGGTCTGCAGGTTGAACAGTGACCAGGGAGGGGTACAGAGGGTCAGCAGGTGGCGCTGGGTTAACACGCTGCCCGCTGCATGTTTCTATGTCAGAAGCCCAGGCGGTCGAGCTGGACCAAGGGCAGGAAGAGGAAGAAGCCGGTGAAGGACAGCAACGCCCCCAAAGCGCCGCTCACCGGCTACGTGCGCTTCATGAACGACCGCAGGGAGCAGCTGAGAGCCGAGAGGCCCGACGTCCCTTCCCCGAAATCACCAGGATGCTGGGGAACGAGTGGACCAAGCTGCCCCCTGAGGAGAAACAGGTAGAGACTCGCATACACACACATGTGCACGCACACGCATACAAACACACGCATAGACATGTACGCTCACACACATACACACGCACACACACACACACACACACACACACACACACACACACGCACACACAGAGGGAGGAGAGAGATTGAGAGCACTAAGTGCATTTATGAGTTTGCTTGTGTGTATGTTTTGGTTCGCAGTGGGGTATCTCAGTCTTGCTATCCCTCACTCCCTTCCTTATCTTCCTCTTCCCTCCTCCTCCTCCTCCTCCTCGCAGCGTTACCTGGACGAGGCTGAGAGGGATAAGGAGCGCTACATGCAGGAGCTGGAGAAGTACCAGAAAACTGAGGCGTACAAGCACTTCACCCGCAAACTACAGGACAAGAAGAAGGGCAAGCAGCACAGAGGTCAGACATGCCCACACGCTGATCTCAACACCCGTACACTGATCTCAACGCCCACACGCTGATCTCAACACCCACACGCTGATCTCAACACCCGTACGCTGATCTCAACACCTGTACACTGATCTCAACGCCCACACGCTGATCTCAAAGCCTGCATGCTGATCTCTACGCTCGCACGCTGATCTCAACACCCACACGCTGATCTCAACACCCGCACGCTGATCTCAACACCCGCACGCTGATTTCTACACTCGCACGCTGATTTCAACACCCATATGCCGATCTCAACACCCGCACGCTGATTTCAATGCCCGTACGCTGATCTCAAAGCCTGCACACTGATCTCTACGTTTGCACGCTGATTTCAACACCCACACGATGACTTCTACGCTCGAACGCTGATTTCAATGCCCAATTGCATTTGGTTTTATTGCTGAACAATCTCTCCTGATATCTGCTGTCAAAGAGCGCTTGAAGTGCAAATGATCTTTGTGTGTGGGCCTCTGGTGGAGATGTTTAAGGTCTG
>CM056388.1:12499753-12632253 GCA_029718625.1 Synaphobranchus kaupii | reverse complement strand
ACATCCTGCCCGGTGAGAGAGGTATATATATACACACACACACACACACACCCTGCCTGGTGTGAGAGAGATATATACACACACACACACACACACATACACACACATACACACACACACACACTGCCCGGTGAGAGAGGTATATATATATACACACACACACACCCTGGCCGGTGAGAGAGATATATTATACACACACACAAACACCCTGCCTGGTGAGAGAGATATATATACACACACACACACACACACACACACACTGCCCGGTGAGAGAGGTATATATATATACACACACACACACCCTGGCCGGTGAGAGAGATATATTATACACACACACAAACACCCTGCCTGGTGAGAGAGATATATATACACACGCACACACACACACGCACACACACACACCCCTGCCCGGTCAGAGAGAGCACATGTACACACATATACAAACAGAAATATATACACACACACACACACACACACGTATATATACGCGCACCCTGCCTAGTGAGATTTATATAGATAGATATACACATATGCGCACACACTCACACACACATATACACACACGCACAATACGCACACACTCGCCCCTCTTTGAAGCTATTGAAACATATTTCTTCTTTCCTCTAACTACTGTAACTAAAAGCACATCTGTATTAGTGTCAGAGAACTCTTGCTTGTGCTTTCTGAGCCTTTGGCTTTGTTTATTTGCCCAGAACCTAGTGCTTTGATCTCCGCTCCGCAGAAGTGTCACATGACTGCACACGGTAGTGATCCCATTCTTCCTCATAGCTCGGATGTGAGCGGGGTCAATCTGGAAAAGAACGCTGGCGTTTTAAGCTTCAGATATGAAATTCATGTGGCCCAAGCCTCCAGGCACTGTATTGGAGCGCTACTCCCTCTGGAATAGAATTCAGTTAACGAGAGCGCGCCCATTTCTGAGCACGGTCTTTCAAACGATCACTTGACGGGCGGTTCAGAGGAAATCGGCAAACATGGTGGGAGACAGCGGGGCGAGAGAGAGAGAGAGGGAGAGGGAGAGAGAGAGTTCCGAGGCTTATCAAGGTTAAAGCTGTTGCAGGTTTAATTTAAAGTGGGGCCATTGCCATATCGCCCTTGAGCAGAGCACTTAACCTTGTGTGCCTTAAATGGACGATAATGTGTGTGTGTTTTTTAAGTGGTTTGAGATCAGTCCGCTCTGCTAAGCAAATACATTTTATCGGTGGCGTCTGGAACTGGGTCCAGTTTGGCCTGCTGTGAAATCTCAGAGAAAGCACCTCACAGAAGATTTGGATTTACGCTTCTGTATGTTGTGTCAGACTGCATGAAACGTGACCGTAATTATGACAGTAAATGATTCATTCGGCCAGAGGCACGGTGATTGGCAGGTGTGTGGTTTAGCGTGTATGTATAGCATGTGGTGTGGGATATGCCGTTGATGACTGGCAGTGAGTAGCAGGCTAAGCTCTCTCTCTCTCTCTCTCTCTGTCCGTCTGTGCAGGCAGTGGAGAGCTGCCTACTCTGGACACCATCGACTCGTACATGAAGAAGCTGCACGCCATCATCCTGGCTAACCCTCAGGAGCACGAGGCTCTCATCAATACCATCAGAGAGGTGGTGAGCCACCTGGACAGGTATGAGGCCCCCGCACCGCACGTGCACTCACCGACATGTACGCACGCACACCCTACACCAACACACACACACAGAATTACCCCTTACACCTACACATACACACACACATACCTCCTACACTGCACGCTCCCTCACCAACACACACACACACACACCCTACACCAACACACACACACACATACCTCCTACACCGCACGCTCCCTCACCAACACACACACCACACACACACACCACTCAGCCCCTCACCAACGCGCACCACACGCCCCCACACCAACACACGCAAGCACAAATGTAATGCCTTGTTCCGCCTATATATCAGTTTATAATACAAACATCTTCTCCCCCAGGTAATTCTGCACGCCCAGACTTCCAGGAGATTTGAGCTGCCCATTGTACCTTTGTGTCCACTGAAGTTGTTTTAATGAGGTCAGCTACCTTCCTCCCTGGCCCTCCCTCCCCCTCATTTTAAGATGCCTTTTATTAAAGTGTTCGCCAATACAGATTCAGTGTAACCGCCATCGTGTAGCGAATTTAAGCACGTATTACTTCTGCTGTTTCTTCCATAGCTGCACTAGGTCAGCGGCTGCAGAAATTAGATGAGTCTGGTTCAGGAATTGAGATGACTTGCTTAAATTCAGTACCGGAGTTGAGGACAAAGCCCGTTGGATTTCTGGAATCTGGCTCTGAATCTTAAGTTATTTATTTTGTACTGTTTTTGTAGGAGTTTTCAAAGTCATATTTGTATCATCATACAATGCCACGCCGAATTCTGAATTTCAAGAAATATTTTGCAATGGGTAGAGTAAAGGGGCAATATGTACATTCCCCATTGACCTCTGTGTTAATGGAATTTAGTTTTTCTTTTCTTTTTAAGTAGGGCTAGAAAATCCACAGTTCAAGTTCAGATACACACTGTGACACATCTTTGTGTTTCCAACCTACTGGATTGCCTGCTTTAAAAAATAATTATAATAATCTTTTTGCTTTTGTTCAAATGTTTTAAACATAATTTAAACAGAATTTTAGCCATTTTTAGTGCTCGTTGGCATGGAATGGAGGCGATGAGAACTAAAGATAGTCCTTTTTTTAATCTTCAGTTTTGCTTGTGAAGGAAGCGCAATTCATGTTCAAAGACGGTTTATCACAAGCTCTAAGCATTACTGAATAGTGTCGTGCCAGTGTTTGACTCGTTTGTATGTTGTAATGGGAAAAGTACTTAAATGTTCCAAAATGTTGTGTTGTTCAATAAAATGGTTTTTTGCAGTATCCATTTGTGCAGATGATGTTTTGTCAGGAAATATTCTGCTCTAGAGGCAGTACCAGATTATACCGCCATGACCACTATCACAAGGACTCCCAATGGAGTTTTCCCTCTTGCACACACGTGCACACATACACACACACACACACACAACACACACACACACACACACACACACACACACACACACACACAACCACACACCCTGTCCCAAAGTGCACACAACCCCCCCCCCCCCCCCACATACAAACACACCTGTCTGCATTACTGACCAGCTTGTCCAACAGGGCACACACACACACACACACACTGCTGTATGTATTACCAACCAGCCTGTCTGACAGTGGGTGCACAAACACACACACACGCAGTCAGTGTCCTCTCCCTTCCTTCAGCATGTACGCACTCCCTCTTAAAGCAGGCGCTCACACGGGCCTCCATGTGTGCACTGTGTGAAACATGGGGCCTGCTGAGTGTCATATCCATCTGCCCCACAGTGTGGAGATAATCAGAAACGAGCCGTATGTCGCTCTCACCTTGGTTTGACATGCCTGGTGACAGCCGTGCTATAAACTGAGATCAAGTATGACTGACGGGTGAGCATGCGGAAGTAGCGGGCGTTTCACCCGGTCGTTCCATGCGCATTAGCCCTTTCTCATGACTAAGGGTATGCGGGTAACACAGTCGTTCCATGCGCATTTGCCCTTTCTCATGACTAAGGGTATGCGGGTAACACAGTCGTTCCATGCGCATTAGCCCTTTCTCATGACTGAGGGTATGCGGGTAACACGGTCGTTCCATGCGCATTAGCCCTTTCTCATGACTGAGGGTATGCGGGTAGCACGGTCGTTCCATGCGCATTAGCCCTTTCTCATGACTAAGGGTATGCGGGTAGCACGGTCGTTCCATGCGCATTAGCCCTTTCTCATGACTAAGGGTATGCGGGTAACACAGTCGTTCCATGCGCATTAGCCCTTTCTCATGACTAAGGGTATGCGGGTAACACGCATTGCTCCTCCTCGAGGTCCCTGCAAATTTATCTCGGTTCATAGCAGGGCTGTCGCCACACGTCTCTAAGGCTGTCTGGAGGAGGCGGGACTGACCGTTGGGAAGAATTGATCGTGTGGGAGTGAAGTCTCGACCGTGCAGTTGCTTCAAATTTGGCTTGGGCTGGTAGTTCAGGAGTTGACACTGAGGATGACAGAATTAGCCCGCGGTAAGATCGACCTCTTTACTAAAAAAAAAAGCTCTCTGGCCAAAACAAATAATTTTTGACACAGTGAAAATATTAAAAATTCAACTCTCGGATCATAACAGCAATGTCACCCAGTGACTGCAGAGTTGTAAATGAATGGCAATTATAGAACACTTGAAAGTTCAACATAATTTCTGTGTAGCTGTTTAAAGCCCTTTAGGCTGTCTGTCGGTTTGAACGTCAGCTCGGACCAAGGCCGTTTTATTAATGTCCCAACAATGGATGGCTTGTGTCGTTCTGCGTTTACTAAACACGCTTCTCTCTAATCTCCAGAAGGGGCCCCTAAATTCAGCTTGTGACCGCACTGTTTGGAATGTGTTTCTCCAGAGGCAAGCTTTCAATCCTATTGCTCAGTGATAAATGGTATGTACATTATGGTATGCACAGTATCCTCCCTTGGATTTTCTTACCCGAGTAATAGTCCAAGAGTTTACCATTCATTTATTATGCTAGTATTGTTACCAAAACCTTCCAAATTCCTTTTCACATTTAGATGCATGAACAACATCTGACACCCCAGGAGGCATCCTTAAAATGTATCTTAAATTCCCAGTCAGCTCTGTGCCTTAAACACAAATTGCCAACGTGTGTGTGTGTGTGTGTGTGTGTGTGTGTGTGTGTGTGTGTGTGTGTGTGTGTGTGTGTGTGTGTGTGTGTGTGTGTGTGTGTGTGTGTGTGTGTGTGTGTGTGTGTGTGTGTGTGTGTGTGTGTGTGTGTGTGTCTATTTCTATTTCTACCCTTTGCTATTCTGAATGAGAGAAAAATGTTGGTGCATCTACTGTGAAGGGAGGGAAAAAACACTTCCTGTTTGCACACAGATGGCCATTTCCTGTCTCCTGGCAGAGGTTTCCTGTTAACAGTGGCCCGGAACGATGGCTCACAGGTGTTTCAGGCCCCTTGTGTGCACCCCAGACCCTTTAATAACATTACTGCCATTTACCAGTGCACCCCTGACCCTTTAATAACATTACATTACTGCCATTTACCAGACACTCTTATCCAGAGAACCTTTAAGGATTTTTACATAGTATCCATTTTTACAGCTGGATATATACTGAAACAATTCAGGTTAATGCTCAAGAGTACAACCGCAGTGTCCGACCTGCAACCTGCAACCTTTGCGTTACAAGCTCTGTTCCCTAACCATTATACTACACTGCCACCCCATTATACTACACATTACAGTATACTACATACCCGATTATACCATTATACTACACTGCCACCCCATTATACTACACATTACAGTATACTACATACCCCATTATACCATTATACTACACTGCCGCCTTTCAGTCACTGTCCTGCTCCAGTCTGCTGGACTTGGGGACAGGTCATGCAGTTGGTTGCCTCAGTGAAAGTTTCCCCTTTAGCTTTCAGACAGACAGAAGCCTCTTCTGTCCCCTTTCCCTAAAAGCCCTTCAAATGCTCGAAACAAGAAAACCTTTTACTTGTGCACAAACACACAACGGGAGGGGTGGGGGGGGGAGACCATCCCCCTTTGAAACCCTGTCGCAGCTGCAGGGGGTGGGGTCAGAATGTTCTGAACCAAACAAAAGAGGCTGGCAGCATCATGAGCCGGAGATCATGAACTATCCCTTCCTCTACCCCCACCCCCCGATCAGCCTGGTCAGCTTCCTTCTTTTACTTCCTGCCAAGGTTTCAGGGATCTGGAGATGTGGGGGGGGGGGGGGCTCCTCGCGGAGAGAGGGGTTCGCACGCAGTCATGTGCTGAGCGGGGCTCATATCCTGGCTGAGCTAAAAACTTATTGCTCAGCACGGATCTCCTCTCCGGATGCAGTTGATTCATATCTGGTGCAGATGAAAGGGTGCACGGGGGTGCACGGAATTGGGATGAGATACATCCACTCACCCCCAGCTCTAAAGGTTTCTGGATATTATCTAGTGCTTTGTGAGGGCTGAGGCCAGAGTCATGTAAAACTAAAGAACAGAGAATTTGGATTATCACTCAACAGCAAACCTTCTAAAGCACTAGGTTTGCTTCTCAATACCTTTTAAGGTATTGTCAGGCTTGTGAAGGACAATGTTTTTCCTCTCCATCTGATTCCTCAACGACTAAAGGGGAGGTTTAACATGCAAGCCTGCACTTTGTTTGAGTTTTGGTTTGAGATTCTGAACTGTTTTTTAAGCCTTTTAAGACCTAGTTAAATGAGAAATATTGGTGTCCAGATATCACCGCTACACAATACTTTGCAAGTATTCTTCAAGATATTTATGATTATATTCTCATTCAAGTCCACTGTTATTGCAAAAAAAACTTTCTCCAATAAAATCAACTTTGCCAAATGACGTTTCTTCCAGTTTGAGATTCTCACTTGAAGTCTTCTGTCAGAAATACCTCGGCAGGGGTAACTAACTGGGATTGGACAGGTGACATCTTGAATGGGTCACTACAGGTGTCTGATTACAGTGTACTACACTTCCCTGCATTAAAATAAACACCCACTGTCCGTACCTACTGCTCGCTCAAAACAAAGCGACTAGTTTGGGATGTCTGCCATTTCTGAGGATTTTCTGAATCTTTTCTCTGTCATGAATAGAAGCGGGAGCGTTTTGATTCCCCTTTATCATCTTCCAAAAACATATTGCATGCCGTGTCCTGCTATAGCTACATAATCCTCACTGAGTGCCCCGTTCAACGTTTTGGTTGCATCTGCATAAACTGTGATGTTTTGGACAATGTTTGCTTAAGATGTGCAACTCGTCCAAAAATTATAGTATATATTATAGGCCCATATATAATTTTGCCTATGTGTGGGCCTATAATGCCCAAGTAATGCGGATTAGCGCATAATCAGGTTTGTTTTGTTTCTTTCTTTTCATTGTGTGCTAAAAATATTCCCCCATTGTCATACACTGCAAAAAAGGTCTGTCTTCACAAGTGTTTTAGTCTTGTAATGAGACTTAAAATCTTATTTTTTTCTCAGGAAAATATTAGCTTGTTTTATCTTACCCCACTGGCAAATCCTGAAATGAGTAAAACTATCTCACCCCATTGGCAATCTTTTTGTCTTATTTAGCAAAAAAGTAACAGAAATAAGACTCTAAAGTTGGTTTTTGTAGTGTATCGATGTGTCTTCTTTTTAAATTGGGTTTGCAATGTTCTGCATGACAGTATTCCATCACCAGGTATACTGATTGAATTTGTGGTAATGGCAGTGGGAGTTAACTGATTTATGATTGAGGCGAATTGAGAAGGGTTCATAGGGAGTTACTTAGAACATGTTTTTTATCCTTCGTAACTGAATACAGAGTGGGCCTACAAGAGGCTATAACAAACATTTGGTTTTATGAAAGACATACTAAAATATTACACCTGAACAGGCTACAGTTTCATGAATAAAATGTCATATTTTATTGAGCTGGAATTCTGTAAATAAGCACACCTACAAGGATATGGAAAAAAACTCCTAAACAGAGAAATAGTGCGTTTTCATAGATTACCATTAAACACCAAATAAGAGACACATGTTTGCTAGAGAAATGGCAATAAGTAAATATATTAAAGTATTTCCTAGGAAAATGTTTCCTTTAAAGAGAAATAAATGGCACATAGTGATTGTTGTTAACAAAAAGTAGTATTATTAAATTGGTAAACCCTGGAAAAAAATCCCTGCGGATTATTATTATTGTTATTATAATTATTATCAGTATTATTAATATTATTATTCATAATAAATAAGAAAATCACACGCCCTCTTGTGGCGCAAATATTTACTGCAATAATCACCGTCCAAACGCCATGACTACTAGAGGGTTTACACAATCCAAATGAGTCAACATTGCATGTCCTGCAGTCATCTTTTAAATAAAGTTTGTTGGCCTGAAGACCAAAGAGATCAGTCATCTCAATATGAAAAGTCAGGAGAAATATTTGCTAAGCAGCAAGTATTTAAACGTCCTTTTCTCCTTGTTGAAGTTGCATGTTTTTTCAGCTGATCATGGGTTAATGAAGTATATGGGAAATGTCTTTCATGGTTGCTATCTTACCCTTGATCCGTCCAGGAGTGCGGAAGCGGGGGGTGTCACTGGAAAGAAGCGGAAAATCTCGGCCTCGTGCGCCTGCCGGCCGGGGAAACAATCTCTGGAATGTTTCGAAACATGAGTCACTCCCACACACTGGTGAGGTCACACCCACCTCCACCAACTCCCCCCCCCCGCCCCCTCCTCCTGCTCAACAGAAAGAGGGAGACAGGGGGATTTCCATGCATCAGTATCCGTGCTCCACACATGCTTTTTTACCCATCCCCAAACCCAACAACACATGCTAACCGTTCCATTGAGAAGGTACATAAGATCAAAATGGCACCGTGTGCTGCACTATATTGTGTGGTAATTGGCCTTGATCCCTTTCCTTTGTCCTGGATGCAATACAGAAATCTGCAATTCTCTGCTAATAACTTATCGTACTGGCAGTCACAAAGAATTACTCAGAAAGCATTAAAAAATGCACATCTATTCCGAGAAACTCTTTATGACCCACGCTGCTCAACTGATTTGTATTTTGCACTGTGATTAGTACTGGCAGAAGATTGTGGAGTGGGAGAATAGGAGGATAATGCCAGTTGTCACTATGCTGGCAGTATTGAGGCATGACTTGAGGAGGAGGGAGTGGAGAACGTGTGTTAATCATTGCTGTCACCTGCCTTTAGGAACGGATCAGAACACATGGAGCCCCCTGATCTCTCTATACTGCTGAAAAACACTGCAATGAGATACTCCGCAGTCCGCACACAACCACAGTCACGCCTACAGACCACGTTCGACAGCTTGCCGAGGGCACGGTTCAATCTAAAGCAAGACTGGCAAGTCATTAAACTAATGCATGTGTTCTGCCTCTGTGTGACATGCACAGTATCATAATCAAGAATTACATGGTCCAGACATTTTAATTCCCTGTGAATAATGATTTTTGACTGCTAGGGCACTGTAACATATACTAGTTCATACTTGTATTACATGTTTTTTTTTCTACATTTGTGGACCTGCGTCTCAATCATAGTAAGCATGTGCATGGCCCAGACTCAGAATTGACTTTAGCAGATATCTATGCAGGCCAGTGAGGCCATGTTGCCTGCAGCTCATTCATTTGAAGCATTCTCAGTTGTGAACAATCTGAATGTGGATGAATATGTCTGACCAGTTGGAAAAAAGTTGAGGTCCCTTTGACATCGCCGCATATACAGTATGTATGTACCACAGCAGTGCACAGCCTATGTGACAGCTACAGCAACTCAGATAATAATAATAATAATAATAATAATAATAATAATAATAATAATAACTACAGTACTTGACCACATGCGTACACAATTAAAACACGGAGGTTAAAACAGATTGGAGCTTGCATTTTTTGCCTTGAAATCAGTCGCTCTCCCATACCGCCAGAGTGATTTGACTGACAGCCTATACTTGTAACACTATTTTTCTCATGTTCGATTCAAGGCAAATACATAATTCCCAGCTGGAGGGAAAAGAGACTTGATTATACATATTTGCCTTGACACACCGGAGAAAGAACTGCCGAAGTACTACGGAATGCCTTGTTTCCTCTTCATCGCGCGGCGCCGACGTACGTGCACTGCGCTATCCTACAGTGCGCGCGCCCGCGCCCTACCCTACGTAAGTGCGCGTGCCCCTCGGCTACTGTGGCCATGCAGAGGGAGCGAGTGTGGCATCGGCAACGCGTGATCACTGTTATTCCTATTAAAATTCACAGCGGACCTTACGTTATCACTGTACGACAATCGTAGAAAAGCGGGATTATGGTTGTCAAGAAGCGGCAGAGACGTGGAAGAAGACAAAGCACATAGCGGTAAGAATCAAAAAGTTTAAATCCTTTTTTCCGACAGGAATCAACAGTGAGCGAGTTAGCCACCAATCGTGTGTCTCATATGCACGGGGAAAGTTTCTGCTAGGACATAACAGAGGCAAAGGAGTCCCCTCGAAATGGATATTGCAGTTAGCCGACTCTTGTGCAGAGACTTCATTTTACACAACGTTAGCATTGCTAGCTGGCTGTATCATAGGATATAACCTAAAGTAGCCCATCATCACCATAAAGCGAAAATAAAGTTTCCGTCTTGCTGTTATAGTGTTGCAGGTATTCGAATAATTATAGCGTCGAAACGTTTTTGTGTGGTAACTTTGTAACGTTGGCATGCGTCTGCGACTTGGAAAGGAAAACAAATGCGCAACACTGCAGTGTAAATATTTTACTTGTATTAAAAAAAATATTTAGCGTTCTAAGTGAAAACAGGACGCTGAAGTTGTGATATTTAGGCAAACAATATTGGTTGGAGTGCGTGTTGCGGGAAATCGGGGACTGACTGTCAAACGCCATGGTTACTTGGAACTGTCTGGCATTTTCAGTTGAACGTTTCACTAATAAAAACAAAAAAAAATAGAACACGTTTTCAGTGACCGAAAGAAAAACATTTTGTCGTTATGAATTATTGCAGTGAGCAGATCAAATATACAGCTGTTATTTTCAATGTTAAAACTAAAATTGTCATTCTGTTTGCTGCCATGGCAATGTAGACTATATGCTTAAGTGTCCATATTGGATGAATTATCGTTTTCCAGCTTGCCAAAATGTTGTTGCAGTGAAATGATAGCGGCGGATTGGACTGTGAATCTCTTGAACTTAAAGACCCAAGGTCATTATATTTGCTGTGTGTTTGTTCTATCGCGCATACAAATATAGTCTAATACAGTGAATGTCTGTGAATTTCCATCTTTCTATTGATTTTGTTCAGTAAGTTAAGCTGCTAAGCTGAACATCATTTTAAGTAGTTCAACTAGTTCAACGGACACACAGACAAATGTAAGTAAAAGACTAATTTTAGAGTATCATGTTGCTATCCATTATGATTTTGGTAATGATTGAGTTGGTCTATAATTGATAATTAGTTGAAAGACTTATTCAAATTTTTTTTCCAATGGAACTACAGAGCAGTGCAGAAAAACTAGAATTCTCACAGCAGGAAGTATGACAGTCACTCCAACTGTGAAACGGTTTTGGAATACAGATCATGTTACATTGATTCTGGAAGAAATCATTCCACCCAGCCTGCCTGTTCCTGTCTAGATGGAATGGGGTAAAGGGCTGTCCATAGGGGTTGTAGTATCAGCATAATACATACAGCACCACAGAAATCGCCCAGAAGCGGTTTGGACTGTTCTTGTGATAAAGAATTCCCCAGTATAGCCTATGATAGGAAGAGAGGTCTCCGTGTTGTCTTGCTTAGTGTAGCGACTCGTCTGCAGTTTGGTCCTTTGTAATGAGTTGCCACTGTCAACAAGGCTGTTTGTATTTCATTGCTACTTCTGCACCTGCAAACTGAGATGACAGATTTATCTTAGGAGATGTACGTTTGACAGTGACTGTTGTGCCATGCAAGAGGGTTCTGTCAGCAATGGTTAAAAAAACAAACTTTCACCATACAATGACCTGAAAACCTTCCCACAACCAAAAGAGGAAAATATAACCAAACTGAGTTGAACCACACAGCAAGAATGGGCGGGGGCGGGGGCGGGGGGCGGGGGTTCAAAGAAAAATATACAACCTGGGGTGTTCTTGGAGTGGTTTGACAAGCCTGGTTCAATCAGATCAGTCAGTCCTCTGCACAATAAACGGCAATTAATTCTCGTGTGTGTGTGTGTGTATGTTCGTGTGTGTGTTCGTGTTCATGTTCGTGTTCCACCAAATACACAAAACCACAGACAGAAATGACTGTTTTTGATGGTCTTGGTCTGGTCAGGCAACCCTGCAACTTTTCGTGTTCCCTCAAAGTTGTGTTGAATTACATGGGCTGGTGAGGTATAACTACTGGTCTCTTTATTTCAATCCAGCCAGCATGGCAACACATTCTGACCAGCTGAAGTGGTTTTTTTTCTCCCCCTGTTCACATCTGATGTCACTAATATTTGTTGCGGCTGGTGAAGTTTCCCTGTGTTAGTTCTCAATATCCCATGTAGCTGATCTGTGTGGCATTAAGCTGCATTGATTACAGTCGTTTATGTTATTTGCTTTGAAGACCCACCGATAATACTTCAGCAGTAGTGTTTGTAATATTCCTGCCTGTCGCTTACATCCATGCCTGAAGTAATTTCTCCAAATCAGTGCTTTGAAAACTTGTAAAATTGTCTGAAATGTGGAAAAAGGACTGATGAAATGGCAAATCTTAATGCCGTTTTCGTGTGCGTGTGTGTATATCTGTGATTGTCTGTACAGTTGTGCGTGTGTGTCTTAAATGTTCTACACTGACACAACTTCAAAGTCAGTGTTGTTTTCTTGGCTTTGCTGTGATTCTGGTACGTCCCTTTTGTCATTTTTTTATGGTTTGGTGTTGGAAACTGAGTTCTAAGGAAATGTCATGTGACACTGTGGCCTTTGACCCTTTCCTTCCCCTGGGTCAAAGTTAGAGAACAGGTGTGACCCTGGAGCCTGTGACTGCTCGATCAGTGTACCCCATAAAGAGAACTCCAGGGTCTGCAGCCCTTCAAAAACAATTACAACTGGGCTGTGGTATGTGCAAATCTTAATTTAATTAAAACCCAATCAAATTTCTAATTCAAATTGGGATAAATGCCAGCAAATGTACTTGATCTAAAGCATTGGCGCCAAGCTTATTAAATTTTTTTCTAAAAACATTTTTTTGGAATGTCGATCGTGATGTTTGCTTTTCCAAAGCGTGTAAATCAATGCTCCATTTGATTATTCGCTTGAAATTGTAATTATCGTTTTTCAGCCATAGATGGATGATTACATAAATATCCTACCATGCAAGAAAAAGCAGAGTATAAGCACATTAAAAGGCGCTGCATATGAACAGAATAATTACTGCACTGAAAGGAAGCACAGGTTTGTAGCAGCCTTCTTAAGCCAATACAGCTTGCATTCTTATGCAGCATATGCTAAATATCCATTCATACAGCTCAATACTTGTTGAGGCAATTCTGTTTTAAGTACCTTGCACAAGGCACCGTCCTGTCTGGAAACTGAACCTGCAGTATCTAGATTGTAGATACCTGAAGATATCCTGAACCAGCACCCCGCTCGGCTGCCTACACCGCACACCAGTGTGTCCTTTTAATGATCCTGCAAGTGAGATAACACTTCACCTATGCGGGCCTTCACCCAGTCATGGCTGTTCTGTTCTTCAGTAGCCTGCATCAACACCAGTGTTGCCTTTCCTATTGGTGAACCCATGCACCCAAACAGGAATAGCCAGGATGTGTGTACATCGCACCGACTCTAGGATAACGTGAATCTGCTTTAGTGAAGTTCACCACGGGTCAGTGCTGGGGCTGGTGACGCTTTGAGCAGAGTGCAGGTGATTGAAAGGACCGCTTACCATATGGCCCTAGGGGCGTTTCACCCTGAACTCCACATACTTCTTCCAGCATTGGCCGCAGTTGACCTTTGATCACCAGATGCACGATTGTTTAAGTCTGTGCATGTTACGAGTGTGAACTGAAAAGCCAAATGCATTAAGGCTGTTTGAATGAATTTGAACATGCTTCCAATGCCAGAAACATTAGTGTTTGAACAAATGTCAGCATGCTTGTAAACAAATGGTAGCATATATTTTAATTTGCATGGTTTAAAAAAATTTTTGCCCTCTAAACGCAAAAATCACTCGCCCTTCTTGAATAATCTCATTTCCGAGATAAATTGCTTTGTAGATTTGTTTACGAATGACAAACCAACATTAAAGCAGCAGCATCATGCCCACAAACAGAACCAGCTGTCAATTATGGAGATTGTCCGTCACTCCTGAGCACGTAAGAAGTAATGGTTGGTGAGCATTTGGATTCCGTGCAGCTTATGGGCAGATTCAACACAAGGACATTGTAGCTTGCAGAATAGAACTGGAGCTTAGATATCACACAGCTGTCAATCAGAGGGCTCACTTGCAAACTGCATCCAGCCGAGATAAATGAGTTGGTGGTGCCTGTGTGTGAATAGCCATGCATGACTTCACTTTTCTCCCTCTTATTCACACACACATTACCCATCGAGACCCACGAGAAACTGTCACACATAACAATCCTGGTAAATGTGTGCATACTGTTTGACAGTGTTGGCATTTACAGGTAAATATAATATATACTTGAACATATTCAAATGGTTGTATTTTCAAGGAAAGAATATTCAGAAGCCATTTCTGGAGAAAAGTGACAGCCCTGGTGGACGTATGTGGATTTTCTTATGTAGAACTGCCAGAGTGTCTGTAGACCCTGTGGACACATTGTGCATTAATGTTTAAGCAGAAATAGTGTTTACTTACCCTTAAAAAGGCTTTCTTTACTATCTGTACTTAATTTATCATCACACTCTATTTCAGTGTGCCAGGAGGGAGAGAAAGAGCAATGGTCCTGTCAGTGGTAGGCCACATGCAGGTCTATACGAAGGAGAGCTTGTATGCAGATATTAGGGGCCAGGGATGGATCAAGTGCTCTAACCATCGCCCAAATAGTCAGTTGCTTCAAACTCATCATGTTGGCGTTAGCTTAAACATATTGATCAAGCAGCCTGGCACAACTACAGCTTTGCTTGAAATCAATATTGGAAATTGCTGGGTTTATATAACTTAGCCCACACCTCTGACTGCAGAAAGAGCCATGTGAAGAAATCGTGTTGATATTTCTCTGTGACCGGGGTAGGTTGCCTACCCCTACTCCTTAAGATTAGGATTTGACTTTTCCAAACCACGCAGATTAATTCTGAGCCATGATCTCTGGCTCAGTGATGCATGCGTGTCTCCATGTAGACATTTCTAAGGGTTGCCTCGGCGACCCCCTTGGTCAAAAGTCCAAAGTTATGACTATTACATCAGACTAATGGAATGAATGGAGTGGGAGGGGAGTCTCTGTTTTTGGTCTTTAGGAAACTGTGTGCTCAGGGGTGGGCTGAGAAATATTGGAACCATATGGCTTGTGGGCTAAACTTTTACACCTTGTAGCCATAACTTACACACTTGTTCTGTAATCGTCTGAGCACATCCCTCTGGGAAAGTTTTATGTAGGGCACTGTTGATGTCAGATTCTCAGAATGTACTGTTGCTTTTAACAGTTTATGCATTTGGGCAGAGAGACATCAACAGTAATGAAAGGGAGGCTGCCCTTTACAGTGATGCTAGTGACGTTTTCTCAACCTCACTGTTCTTTTCCCCTCTGTTTCACTCAACATCAGTCTGTCCCAAAATGTCAACCCAATGGCCTGATATTTTGAGAAACTTTGGGCAAAAATGTAACCTTTCAACATGGGACGGATCAGTTTTTTATCTTTATGAGTAGAGTGCTGCTTTTTTCATCTTTTTGTGGAAGTCATTAGATGGTGCAAAACATGTTCTTCTTAATGAGACTAGTATAAACAGTGCTATTGGCTATTCCACGCCCCCCCCCCCCCCCCTGTCTGCAAGCTCTCTGATCCTCCCCAGTCCGGTAGTCTTGGATGTTTGCCTTGTGTGTGCAGTGATACTTTTACAGCTGTCACGTGTTAGTTTTTACGTCACCATTCAAAGCAGACAAATGAACAACAAACAAACTGTTTCCCGCCCGCTATCCAAAGCTGATGATTCGGTGCAGCGTTAGCTAATTGGGTTAGGCCGGATTTGACACAGTCAGTGAGAGAGACTGCGGAAGGTTGTGGGGGGTATGGAAAGGATTTTACAGCTTAAGACGACTCCAGTGATCCAGTGAGGCAGAAACCAATCATTAACCGGCACCCAAGCAGTGGTTGCAGGTGAAAATGAAACCCAAGGAAAGCACACCGTGAGCCAAACCTTTTATGAATCACCCTTGTAAGGGGTGTCTGATTGGTGCATGACACATTCTCTGACACATAATTATTGGATGTTTTCATAATCTTTTTTCTAACAAATCGCAGGATCCAGTCAGATAGAGGCCGAAGTGGTGACTCTGGGGTAACTTACTCATTTTCTTTTTTTTCAGAGAATAGCCCCTGGTTCTTGTTAAAATTTTGAGAGTTTGGCGATAGGCAATTCGACACCAGGCAGAGGACTGAGGGACAAGCTAGCCTCTGTGTTTCTCACGTGTTTCCCAAACCAAAGCATCTATGGTGGCTGTGATTTTGCTCTTACCCTCGAACTGAGGAGCTCATACCACTGTGGCGTGGGTCCGTGGATCAGTCAACAAGGCAACAGAATTAATTGTTATCCTGGTGAAGAAATTGGCAAGTGATTAAAGCAACTTGTTGTGTGGTGACAGCAACGGCACAAGCAGAAACTGAAGCAGAAGACCCCATTGGTTTTGGGTGACTTATTTGTTTTTGTATATATATATATATACTTTTAACCTTCATGAAAATGTCTCAGGAATATCAGCCATTTTGGTTCTGTTCACCATGCTCTGCCTTTCCTCATGAAACTCAAAGTGACTCACTCCTTAAAGAGTGCACTTGGTGCAGAAGGTAACCCTTTCATATTCTCAATTCTCACTGTTGGTGAGACCCGTTGATTATAGTGACCAATTGACTCGACCAATGGGGCAACGCAAAGCAGGTCATTTTAGGTAACATAAAGGCAGTAAGATGATCACAACACTGCATGTGTTCTGTGGATATATATCTTTTTTTCACCCAGTTAACCCTTATCCTAATTTTTTCTGTGGTTCAAATCCAGAAATTTAGATACTATTTTTGGCACGAGCACATGCAGTCTCAGCTATTAAAGAGTAACTGAACAGTAATTCTATTAGCGTATAGGGGGAGGAATGTCTTTGGAGTTGAGAAATATTTGGAAGTAGAATGAAGGGAGAGCCTCTCCTCCCAACCCCAGACGGGCTCTACTCTGGACTGGTATGGCTCTGGTCTGTTTCATTTTTCTTCCCCCAGGTTGTCAGGTCGGTGAGATGAGGAAGTCTGCAGTTGCGCGCCAGTCATTTCTCGATCTGCCTCCCCTGTTAGAAAAAGATGTCTCCGTTTTTATCCTTTTTTTTTAGTGCAGGGCACACAGAGTTCAGCTTTTCAGCAGCTTCTGAACTGCATTTGACTTTTAATCTCAAAGTTTTAACGGGGGTCAGTGAAGTCATTGTCCACGATGGGGTGGTGGCCTGTTTTTCAGTGTTCCGTGGGGTTCATAAAGTTGACCTCCGAGTGAAAAGGGTGGAGGGTGGGGGATGGGGTTAGGGGGTACTTCTGTCTAAATCTACATTTTATGAGACCTGTCGCCACTCACCTGCCGTAACTCATGAATGTCTCTCTGAAACCAGAAAGATGCTGAAGATAAATGCTTAGCATGTTAAACGGTCCAAGACCGGAAATGAACTTCCCTCGTCCCGGTGAGCCTACTGTCATCTCTCTGTGGAACTGCCATCTAGTCTAGCCAGAATAAGAGTGCACTAAAACAAAAGTTCCATTCCTAAACCGTTCCTTGCTTAGCTCTGTCAAATATTGGTTTACTAAAGGTGTGGCTGGGCTTACCTGTTCCAATCACTCAGGTCAGCTGGCTCTGCTTAGTGAAATCAGAGGCCAACTAATCGCGGCAAGCCAGTAATGGTGCGGTTGATTTGGGCAGAGACGTCGTACCTCTGAGTGGGAATTTTAACTGGAATCAGACGAAGCCGGAAACCAGCAGGAGTAACTCACATGTCTTCGATTAAATCTTCCCAACCTCTTTTTGTTTTTAAAAGAAGATTTTTGTTTTTCTTTGGGTTTTCATTCATTTTTTTGTGCCTTTATTTCCCTTTCTGTTCTTTCCTGTTCTTGTCTTGCACGGTACCGTCCCCTGGCCTCCACAGCTTGCACGGTACCGTCCCCTGGCCTCCACAGCTTGCACGGTACCGTCCCCTGGCCTCCACAGCTTGCACGGTACCGTCCCCTGGCCTCCACAGCTTGCACGGTACCGTCCCCTGGCCTCCACAGCTTGCACTGTACCGTCCCCTGGCCTCCACAGCTTGCACGGTACCGTCCCCTGGCCTCCACAGCTTGCACGGTACCGTCCCCTGGCCTCCACATCTTGCACGGTACCGTCCCCTGGCCTCCACAGCTTGCACGGTACCGTCCCCTGGCCTCCACAGCTTGCACGGTACCGTCCCCTGGCCTCCACAGCTTGCACGGTACCGTCCCCTGGCCTCCACAGCTTGCACGGTACCGTCCCCTGGCCTCCACAGCTTGCACGGTACCGTCCCCTGGCCTCCACAGCTTGCACGGTACCGTCCCCTGGCCTCCACAGCTTGCACGGTACCGTCCCCTGGCCTCCACAGCTTGCTCGGTACCGTCCCCTGGCCTCCACAGCTTGCACGGTACCGTCCCCTGGCTTCCACAGCTTGAAACGGTTACGTGAGCAGCCGAGTTATTGCTGCTGTCCTTTAACTAAATTGGTCGGGGTGACCCCAGAGAAGAACTGCGGCTTATTTCTGAGATGGAGCAGACTGGTCCTCCAGTGGTAGCGCACTCCCATTCATTATAAACAGACGGGCCTACCTTTTTATCCGGGAAAAAGGTGCCCCAGAAGCAGCAGATGTGTGTTAACACGGCTCACATCCATCAGGGTTGGGATGTTTGTGCACAATAATTGGATATTTGTCCCACCTCTGTGCCGCTGTCAGTTTGCTGAAGATCTGATGGCAAGGTTTGTTTTTCCAGAAATTCTCTTATTGAATAGTCAGTAGAAAGCATGCTTTTACAAAGCCTATCTATAAAATACCCCTCCAAACCAAATAAGCAGGCTATGAGTGATATATGGAAGATCTGCTTTATTTGGTAGTTGAAACTAACAAAACAAAAAAATCAAGTCTGATTAATCCAGAATATGTTCTGTTTTCTCAGTGGCAGGTGCATAATTTATTTTTTATCTTTCTTTTCTCCTTAGCTTGTGAAGCGGCAGTTTTATTTTTTTCCCCTTTGACAATTCAAATTTAATCTTATGAACCATTCGTATTTAACCGAGTTCACACAGAATATAAATGTAAAATTAGACAAAAG
Organism: Synaphobranchus kaupii; assembly: GCA_029718625.1. NCBI lineage: Eukaryota > Metazoa > Chordata > Actinopteri > Anguilliformes > Synaphobranchidae > Synaphobranchus > Synaphobranchus kaupii. The sequence continues at coordinate 12,613,131 of CM056388.1, read as the reverse complement.
AAATGAGAGTATGTACGGGCGGGCACCTGTCTAAAGCAGGCCCAAAACCCAAGGTTTTTCTTCTAATGAAATTCGTTTAGGATTATTCCAATTGGAAACAAAGTGCGGCGTTAAACGGAAGCTACAGCCTGAACTGCAGGCCATTAAGATCTCCTTGTGATAAGACAGGGTCAGAATCACTTCCGTGCGGAGCTCCCTGGCTCTGCGCGTCTTGGACAATGACCGTGCTGTGTAAGCAAGATTCTCCTGCTGAGCCCATTGTATGTACCATTTGTCTGAAGTAAAAAACAACTCTGTGCAGGGGAGAACTGACCCGGTTTCAGCACATAGAGTAAGAAGCCTATTGTGTTGTATGGAAGTCAAGCATCACTCCAGTTTCAGGAAAGCGTAGGCTGAAAGCAGTGCCTGCTGGCAAGACAGCAGCTATGGTTTTACCCCGCCTCCCTCCCTCTTCTCTTTCCGCACTGCCCCCCCCCCCAACCACCACCTCCACCACCATCTCCACCCCAACTGCATACTCTGTGTTCCTATAGACTCTGTGTTCCTTCAGCCTATGCCAGTTTTGGTATTGTCTTTGGACAGTCTCAGTTAACCATGGTGGGTGGGTGGAAGGGGGGGGAAACATAACTTCTGCCAACACCTTGGTCCTTGGATTTGTGCAAACAGACTGGCTTTAACATTTACCTTCAATGACGGGTTGCCACTTCTAATCGCGACTTGATCTGTCTCCAGCAGATAAGCTCCTTCCTCCATGACCTGGTATCTCATTGCAAAGAATGCTGTCACGCAATTAGGACTGGACTGCGAGTCTTGTGCAAGGCCTGACAATCAGAACTGATGACGTCAGGCAGGAAGTGGCTTGTCTGTCCCAGCCTGGGGGATCAATCAGTCAGTTGGCCAAATCGGAATCTATTTTTATTGCTGATTTCATAGTTGCATTGTCAGAACGCAGAGGGAGAATCCAGAAGATATCAGGGTAGTTTTGAGTGTTTAAAATAGGTATGTGTGTGTGTGTGTGTGTGTGTGTGTGGGTAGGTAGGTAGGTAGTGTACATATTACTTTAATGTGTATTTCTCACACCCTTTGTTATCTGTATTTCACTACAACACAATTCTAGGTCACAGCAATCAGATGGCTTATTATATTATCGGTCGTTCCATTTATATATAGGTAGTTGAAATATTACAGTATGCTGCATTTTTCCCATGCAGTTTACCTGTTGAAACACTAGTGAATCACCAGTCGTATAATATAAGCAAGGGGCACAATTTCTGTGATATTCTCTTAAATACGAGAGACAATGCCCTAAAACTATGAATTTATGGAGGAGAGATTTGAGAAGAACGGGAAAAGAGAGCGAACAGTAGGTGCACTGTACAGCAGGGATTTTCCGTTATTGTCAGTCGTTATTTTAGAATGATGAGGTCATAAAGGAAATGGTTTAAACATTTGGTTTAAAAGAATTGCGAGGGGGGGGGGGTGCCTTCTTTATTTATAAATTCATGCTCAGCATTAGTCTGTGATATTGCTCATGTTTTCCTGACTAAAAGGCAACAGATGGGTCCTCAAGTGTTTTGCAGTGGGTGGCGAATTAATAGCGGTTGTTTCGCCGATAATGTGAGCCTCTGGTATAAATCTGTTCAGTCATGACATCGGCAGCACTTGCAGCTGGTTTGTATCTAAGTGTTTAAACTCTGAATGGGCCTGAAAAGGCACCATACTGCAGTTTAGATTGCCCGTGCCCCCAGAACTCTTCTCTTTCAATGGAACAGACCCACCCCCCCCCCCCTCCCCCCATTTAAATAAATAAAATAAAAGGTCTGCCAACACCAGGCCTCCAATGAAATGAAAAGATGATGTAATCTCTAACAGCGTGTTTTCCAGACAGCCTGCAACACTGTATTTTAGAGGAATATCAAGCAGCTTTCTACACTGAAAATAGGTCATAGTACTATCTCCCTCCACCATGCCATCAGGCCCAAATTCAGCCGAAAAAACTGTTTGGATGAGCGCAATCTGGACTGCACTGTGTGACCTGCACCATATAATACTCCACTGTTCCTTGTTTGTCTCCTCCCTCCCCACCCACCTATACACAGATGCACAGCAATGCACGCGATTACACTCCGCCGTTATTTTAATCCTGTGAGAAAAGCCGTCGGGTATGAAAAACACAAGCGTATCAGATGGCGGTTGTCTGGTTTTGCGCTTTTGCCGAGGTCGACTGGGACTTATTTAGTCTCCCGCGTCGCGCGCCTTCGGTCGCGCGGCACAAGGCTATCGCGTTTCCTTTCTGCGCTTTAAATACACGCGGCGCGCACCGCTGATGTCGAGCTCCCCAGGGAGGCGGGTTTCTGTGCAGTCGGGGCAGAACGGGGCCCACGCCGTGTGGCCGTGCCGCTCGGCCGTGGTTAACCAGCTGGCCGAGTTCACGGCAGTGCAGATGTGATTACTGTCACAGGTAGCCACGGTTTTCCCCCGTCCGTCTGTTCCGGGAAACACTCTGTCGGGAACAAAGGCCGTCTCCTCTGACTCAGAAATATCAAGCTATTTTTCACCTTGGAATGAGTTTAGCTTTTTCTTTAGCTCCCACGGGTAATGCCATGACAGTGTTCTGGCAGACTCCTGACATGGCCAGCTTAGCCTTGCCTTTCCATAATTTGCTCTGATGTATTTATTTAAAGTGCCCTATTTATATCTTAATAAGCCAACGTGGGTTTGAAATGAGAGCCATTTGACGTGCCGAGTTTGGGGTGACGCTAATTGGTGAAACCACATCCTTTCCCTCTCCTGTAGTCCAAGCTGTCGCTTTCCTCTGGTCATCCCTCATCATTTCCCCCCCAGAATGCAGCTGTGACTTATCACCATGACGATGGCAGAAATGTGAATCCTGAGGACAGGACTGTCGGATAGCGGTTTTTTGTATCGCAGATGCAAAGATGATTTTGACGGTGTCGGTCATGTGGTCTAAGGCCGCGGTCTGCACAGTACTGCTTCCAGGTGTGTGTGTGTGTGTGTGTGTGTGTGTGTGTTATTGCACATGAGCAGTCTCTCAGCTACCTGGCATCGCTTTATTAAAAGCTGTGAGTCAGGGATGACTCAAAGGGATCCTCCTGTCACAGCTTTTATGGGGGTTCCCTGTGATTATGGGGGTCCTGCGTGGACGTGGTCCTGCCCCTCTGAGAGCCCTCGAGCCTGGCGCCGCTCGACCCACTGATCCCTGTGCCAGAACTCTGGGTTGTGCAGCAGTGCTAACCCGTGTCCTGGCGGTGGTGATTGCGGAAGTGTGCCAGGGCCTGGGTCATACCCCTTCACACCCACAGGTCCTAGCCTCTCCAGAGCACAAAAAATAAATCCTTTTTTAGAGCCCCAAAAGAAAAAAAAACACACTGATAAAGTTTCTGGCATCCCTCGTGTCAAATTGAACGTGACACTGCGTGCCGGGTATGCGATGGTCCGATAACCAGCTCCCCCCCCCCCGACGTGCTTGAATGGTATCTCCTGATGATCTGGAGCACCCACTCACAGGGTTGTGTTTACAGACAGGCTGGGGGCAGGCCACAACATTCCACACAAATAGCCCCCACCGTGCTGCGGACCCCACCCCCCCCAAAGAAACGTCTTACAGAACCACCCCTAATTCAGACCTCCAATGGTGCAAAGACAATTCTTTAATTAGTTACTCTTTCCCTCTTTTGTACCCCAGAAGGATTCCAGGAGGTCCAATCAACATAACATTGCAGCATTCAGCAGATGCTGAAATCCAGAGCGACTTGCACAGATACAATTTCTACATTCGGTACATTTACACAGCTGGATATTCTTAGTGAAGCCGTTCAGGTTAAGTTCCTTGCTCGAGGGCACACCGGCAATGCCCCAGCCGGGATTAAAACCCACAGCCGCCTTCTAGTTGCACGCTCAGTTCCCTACTTCCGTAAGCAGTATGATGACGCAATAGCATTTTTTTAAAAAGAGAATGCTTTGATGTGTTATTTTCCCCCATCTCCCACTCGAATATCCACCCACCGCCCGGCTGTAGTTCCTCTCTGCCTTTCTGAATTGACGGTTTGGTTTGACTGCAGTTTGTGACCGTGGATATCAGCGGCAGTCGAATTCATGCTCCCCCGTTAGCATCACGGAGAACGCCGCTGGCCCTGTTGTTCCTGTAAGTAGGTCACGGGGGGTTCCCGCTGGTCCTGGGGAATGAAAGCCCGGTTTCAGGGAAAGAAGGGATTCCTGTCCTCTGTCTACTTTGTAAAAATCTTACTTCTGATTAGGCCCACCAGTCTCGCTTTCTTGCTCTCTCTCTCTCTCTCTCGTTCTTTCTTTCTCTCTCTCTCTTTCTCTTTCTCTCCCTCCCTCTATGGGTGGGCAGTTGAGGAGGTCAGCTGTACTCGCGCTTGTAATGACAGTCATATGTCCGCTGCGCGCATATTTGAATGATTATTGCATGCATGTATTTATAACGGTGGTGTTATGTCGTGTGCTGTTGTTTAGCAAACGGGCTGACTGGTGCCTTGGGAGTGTCCAGAGGCTGTTTTTAAGCTGTGTGTGATGGGTGTTACGTACGTGCACTGCTGTTAAACTGTAGGGGAAACCTCTCTCTCTCTCTCTCTCTCTCTCTCAAGCATGTGTGTATGTGTACGTTTTTGTATGCATGCCATGTCATTGTGCGTGTGTTTGCATGCGTGTGTGTTTGTGCACTGTACTGTTGTGTGATGATGTTTGTTTTTGTCACTCACTGTCCCTTAGTGTATTACATTCGGACACATATTTTGCTGCAATATGTGCTGTTGGTTCCTCCCCCAGTACTATTGCCAATTTATTGCTCTCCCTCATGGTTTAGGAAGTTTAGGGATATGTTTTTTTAAATTTCTTAAAATATTTTTCCCTAATTTTGTCATCTTCTTGCCATTTTAGAAGGAAGTGCACCTCAGTTTCAACCTCACCTGTCATACAGTGACCAGGTATTCTAAGATATTCAGCTGCTTTCTATTCTCATTTTGGGGCCAGTTAGCAACTGAGCTTGTTTTGTGTTGTAGTTTGGCTGTTCCAATGTTCCAGAAAAAATAGTTTTATTTTCTTTAACAGTGTGGTTTCTGATTTGTGTTTTTTAAAGCAGTGCTGGTCTGAGATCTGTCATTGGTGTGAGATAATTAGTTAGTCTCTCAGTACTAGCTGGCTTGGTGGACTCTTTTTCAGGGTTCAGCTCTTGGGTTTGAAGTGCATGAAACTGCAGTGTTATTTTGGGACTAATTTGAGTTCATTTGAGATTAATCCAGAATTTGAAGTAATTATTTGGTGTTTTTCTTTGGATGTTTAGAATTGTTCTGCTTCAATTGACTGCTTCTCCCATCTCGTGTAGTCATGCTGACTGAGTGGACCCCATACTTCACTTCCATATAAAGAAATTGGTAGGATTACACTGTAAAATATTTTTGGCCAAATTCTGATTGGAATATCAATCTGGTAGAATATTTTTCTGATTGCACTGAAGGCCCTGCAGGCCTATTCCTTCAGTGAATTTACTGCCAGACCCAAGTTTTCTGAGGCACTCATTTTCAGTCCTAAGCAATCATAAAACAAGGTGTTCTAGGACGGTGTTTCCTAGAATTAATGTGTGTCTGCTTTCCTGAGATCTTGCCTTTTTTTTGGAAAATGATTATTTTAGATTTGTTTAGGGTTTACTGTCAGGGGCCCAGTTATGGCAATACTTCTCTAGCAGATCCAGGTGCTCTCTTTACATCTCTCTGCCCCCCCTTTCTCTCTTTCTCTCTCTCTCAGTGGTTTTGTTGTGTATCGCTAGGGGGAGTTTTGGGGCAGGGAATGGTGGGTTGGTATATTTTTGTTTTTGTAATGACATAAACTACAAGAATGTCTCAATAAAGAGTGCTTAAAAATCTCTATCCCTTCTCTCTCTATGGGTCTGGATTGTGTTTTGGTTACAGCTGTACAATCCTCCAGCTCATTGATTATTGGAACTTGTAGAGCAGTAGCAGCCATTGCCAATGGGTCGGGTACAGAATATGGATTTTTGAGCAGAGTAATTTTCAATTGCTGCAGTGATTTACCATCCCCATCCCGCTCAGCCCCTGCCTACAATAGCTTGATTGGCAGCTTTTTTGGCTGCTCTTTGCCCTGTGTGTTGCTCTCCAAGTATGTAAATCCAGATAAATGTTTTGGCTCGGTTGCATAGCAAAGAGACCGCCGGCTGGAAATTGCCACCAATAGGCAAATTTAATTTCCGTACGTTTTTTCTTAAAGTGAAATTCCATTTTTAAACAATGCTTTTTAAAAAAAAATAAAAATAATAAAAAAATTATTATTATTTATTTTTTAAATAAATACACATCACCTCCCACCTCTTGAGGTTCATGAGACATGTCAGGCCAGGATGGGGTAACATCAGAGCTGTAATCAACACCTCTGGCAGCCTGGCCCAGCAGTAGGAAGCACATTTAGCTTTTTAAAGGGGGCTATATGAGGCTTCCCTCTCTTCACTCACCACGGCTGACACACTAAGGTGCAAATATGATGTCCCAGTCTGAGAATGACTGAGAATGACATCAGTAGTCCAGTAGCGGTAGCCACTCATAGAGAGGTTGGTCTGACGGTCAGTCTGCGGAAGGGCTTGGGGGTGGGCGGGAGGGGCGGAGGTCAGTGGTTAGCGGTTGGCAGCAGTCAGAGTTGGCACAGTCACAGAGGTGGGTCAAAATGAGACTAATATGAATGTAGCAGGGAGCGTTTGGGGGGTGGGCTGGGGGGGGCGGTGGGAGGTTGCTGTTAAAGGACCAGGCCAGGTCAGGTGGAGGGGGGGGGGGTATAAATGAAAGGCTCCCTCAGCCATGAACAGTCTTCAGAAGCAGCTATTGCCTGACAGAGCAGAGTTTATTTCACCAATCCACTTTTGCAAGTGAGCGATCAAACGGAGCTGGCAGCACTCTTTAATATTCTGCTTTCGGCTCCCGTGTCTCTGCAGGCACTCTTTTTCATCTGTAGGTGCCTCCACGGCTCTTTGAACCCCGGAGATCTAAAGCTCCACTCCCATCATGTGTGATTATTACTCCTCTTCTTTTCAATTTATTTATGTCATTCTTTTCTCTCTCTTTTTTTTTTTTTTCCTGTAACTCTTGAGCTGCCTCCATTCTGAGATGCTGGTGTTGAACAGGTTCAGCTGCTCATCATCATTAAAGAAACAGACACTACCTACCCCTGCTCACCTACAAAACGAAATAAAGAATGGTAGGCTATATTCGGGGAACACACGCACAAACACACTTATTTGATCTATTAGCACACAGCGATGGAACATCGTGCTGCACTGTGGTAAAGGAGGACGGGAAACCCCGTTGCCTGTACCGCCTTGGCCATTGTGAATTGGTGATTTATGTAGCTTGCGTTTGACACGGTCATTTGTACCACTGGGTGTTTTATGTAAGTCGGTATGTCCTTGATGGAGAGGGTAGCAGCCTGCTATGGGGGTTGGAAGTCTAGTTTCCAAAGACCCCCCCCCCCCCCCCCCTCCCCCAATCCTTGTACTGTACCGTCTTCTGAATTCTCCATTGTTAGTCTCACATGTGGAACTGGAAGCGGGTGAGATGACGGTTAATTTGTACATTAGCAGGTGGGATAGCTATACCCGTTCCGGTGAATATGCCTGTAGCAGACCAGTTATTCACTCCTGTGGTACTTTCTGCTGACAGTTGAGGTTTTTTTTGGAGCATATATTCTGGGTTTTGGACTCCCTGCCAACAGTGTCTGGTCTGTTGCTTGCTGTTGCGATTGCTTGTGATCAACATCACCTGTCACATCTATACCAACACAGAGGCGCGCACACACACACACACACACACACACACACACACACACACACACACACACACACACACACACACACACACACACACACACACAACACACACACACACATACTCTCACAAACACATTCGCAAACCAGCAGAGAGGAATCGTTTGATTTTGACAACATTCAACTATCTCTCCACCCTCGTCCCACCTTCCACTGCAGGGCTAATGCAGGGAGTTCTGCCTCATCCATTTTTAACATGCCTAAATTCCCAGCACCCATCTCCTGAGCAGGAAAGAAAGGACCACAGCACCGTGTCAGTTTAGAGGTCAATCTGTCAAAAAGAGATACTCTCCTAAACACGTCTTATTCAACCGATGAAAAGGCAAAAGCAGTGTGTCGGTTATTAACGTGCGTAGCGTACCCAGTGGATCTGTGCCAGATAAGCAACCAATCGGTGGGCTTTGCTGATTCAAACAGACCCAACAAGCCCAGGCAGAATGCGTGCACCGCAAGTTTTTTATTTCTTTTTATTTTTAGCCCATTATGCTACCTGGGATCCTGGCGCTTTTAACGGGTTCCACTTCCTGGAAGCAGAAATAACACCCTGTCAGAGAGGGTTTCCTTATTTGGCTTGGCAAGGTGTGGCCGGCCTGCAGGAAGCCATGTAACCTCCCCTGGTTTAAAGGCCCCTGCCTGTCCCCCCCCACGCGTCCACGGAGGCACGTCTGAGGCGGGGAGGAGAGGAGCCAGCGTTCCTCTCAAGGCCAGATTACTTCAGCATACCTGCGGCGTCCGGTTTCACACGTCCGCGTCGAAGCCTCGTCCCTGCAGCCCTGCCGGTGCCTTATCAGTCTGCTGCAAGCGCTGCGGTCTCTCTGCCTTCGCACTATTTTTCTAGAAAAGTCCTGCGAGGGTTGCTTTACAGTATCGTGGCGGTGCAACTCTTTTTTTGGGGAGGGGGGTTCTCTTTTGGAGTGCAGCCTCTGTACCCTCCAGGGCCTGTGACTGGATTTGATTTTCTATATTTGTAACAAAAATGAGCAGAATGTGCCACGCCACATTAGCCCTGTAAACAAGGGCCTCATGGCAGCAATCTGGAGAGATGATTGTTCTGCTTTTGTGGTGAGGAATTTTGTCGGATTCCTCATCTGAAACGGCAAACTGCCACTCGAAAAAAAACGGTAATTTGCATCGCGTGAATGTTTTTAGTTTTCTGATGGGACTTTTAATGTTTGGAGTTTTCATGCACTGTCAATCACTTGAGATTACCAATCAAAAGGCTTTGGTTTCCATTGCAAAATGCTGTAATTGGTTCAAATCAGTGAGAGCCAACCCATATCTCCGCCCATGCTGGTGTTCTTGAAGCCTCACTCCCCTATTACTGCAAAAACTCAAATGACTGCCTAAGAGGGAAAATGTTCCGACCCTGCTGGAGTCTTGTGGCTTTGTGAGTAGGTAAAGCCAGGAACCATTCACAGGGCTTGGAGGGAGAAAAAGAAGAATGGCTTTTATGTCTCTTGCGGTTTTCTGTGTGAAAATGACTATTTCCCAGATCTGAGGCTGCAGGAATCCCTTCAGAGGACAACTCAATAGCTCTGGATGTCTTAATTACAGCCTAATTGTCTTCAAGTTAATAGACTCAAGGCGTGAGTAGCATCTTTTATCCTCAGCCTGCATTGTGGTTATCTGACACTAAAAGAAGTGAGCATTAACGCGTAGGAGCCGACCCAGGGAGGTTTCCTTCTGTGACGAGATGCGTTTTAAGCGATTTCCATGTTGTAGCTGTGATATTAGCACACACAGGTTTTGCAGCATCATTCTGTAGGCGTGGCTGAGTCACATGGGTTCATCAAGGGAGTGGGGGTGGGGTGGGGGTGGGTGGGGGGACGGGGGCGGGCAACAGATGTAGAGAAAGAGAGAGGGGCCAGCTCTGCTGCCTGATAAAATAATTATCTTTAAATATCGTCAGTCATGTTGTGTGCATGTGATGTAAGCCCTCTGCCTGTGGCCTTTGGGTCAGCCGTGTTGCCCTTACAGATTTAAAAGGGAAAAATCACGACAACATGACGAATGCGAGCCGGCTGTGTGTCACTTCCTGTGCGTGCACGAGGGAAGAGTTAGCCCTGTCTGCTTTCTCCCCCCCTCCCCAATCTCTCCTCGGAACACGCACTCAAACTGTGATTAATGGCTCCTCACAAACGGTGCGCTGGCCTTTTCGCGAAATGGGACAGTGTGTCAGAGCTGTTATGGATACAGCGTTAGAAATGTTTGCATTGGATCGCAGCGGGTCACTCCTCGCCAAGTTTACCCGTCTCGCTGACGGCCCGTCTCAGGGCCTAGCTGCAGATAGCCACAGTGGTGCTTTCCAAGCCTTCCTGAGTCTGACCTCACGAAGGTGAGCTGACACCAGCAGAGTGTGTAACGATTTGTCCTTAAAAAGGACCCTTCCAGGGAAAATAAATTTCATGGCCCACCAGGTTTTTCAACAGTGCGACGCGTAACGGGATTTTGTTTGTGAACTAATAAAATGAAAAGTAAAAAACCATCTTTATTCAAACCTAAGCCCCAGGTGCTGCTGAACTGCTATAGGAGCTGCTATTTCTGTTTGATTTTTAGTGTACCTCAGAGTGCTGGCGAGGTTGCATCACATTTATCTCGTATAGAAATATTCGTTTTTTTAAAGGTTACCAGATGGGGTTATAAACTGGATTTTACACTGCCTGGCCAAAAAAAAAGTTGCACACTAATATTTCTTTGGACCACCTTTAGCTTTGATTACGGCATGCATTCGTTGTGGCATTGTTTCGACAACCTTATGCAATGTCACAACATTAATTTCCTTCCAGAGTTGCATTAATCTTTGGCTGAGATCTTGTATTGACGACGGGAGAGTCGAACCACTCCGTAAGGTCTTCTCCAGCACATCCCAAAGACTTTCAATGGGGTTAAGGTCAGGACTCTGGTGGCCAATTCATGTGTGAAAATGATTCCTCGTGCTCCCTGAACCACTCTTTCACAATTTGAGCCCGATGAATCTTGGCATTGTCGTCCTGGAATATGCCCATTGATGGGATAACCTTGTCATTCAGTACATTCAGGTACTCAGCTGACTTCATTTTATTACTGCATAACGTTGCTGAGCCTAGACCTGACCAATTGAAGCAACCCCAGATCATAACACTGCCTCCAGAGGCTTGTACAATGGGCACTATGCATGACGGGTGCAACGGCGACTTTTTTTTTGGCCAGGCAGTGTATTTCACATAGGTTAAAGATGACCCTCCAGTACTTGCCCAGGTTGCAGATTGGGACAGGCGTAGACAAAAGGGGGTGGGGTTGGGTTTGGGTACTCCCTGAAATGATTGCAAAGAAGTAGAAACCCCCCGTAAACTCACCTCTCCACTGGTGCGGGGGGGGGGTCGGTTATATTCCATTGAGGAAATGAACTGACATGCAGTTAATTAATTGAAATCGAACGATATGGGCGATTTTCAATTAACAAATTAGATTTCAGTTAGTTGGCTAGCGAGTTGAATTGACTGACTTGAAATGAAGTTGACCGCAATCCTTGTGAGTAACAGTTCTACGCAGAGTATAGCGCAGTGTTTATATGAGAAGATCTTTTCTAAGCCAGTAAGTTAAGCACAAGTGGCGGCAGTGTAGTTTAATGATGAAGGAACTGGCCTTGTAACCGAAAGGTTCCCAGGTAGGACACTGCCGTTGTATCTTTGAGCAAGGTACCTAACCTGAATCGCTTCAGTATACTGTATATCCAGCTGTCTGAATCGATTCAGTATACTGTATATCCAGCTGTCTGAATCGCTTCAGTATACTGTATATCCAGCTGTCTGAATCGCTTCAGTATACTGTATATCCAGCTGTCTGAATCGCTTCAGTATACTGTATATCCAGCTGTCTGAATCGCTTCAGTATACTGTATATCCAGCTGTCTGAATCGCTTCAGTATACTGTATATCCAGCTGTCTGAATCGCTTCAGTATACTGTATATCCAGCTGTCTGAATCGCTTCAGTATACTGTATATCCAGCTGTCTGAATCGCTTCAGTATACTGTATATCCAGCTGTCTGAATCGCTTCAGTATACTGTATATCCAGCTGTATAAATGGATAATATGTTAAAAAAAAAAATTTTAAAAGTTGTGTAAGTCGCTCTGGATCAGAGCGTCTGCTAAATGCCTGTAATGTAATGTAAAAAAGTTCAAGTTGTGCACCTTTACCAACTTGACCGTTTGGGAGCCCAAATAGTCCAAATAGCTCAAATAATGCTTTGAAATGAACAAATTAATCTTAACATTCAACAACATTTTCTCTTATCTAAACAATGCACGTTTCAGTTTTATTTTTTATTTTTCTGCGCGCCCGGGACAAAGCAAACTAGTCTAATGCCTGAAGCCTTGAAGTTGTCAGACTTTGTGAAGGTCAGGACTGTAGACGGCGCACAGGGATGGCGGTATACAGCCGGAGGAAAATAAAAAGGGCCCGGCCCGCCAGCTGTGTCCCAGAGCCGTCTCTGCAGGCCGTGATCGGGTCTGGTGCCGAAGCGGGCAGGCCACATGGAGGCGCTTTGATTGGTGCTCTCCCAATGGCCGCGGACACGGCCAGACTCTGTAATCACGTCTGTTCTGCTGCTTTGAGACAACGCTTACTCTCCAGCTGCTAGCTCAGGCTTTCAAAGCGGATTAGATAAGCCCCCGCCCACCCCGAGATCAAGCGCACGCTTTCTGTTCATCCTGAATTGCCCCCCGCGGCAAAGTGTGCTGTTCTGGGAAAATGGGCTGCCTGGATCGTTCCTGTCACATCCAGGCAAGGGCTGTACTCTGTCTCCCATAATGCAGCAGTCTGATTCTCTAGCCTGTTTGTGTGGAATTATTGAGTGGAATTCAACAGGAAGTAAATTGCTGCTCAGGCTTTTGTTAAGGGGTAGTCTAATCCATGAAGACCCATGCCTACTCTCCCACTGCGCCCGTACAGGGCTAATGTCAACCACTGCATTACTCTCCCACTGCACCCATACAGAGCTAATGTACACTACATTACTCTCCCACTGCACCCGTACAGGGCTAATGTAAACTACTACACCCGTACAGGGCTAATGTAAACCACTGCATTACTCTCCCACTGCACCCATACAGAGCTAATGTGCACTACATTACTCTCCCACTGCACCCGTACAGAGCTAATGTACACTACATTACTCTCCCACTGCGCCCGTACAGGGCTAATGTCAACCACTGCATTACTCTCCCACTGCACCCATACAGAGCTAATGTGCACTACATTACTCTCCCACTGCGCCCGTACAGGGCTAATGTCAACCACTGCATTACTCTCCCACTGCACCCATACAGAGCTAATGTACACTACATTACTCTCCCACTGCACCCGTACAGGGCTAATGTACACTACATTACTCTCCCACTGCACCCATACAGAGCTAATGTACACTACATTACTCTCCCACTGCGCCCGTACAGGGCTAATGTAAACTACTACACCCGTACAGGGCTAATGTCAACCACTGCATTACTCTCCCACTGCACCCATACAGAGCTAATGTACACTACATTACTCTCCCACTGCGCCCGTACAGGGCTAATGTAAACTACTACACCCGTACAGGGCTAATGTAAACCACTGCATTACTCTCCCACTGCAGCCGTACAGGGCTAATGTAAACTACTACACCCGTACAGGGCTAATGTAAACCACTACATTACTCTCCCACTGCGCCCGTACAGGGCTAATGTAAACTACTACACCCGTACAGGGCTAATGTAAACCACTGCATTACTCTCCCACTGCAGCCGTACAGGACTAATGTAAACCACTGCACTCGTACAGGGCTAATGTAAACCACTGCATTACTCTCCCACTGCACCCGTACAGGGCTAATGTAAACCACTGCATTACTCTCCCACTGCAGCCGTACAGGACTAATGTAAACCACTGCACTCGTACAGGGCTAATGTAAACCACTGCATTACTCTCCCACTGCACCCGTACAGGACTAATGTAAACCACTGCATTACTCTCCCACTGCAGCCGTACAGGACTAATGTAAACCAATGCACCCGTACAGGACTAATGTAAACCACTGCATTACTCTCCCACTGCACCCGTACAGGGCTAATGTAAACCACTGCATTCCTCTCCCACTGCACCCGTACAGAGGTAATGTAAACCACTGCATTCCTCTCCCACTGCGCCCGTACAGAGGTAATGTAAACCACTGCATTACTCTCCCACTGCACCCGTACAGGGCTAATGTAAACCACTGCATTCCTCTCCCACTGCACCCGTACAGGGCTAATGTAAACCACTGCATTCCTCTCCCACTGCACCCGTACAGAGGTAATGTAAACCACTGCATTACTCTCCCACTGCACCCGTACAGGGCTAATTTAAACCACTGCATTCCTCTCCCACTGCGCCCGTACAGAGGTAATGTAAACCACTGCATTACTCTCCCACTGCACCCGTACAGGGCTAATGTAAACCACTGCATTACTCTTCCACTGCACCCATACAGGGCTAATGTAAACCACTGCATTTCTGTGAACTATAGAGAAACTTTCCCTCTACAATGGACGAATGTGGAAGCAGCGCTCTGGTGCTCAAAAATCAATCTGTATGCTTAGTCATGCCTCCATTAAAAAAGATGTTTTTAAGCGGTGGGAGTCTTAAATTGGTCAGATTGCAGAGGGAAATGGATTGATAGATCGCTACACATTTCTAGTTGACTGAAGTGCTGGGGATCGTAATCCCCCGGTAGCCCCTGTACTCTGAGATGTGGGGAAGGCGTCTGATGCAGATTTTGGTTTAATTGGGTTTTTCCCCTATCGCTAAGTCGTCACATTGAGGGTTGATTGAGTGGAGCCATTGGCTCTCTGACTGGTCTCTGATTGGCCACAAGATCAAAGCCTGGTGCTCGAGGACAATGCAGAGCTTGACCAGTTTCTGCATTGAAGCAAAATATTCTTTATGAATATTGAACTCACAGAAACACACTTTTCTGTGAATTCAATATTCATAAAGAATATGGTTCCTAAGGCTGAAGATTTGAATAATTGAACCCCACATTTTTAACACCTGGAGCATTGTTTGAACCTCAGGTTTTTTGTGTCCAGGGTCACTGGGAGGAGATGTGTGTTCACTTGGCTTTTTAACGTGTCAGATTCCCAGGCTTAGAGTGAAAGAGAGAGAGCTCCAAAGTACAGACTGCATGGCCTAGCTATAGAGACCTGGCTGCCCCGAGAAGAGAGACTGTGCTCCCACTGCAGTCAACAACAAATGGAGGCAGAGCTGCACTTCATCACCCTATGTGATATATATATAAATAAATTAGAGAGAATAAAGTTTATTTTCAGTATTACAATTATTATTAATATTACTACTATTGTTATTACTACTAGTACTAGTATACATTTCATGTCAACGTTATATTTTAATTCTAATATTTATTGTTGGTGTTATTACTTATATTTATTGTGGTTGTAAAATTATGATTATTATGCTTTGGCAATATGTATGTCAAAATGTGTAATGCCAATAAATCATTTTGAGAGAGAGAGAGAGAGAGAGAGATTTATCCACTTTATGCCCACACTATCACTTTTCTTGGCTCACCCGGGTATGTGGGTGGACGCTTATTGTATCCAGAGGAAGGACGTAGGAGGACACTCCACTCATCAGAGCAGCCAAATGCACAGCATTTATATTCCATCCTGAGCGGTGAATGATCGATTCGGACGGCCAGGAACCGCTTCCCCTTCCTCTCCCACCCTGAGCAGTGAATGATCGATTCGGACGGCCAGGAACCGCTTCCCCTTCCTCTCGCTCCCTCGGTTCTTCGTGCTCTCCTCCTCTATGACGCTGGATGACTTCAGATGGAAAAAATGGAGAGGAGGCTCCCTCGCTGCTTCTGATTAATGAGCGCGTGCGGACGCCGTTGCGTTTTCCGACGAGGACTGAGCGCGTTGGAATCTGCACGTTCAATCCCCCCCCACGCCACCTGGTCAAGTAGGTGTCCCGGCTAGTCGGGTGAAGCGTTGAGCAGGTTAATTGGAGTGTTGGGTGAGGGAAAGATGGAGAGGTGTGCGATGAGGTGTTGGCCGTCCCACCCCCACACCGCTGATTTCACCGCACTTCCTGCCGAAGCACGCGGAGCGCTGTAAACGCTACTGCTGGGTTTGGGATTAGCCGGGCCGAGTGACGCTTAGGAAAAATAGAGACTGATGGGCTCTGTGTAAACACCATCAGGCCCGTTCTCTCCTTCCATATCCACAGCTCCACAGCCTCTCTGCTCTGCGCCGGCATTGAGGGGTGCCCTTATATAGTATTGTCTCTGAGACGGGCTCCAGGGTGAGGGTGAACTCGGGATGTGAGGCCTGCAGAAGCAGACAGAACTGAGGCCAGGGTGGGAAGTGACCCTGCTGGTGATGAGTCACGGGTCTCCAGCTTACTCCGATGTAAAATGAGTGATTCAACAATGCCGTCGCTGGAATGTAACTTGGCCCGTGTGCCTTGTGCTCGGGGCCCATTTTTCAGGCCTGCAACCAAAAGGGAACAATTTCACAGCGTGCCGTTGCTTTGTTCCAAGGGGGAAAAAAATGGTGTTTTGTTACTTTCATCATTTATCTCAGGCAGGACCAGCACAGCTGCTAATTTACAGGGAGTGACTGAAATTCAGTCAGCCTGACAGCAGGGGATTTGCCTGCAGTATCACTGATTGGCGAATTAGCAGAGCGATACATTTGTAGAAGGCCAGTTGGAGTTGAGCGGTGGAGTTTTGTGTTGCCAGCTCCTGTCTCTCAGGGGGAAGGTTGAAATGAGGTTGAGTGAAGTGAGAGCAAAACCTGTTGATTGGCTCTCGCTTCACCCACCGACTGCCAGAAAACCTCGCACAGGCCCCTCCCTCCACCACCGCAAATAGTTGAAAGTCGGTATCACTAGAATCGGTATCGCTAGAATCGGTATCGCTAGAATCCGCATCACTCGAATCCACATGGTGAGAATCTGTATCACTAGATTCCGCATCGCTAAAATCCAGTATCTGCATCCTTAGAATCTATATCACTAGAATCCACATCAGTAGAATCCATATCACTAGAATCTGCATCGTTGGAATCCATATCACTAGAATCCGCATCGTTGGAATCCATATCACTAGAATCCACGTCGTTGGAATCCATATCGCTAGAATCCGCATCGTTGGAATCCATATCGCTAGAATCCGCATCGTTGGAATCCATATCACTAGAATCCGCGTCGTTGGAATCCATATCACTAGAATCCGCATCACTCGAATCTGCAACGCTTCGCAAGTGTCTGAGTATTTGCGGGGCGTGTTTCTCATCCCACATGCCCAGCGAGAAGCACACAGAACCAGCGGGGTCTCGGGTCTGGCCAGGTTATTTATGTGTTTATATTACATGTTTGAGTAGCGAGGCCCTCGGGAGACCGGCAGCTCTGTCCGTGCCAAACCTCACTTAGACGACACTCTGCGCCAGCCCTGGCCATACAGGAATCTGGCACCGGCCAGGAACCCACCGGGCCCTGTCCACCCACCTGACCACCCCGTGTTTGTTTTCCCCCTAGGGCCGTTGTGTTTGCATTGCGGACTGTCCGTCACCCCGAGCGGATCACATGGCCGCTTGAGTTCACGCCACCCAGCGGCCGGTGTCCGAGGGAACGGGGGAGAAAAGCAGTGGTTTCTTCGGGATACCTGCCTGACCTGCTGCAGGTGAGTCGGGTGGGGGGGGTGTCACGGGTGTGCGGTGTTTCACAGAAGAGACGTGTTTTGTTTTTTTTGTCTGCCGCTCTACGCGTTTGGACTTAGGGCCGAAACATACCTCACGCAAATACGCGAACGTGGACGCTTCGAGCTACGCGAATGCCATGACATTTGTGAACGACAAGCACAGAGGAAAGCACAGATCGAACAAGAAAATTGTTTACTGTTGTTGCCTGCTATAGCATCCCTCGCTGCAACACTCTGGTGTGTCTTTCACAAACGTCCTGGCAAAAGAAAAATTGCGTAGCTCGAAGCGTCCACGTTGGCGTGAGGTATGTTTCGGCCCTTAATCACAATTACTGGTGGAACGGCGAGACGTGGTGCAATGTGGAGGACGGCGGTCTCTCGAGCCATATACGAGTCCCCCCCCAAAAGGCTGAGGGGGTTCGAGCTCTCGCCCTGGCACCTTCTGAGCTGTGATCCCTCTGCTTTCTACCTGTTTAAATACAGCAAAAACAAGGAAAGGAAAGGAGAGTGAAGAATGAAATATTGGTTAAGTATAAATCAAAACGATGGTCGGTATAAGTACCATTCAGAAAATACATTTTATTGTTTTTATTGGCTTGTAGATTGCAATAAGAGAGTAAGTTGTTTAAATATATTTGAAATGCAAGTTAATGTATTATAGTTCAAGACTTGCCAAACTGGATGTATAATACTGGAGAAACTGTAACTACTTGTGATATGCATGATAAATTTACATCATAAATCATAAGCACATTTATTTTGAACACGATTGATTGGTGCGGCACAGATTTTATAAGGGCTGTTTTGTCTTAAGGGGATAGGCCTGTGTAGTTACTATCCATTTTCACTTGCAAACATTCAAAGCCTGACACAAATGGCTGCTTAAATGTGACAATGACAAGCACCTGATGTCTTTTTTTTATTAGTGCTGAACAAGAAACCAATTTTACATGTGGCTGCAATAACATGAAAAAAAAAAACACTTGTCAACTGTCCGGCAAAGGCTCATGGGTAATGTGCTCCATCTCAAGATTTTATCTGGCTTTGAGAAAAGGTCTTGGGTCATAACCGCTGTGAGGTAAAGCAGAGCCAGCCGGCTGTAAGCAAACATGGGCCGTCCCGTCGCGACCTAAACACGCTGTCACTCCCCCCCCTCCCCCCCCTTCCCCCTCGAGGGTTACGGGCTGGAAAAGGATCTGGAATTCTGCACTGGCCCTTTGGGGAAGAGGAGTGGGTGGGAAAATTGCTGAGAATAAAGATGTGGGAACTTGCTTTGTTGTGGAAACCATTTTTTATTTATTTTTGGTGGTGGTGGGGGGGGTGCAGTTAAGAACGAGTGAATGCTATCCTGTACAGACATAATGAGGGCTTACCCTCCCCCCACCCCTTGCCAACCACACTCACAGTCAAGTTTGTATTTCCTGTTTTAAATGCTGAATGGGCCACGGGTACAGGCGCTAAACTCTCAGCTTAAACGCAAGCGGAGGGAATTTTCAGGCACAGGTCTGCATTTACTTAGCTTTTTATTGGCCACTTCCTTCTCATTAGGTTAGTTAGGCTGCCCTTATCGCCAATGTGAGGTTGTTTGTTTGCTTCGGGAGGAGCTGAAGGCTAATTGAGTTCACCGGGGCTTGGCACAGTGTCCGTCTGTCTGTCCTTTCTTGTCCCAGTTATAATTTGTGATTTTGGGGCCCTTGCTTTGCTCTAGGCATGAAAAAAAAAAGACTATCTTTGTCAAGCCAGCGTTAAATTGGACGTGTCGGTACGCGGATGAGGAGACGTCTAGATTAATGCACGAACACGCAAAACCGTATTCCCCCAACCGTCGGACACAAAGGAACTTTCTTTTTGTAAGAGTCGGAGAGAGGAAGTCTGTTTGACTGAACCCAATTATTTCTAAATTGTGAGTCACTGGTAATGAGGTCATTACCCAGTCCCTAGGATAGGGCAGAGAAAGGGCGTACCTCAGTAATGACCATATATGTGCATGCACTGTCTGCATTCCAAGCATTAGGGTAAACGATCACATAACATTTTGACCTGTGCCAATGACCAACCAAACGTGTGCGACCCAGAGGCAAACGTATCACTTGCATGGTTTTGCGGCAGGAGGGTCTCGCTGTTCCTGTGGGGATCTGAATGAAGGTTAGATTTCAATATATTCCAGTGATTTTACTTGTTAGTACGGTATATGCGTGCACCTTAGGTTTTTATTGTGAGGGAACACATTACATGTACAATTCACTTACTCTGTTCCTTTCAGAATGGCTTCTTAGGCAACACAATACACTTCATTTCTTTTACAGTCATTAACTTTTTCTCTGAAACAGTAGCTGCCTCCAGTCAGGGGTTCAATCCTGGTGTGATTCTGAATGGATTCCGCCACTCTTCTCTAAACCACTTTCTTTTTTTTTTTCTTTATTTAAACGGTGTGGCCCCGGTAATGTAGACGGTCACCGGACACCTGGGCACATCCAAATGGGCTCCTGCAAATGGAGTGGGGGAGGCGGGGGGGGGGGGTCCACGTGTGGTCGGTCTCCTCGTGCCTCCTGCTGAACTGCACCAACCACTTCACTGACTGTTTAATTGCTTTAGAGTGTTTTTTTTTTTTTTAAACATGCGTAAACACTGCAGCCTCCGCCCCGCCCCCCCCCCCCCCCCCCCCCCCCATGTGTGGGCGGCGATACCAGAGCCGCACAAGCGCAGCTGTCAGCTATCCCTCTGCATTCTGGGAAACCTCGTTTCTGTAGGCACTGTGCGTGAGCGGGTGACGGGCACCAGGTCTCTGTGGGTCAGGTGACTGCGTGGGCCGGCTCAATCATGCCTCAACCCCACTTAGGGGTGTTTGAGTTTCAGGATTTTGATGGAAGAGGGGTGCAGCACAAAGAAAAGGGGGTACGTGGGGGTTTTTTAAAAATAGTTTTTTCTTTTGTTTTCTGTATTTAATTACAGTTTCAGTATTCTGAAACTGTAAAGAAATTTTATAGGAAATGTCATTTGCTTAATGTTTCCTACCCTGTCAACCTCAGCTGATGTACAATGAAGGTTTTGGAAGCCCCCCCCCCCCCCCACCACCACCACTATAAGGGCTCTATTTTCTGGCCCGTGCATGGCGTGTGCCAAGCCATCACAGTCAATGGCGTACTGGGCGTGGCTACTGAATTTTGTTATTTTCAGTCCAGAGGCGAGGAACACATAGCTCACAGGGGACTGCAATGGAAGACGATAACGTTATATCTATTTTGCATTGATATCGTAAAAGAAATGTATACTATCAGTGTATTTAATGCATTTGTCTCACAGTGGAATGTCTAAAATCACAAAGTAAGTAGGCCAATACATATTTTTAATAGGATATGTAGTGCAGTGATTGCATCAGATTGTGTAAGTCAATAAATTCTACAAGTCACTAAACTGTGAGAAAAAAGTGTGCCTTTGTGTGGTAGCCTAGGATCAGGGCTCTGTGTAAACACCGTCAGGTCCCTTCTCTCGTTCTATAACCATAGATATGGTATTCTATAACCATATAACCATCATTAAAAACAAATGCATACAGGAATCATAAACATAAACATCATAAAAGCCTAACATAAAAAAGAAAAAAGACAATGCACAATAAATGCAAAGTATGCATTTTACCTGTTTGGGGGATTTATATATGAAGTCAAATCGGACAGCATATGATTCATGAAAACGGTTTATTGGCTTTTGAATGATCATGCATGCATTGCTTGGGAAAGCCCCGAAATGAGCAACTCACCATGGACTGACACACCCACACAGCGGGTCTCCTCCCACTTCGGGGCACGGCGAGTCAAGCGGGCTCTTGACGAAATGGCGACTTCGCCAGTGGGACAGCTCGCCATGCACCGGCCGGAAAATAGAGCCCTAAAGCTCTTTGAGACCATGAGATGGGGGATGCTCTATAAATGCAGTCCATAATTTTTATCTTTAGTATTATTAAATGTGTTAAGCTGCAGAGTGAGATGGGCGCGCTCAATCTCCGTGGCCACCCGCGCAGCCTCAGCCTTCAAGGCTATGCCCTGCGGATGCCATTAATAAGCTGGAGTCGATGAAAGCTCGCGGACGTGTGCGTTCCGCTCCGTCGAACCCTGGGAAAATCCCCCGTCACACACTTCCACGGCAGATGGTGCTCGGATTGGCGCCATCAATAACGTTGGCTGATCAATCCCGCGCGCCCGAGGGTCATCCGCCCTCCTGTCCGCCCGCGATCGTGTCGTCGTGGTCACGGTTACCCCCGCCGCTCCTCGGCGCAGAGGTCTGACCAAGGCGAGAGAACGGTGACGGAAGAACGAGGGTCGCCACGCAATGCCCCGTCTGCTACAATATTGTGATGTAATGTAAATGCTACATGATTGTAATGTCAAGGGTGTGAGTAGTTTTTGAAGGCACTTTACCCAGAATGCTTTGGCATGAGGTTACAGTATTGTCTTGTGACAAACCATTCAGGAAGCAAAGAAGCCATTGAACATCTTGCAGACAGTCATAATCTTTTAAAATGGTGTTTAAATAATAATATTAGATGGAAATTGATCACGCCCTTATTTCGACCCTTTAGATTAAAAACGGAGACACAAAGATCTATGGAATTCAGTTACTGCGTTCAGAAAAGATCCACACTCATTTATTTATTTATTTTTGTTACAATCAGGCAGATTTATTCCAACAACGGTATGTTGGCTTCATCAGTGAATTGTTGTATGCTGATGGTATGCATTCCTTGGATAATAATAATAATTATCATTTTGTAACAGTCATATTTAGTAATAACTGTAAAGCACGGTATTAGTGACTGCTTTTCTGCTATCAGAAGAGAAAATAAAGAGCAGAAATGAAAGGAGAGCGTTGTGGCGAGCTTGAGTCCCTCTGGGTGTACCCTGTGCTTTCAGGAAGGAAACTGAGCCTCAGGAGGAACCTGGATGAGGGCACGCCAGCATTTACCGCTGCATACTGTACGAGTGTACGTGCCCCTCCTGCAGCCATAAATCTCACTCTGTTAGAAGATAGTTTACTTTAACTTCTGCGTTCATTGTTATTTTTAACAGTTGATACTTTTTTTTCTTTTTTTTTTTGCATTGACTAATGTTATTGGAATCTCTTGGCCTGCTGATTTCAATTGATGAATCATTCCCTTGGCTTAGAAATGATTTAGGAAATAATTTATTTGAAATGGAGTCTAATTTTCCCATGGATTTGTTGGTGGGCAAGTAATTCGATATCCTGTTGAGTCTCTTCTCTTGGGGGTTTCAGACCTGTTTTGACACTGTATTTAGATTTTTTAAAAATCTTTATGGCCTCCAGCTATTTTCGAAAGATAATGCATAGCTCTGTAGGATTGCCCAATCTATGCCCTAAGAGTTCAGGTTAGATTGGGAAAATTTATGGTATTGCAGTTACTGCTCTCTGCTGTCAGACCAAATTACAGATCTGTTGTATGTGAAACAAAAAAACACATTTTTCACTTTTCAAACTTTTTTCATTGGGTTTTTATAATGTGCTGTTTTTTATTTTATTTTAAAAGCTTAATGACAATTTACCTCATGGTGCTGTGCCCTTAATTACCAGTAATGAACTTCAGTTTAGCCCTACATTTTTATCAGTTCCGTCACATTTTTTCTTGTTAACCACAAAATTTAGATAGAAATTTCTATCTCAGAGTGCCACATCGGATAGACTGGCATGACACCCCCCCCCCACACACACACACCCCCCCCCCCCCCCCCCCCCCCACACACACACCCAAATTCATGTGAATTCAGCGGATGGCCTCTCACTTAATCTCTAGTCTTTGTCTATCCGTGTTTTTCATCGGGGGCTTTGTAAGCCTCATCCTCCCTGGTTTGGTTTCCCGTTTGCTGTGGCTGCAGCTGTTTAAACTGGTCCCTGTATGTTAGCTCTTTGAAGCCGGAATGAGAAGCAGGATTCTTGCCCTTTGAGTTTCTGTACCCCAGTTTCTATCCGTCATAAATTTGCCTGCTGCATATCATTGAAAACCAGTCTTCATTTTTGCAGTCTCTTGAGTGCTGGCTCAAAAAAAAAAAAAAAAACTACTTCAGCCATTTTCCTTCTTGGGATTGCTTTATCATTGTGAAACTGCACTGCTAGATAACATCTCAGGCAGCGTGCTCATATGCCAGAAAACCCCAAAGTGTAATATGTACAGTTAATGCATTTTAATCCACAGTCCTTTGGCATGCTTTTAAAATGAAAAAAGAAACACCAAGGGGATGCTTGGGAACATTGTGATACTTGCATCTTTATTT
Source organism: Synaphobranchus kaupii (assembly GCA_029718625.1). Lineage (NCBI taxonomy): Eukaryota > Metazoa > Chordata > Actinopteri > Anguilliformes > Synaphobranchidae > Synaphobranchus > Synaphobranchus kaupii. Next base: position 12,589,259 of record CM056388.1, on the reverse strand, counting down.
AGTCTAAAATCTTAACATCTGGTGCTTTTTTGTGCAGTCAGCACAGCGGGAGTGGCTGTCGCTGCAGAACACCCACTGTTCTGGGATCAGTCTAATGCCAGATTCCAGTTTTGGGTTTGGTGAAATATATCACTATCAGATTCCATGTGGTTCTGGGATCAGTCTGATCCAGAAAGATAAACGGATAAGCAAAAAACCGCTCTCATTTTCTCTCTCTCATGCTCTCTCTCTCAATTGAATTGAATTCCTCGGTATCTCTCTCTGTCTCTATTTTTCCATTATAATTTCAATTGTGCTTTATTGGCATGAAAGGAAGGCATTCCAATGTTGCCAAAGCAATACAATATTGATAATTGTAATAAATAATAATAATAATAAATAAATAAAATCAATAAATACATAAGGGTGGTATTGTTAACTTTACATGTTGCAATCAGTATAAGGAAATGTATAAATATATGCAAGATGATTATACAGTCTCTATCTCTCGCTCTGTCTCTCTGATGGATACAGGGTCAAAGGATCAGGATGATGCATGCCACTGAATCAGACTAGGTAGGAGCTGCCCGAGAGTTATCAGTCACCGTTTTCCACTGCTGCCCAGAACACGTGAAGGGCTTTATGTGTGAGCATATCGATGAACTAGGGTGTGCTAGTGCTACTGCTCGTGGGTACATCTCTATAATTGTTGGGTCAGATTTCCTGTGGGGGGACGGGGGTCTGGAGGTCAGGGTTTCCTATCCCTTTCAAATCTGCAGCTTCCCGGAAAGGGACATTGGTAAATTCCCTGAAAGAGGGTTCGGGGGGCGGGCGGGGCTTTCCTGTACCTCACAAGTAAGACGGCTCTAATCCCTCAGAGTTACAGTCTTATTAAGCCATCCTAAAACTGTGAAAATATTTGCAGAAGCCAGGGCAGCTGGTTGTGGATTTGGTGGGGGTATATGTCTCCCCCAGGATGATCAGGGGGCCCAGTGTTCCCACTTTAATCCCATTAGCCTCGACCTCCGCTAGCTCCACCCCGGCCCACCCTGGACCCTGACATTAGGACATTACAGACCATGCTCAGAGCGGTCTCCCAAACCCCTCCCCTTGTGTTGTTGCAGCTGTGCACGACCTGCCTCTGAGCTGGCGGGGTTGTAACAGAGGGAAGTGTTCAGCTATCCAAAAGGAAAAGTCTTTAAATGCCTTTATCATTTTTATCAATAAGGATGGATGGGTGGCTGGCTGGATGTATATAGATGGATGGATTTGAGAAATTGATAGACAGACGGGTACATATACAGATAGACAGATAGATGGATAGATTTTTAGAAATTGTAAATCATTTTGGCATTTTCGTGGAAGGGAGCAGAGGAGTAGCGAGGATAAACTGGTAAATGACTACACTGTACAGACTGCCAAAGCAGCGAGCCACGTGATCAATAACTCAAGACAAGGTATGTGCTCATATGTGCCAACGCTGGTCATGAATCATCGTTCTCCAGGCCTGCTGACGTGTCGAGAGAATGCTCGTGCTGTTGTGGCCTATACCCTCTATACGTTAGGCCCATGGTGAGGTTTCCTCAGTCGTGTTGAGAGAGTGCTTGTGCTGTTGTGGCTCATACCCTCCATACGTTAGGCCCATGGCGAGGTTTCCTCAGTCGTGTTGAGAGATCGCTCGTGCTGTTGTGGCTTGTGCCATCCATACGTTAGGCCCATGGCGAGGTTTCCTCAGTCGTGTTGAGAGATCGCTCGTGCTGTTGTGGCTTGTGCCCTCCATACGTTAGGCCCATGGTGAGGTTTCCTCGTCAGAATGGGACCCACAGGGCTGGAGTCCCTCCCTGCAGCATCTGAGGTGAATTTGAAGCTGCTTCGGGTTCGGCGACCGTTACCCGAAAAAGTCACGCCAAGCGGGTTTCGCGCGTGATTATTTGCTGCAGAGGAATGGAACTGAACAGCCTTGATACTCCACCGCAAATTAGTCTCCCAGGAAACCAACTGTCACGGAAAACATGTGCCGGGCCTCTGCTGCACGTCTCGTTTGAGTTGAGTTGAGTTTCCCCCTTCTGTCTCGATGAAACTGAGTCTCTCTCGTTTTGGTTGAGCAGTTTTTGCACTGATAACAGAAATAAAACAAACTGGATTTAACTCTATGTGTTGGATTCGGAAGGTGACCGGTGGGAAGTGGTAGCAGGCGTTCCTATCATACTCACAGGCCTATGGGTCTCCATCTATTGGCATAGGCTTGGCCGTCACTGTAACAATGACCCGAATAGTTGAAAAGAACAGGTTCTCATTGCCTGCTGATTAATCGCTGGCCTCTGCCCATCACCTTGAACTGAGAGTGTTTGTCATGGCACACAGTCGCCTGCAGTCCGCGCTGATCATAGCCCCTCTCTCAGCCGAACGCTTATTCCAGGAAGAACATGAATAGGAAATGACACTGGCTGGACAATGCCGGCGCGGTGATGGATTCCCACAGACTCTGTGATTAATTTATGCATCATGAGCTTTATCAGCTGTTTCTATTCCCCCATCCGCCTAAGTTCTTTGTGTGCGTGCGTGTGTATGTGTGTGTATGTGTGTATGTATGTATGTGTTTGTGTGTGTGTGTGTGTCTGTGTGCGTGCGTGCATGTGTATGTGTGTATGTGTTTGTGTGTGTGTGTGTGTGTGTGTGTGTGTGTGTGTGTGTGTGTGTGTGTGTGTGTGTGTGTGTGTGTGTGCGTGCGGGTGTATGTGTTTGTGTGTGTCTGAGAGTGAGCATCCTGTGTTTGTGTGTCTGTGTCTGTGTGTGTGTGTGTGTGTGTGTCTGAGAGAGAGCATCCTGTGTGTGTGTGTGTGTGTGTGTGTGTATGTATGCGTGTGTGTGTGTGTGTGTCTGTGTGCGTGCGTGTGTATGTGTTTGTGTGTGTCTGAGAGAGAGCATCCTGTGTTTGTGTGTCTGTGTCTGTGTGTGTGTGTGTCTGAGAGAGAGCATCCTGTGTGTGTGTGTGTGTGTGTGTGTGTGTGTGTGTGTGTGTGTGTATGTGTGTGTGTGTGTGTGTGTGTGTGTGTGTGTGTGTGTGTGTGTGTGTCTGTCTGTCTGTGTGTGTCTCTGAGAGAGCATCTTATGTGTGCGTGTGCGTGTCTGTGTCTGTGTGTGTCTGAGAGAGAGCATCCTGTGTGTGTGTGTCTGTGTCTGTGTGTGTCTGAGAGAGAGCATCCTTTGTGTGTGTGTGTGTGTCTGAGAGAGAGCATCCTGTGTGTGTTGAGGGAAGGCCTTAACGCTGTTAGGAATAGCGGTGAATTAGAACTGAAGGCCATTGAGCCATGGTGAGCATGCGTAACCCGTGGGCACGGTTTCCACAGCACATTCATTCTTTTCCCGCACATCCGCTGCCCTGTTATTGGGTATCCTAGCAACAGGCTCTGCCCGCTACAAGCCGATCGCTCTGGAATGAATTCGGGCGCACTTCCAGATTTGGAAAGATTTGATCACTTTTGAAGGATTTCTTTCAGCCGGGGGTCTGTTGCTGTCCTTGGTTGTGGTTGTTGTTGTTGTTGTTAATGCTTTTTTATCCTTCTTTTCCCCCCTGTAAGGCATATTTTTGGTCCTTGGGGTTTCAGTTTGATAGTTTGTTCTTTTTCCTCTTCTTTAGTTAAACTTGCATAGAGGACGGAAGCTGAGATTTAAAGTTTAAAGCTTCCATATATCAAGCTGCATAAAAGTGAAATTCACAAGATGACGCTAACGAAAGTAGCACGTACATACAGGAAGACGACCTAGAAGGGAAGCACAATCAGGTCTGAGGAATGGTTCCAAAGCCCCAAGCCGCCATTATTCACACCCAATGGCGGTCTCGCTGGTTTTGAACCTGAATAATCAGATGAGGATCATAACGAGGCTGAAGTTTCAAAAATACCACGACCACCACCACCATCATGAATTTTCCCCAATGTCCTCTTTAGGGACTTTTCCAAACAGCGAAAAAGCGCCTTCATTTGTTGTTGCCATGTTTAATTATTTTATGTGACTAGTTGTTGGTTGTACAGCCCATCTGTAACATAACATTAATAAGTAACTTAAACGGCCTCCCACAGCTCTTGTTTTTGAACGACCCATCCTATACATCCTGAGTTTACGCACGCACGTTCTGTATGTAAGGGGAAACGCAAAGGAACCGGGGAACAATGGCCGAAGACGTCACCGGGCTAATGAAGCCCATCCTCCTATTGGCTAAGAGGACGGCTGAAGACGCGCTGTGATTTATGGGGAAAGTCGCGGATTTTGCGGTTTTGTGACTTGAGACGCTCCGCAGTCCGCCGTCCCTCGCCGTGGCCGTGAACGCTGCATAATTTCTAGCCGCATCGCTTTGTAAAATTATACGCTCCGCACTTTGCATGGCTTTTTCCCCGTGCATTTGCGGTTTTGGCTTAAAACTAATGAGGGGATTTTTCGCTTTTTCCAAACGACCAAAAAATAAATAAATAAAAAGTACACAAACACTGCCAGTGCGACACGCATGTTTACATGTTTTAAACGGGAACAGAGTGTGCTGTTTGCATAAGCATCGCCACGGCAGAATGCGGGGGGAAAAGTGGCCAAAAGAACGAGCTCCTCTTCTGCTGTTGCGCGCAGGTGATGGTTTTGAGGTCTCGGGTAACCGTAGCCAGCCGAAGGCAGTCTTTCATTACAACGGGGCCGCGGCATCGAAGCATGTTATTAGTGAATGAATTCTCTGAGGAAAAGGTTGGATTTAGTTTGTGTGTGTGTGTGTGGGTGTGTTTTAGGGGGTGGGTTGTTATGTTGCAGGGAAATGCGTCTCGCAGAAAAATTGAGAAAACCTTGACACTAATTGTGTTGTAGACCTCCCGTTACAGCGAGCACGGTGAGAATTACCGTCAATGAGAATGTTACACTGCCTGCTGCTCTATCAATACCCGCCGGTCTTAGACAGGGCTGAAGCGTGGTGCCCGTGCAGCCAGAGCCAGGATGGAGGAGAAGGAAAGAAAGAAAGAATGCGTTGGTGGAAAGCAAAGGAGTCCCTTATGTAAGGCTCACATGCCGACGCAGTCCCTCTCCCGCTAATCCTCCTCTTTTCCACGTGGAGAGGCTCTGCGTTCTGTCTCAAGGTCTCGCTGTTTGAATTCTGGCTTTACTGCGCATAGTTTTGGCAGCGATGGCATTGGCTGCTAATCTCTATTCCTGCCGTGTCACGGAGGATTGTTTTCCTCTTTCAGGGGGATTCTGCGCTGCGATTTGGTCTCATTTGCTAATCGATTCCATTCAGTCACGGTTCTTAACGGAGTAAACGTCATATACAGCACCGTGTACACGTGCACGTGCACGTGCTCACTCATTTTCACACACGTCTGGCCATAGACTGCTCATATGCACCAGCAGAAAGGACAGACGTGCAAACACATCCGCTCACACACACCAACATGGCAACATGCATTGTATGCGCATACAGACTGATACACACTCCCTGTGGTCTGTTGATGCAGTCACTTGTGATCAGCATCACATGGCACACCCACACCAACACAGTTGTGTGCACGCACACACACACACACACACACACACAATGGAAGAGTAGACAAGGCTTTTCCCTGCCCTCTGGGGTTGTCGGTGAGACATGGTGCCTGTAATGGTTTTCTGAGAGGCGCATTGTGTGACCCCAGCCAATTATCTGTGCCTGTAACAGTGCCGCCATGCAGTGATGAACTTCAGTTTGTGTGCAGTGCAGATCCCCAGGGACACTGTGTTTACCCCTTTAAGGTGTAAGATCACAAATATGTAATCGGAATGTTCTTACCTGAACATTCCAATTCTGATGTAACAATCACTACTGGTAATTGAAAGCAATGGAGTTCTAGAACACTGATTTAGATGTTTGAAAAAACATTTAAAAAAATAAAAAAAAAACCTACTCTTCAAAGGGTTAAGTCCACTCTACTGGAGTGTAACAAAGAGCAAAAGGCAGAGATCCTGCTTCTGAAACGGTCTTTTGAGACTGCTTTCGTTGCTCAAGCATATCTGTCTAACTGCAGAAATGGCTGTTAATTTAGGGGAATGTCGCATAGCTTAATGAGCTGTCGGTAGTCTGTGCTTGCGCCGAGTTTGGCATTCCTACAGGGGGTGCTCTTCTGCGCGTGCCAAGGCTGATTGTATCGGAACAGTTTGCCAGCACCATTAAGCGATTGCATTAGTCAAGCCATTACTTTACTTCCTCACGTACCATTTGCACTTCACTTGGAGCTCAAAATAAAAAAATAAAATAAAGTGCATTGCCTTCATTGTAGAATTATTGATGTTGATAATTCACTTATGTTGCACTAAGCCTTTCCGTTATGACCACCAGCAAAAGGGCAATCGGTGGTCGTTTAGCGAACGCGAGTATCCTCCGAGCTTGTATTATTGATGACCGCCATGTCCGGGCCCAGGCTAATGGCCAATCGGTCTCATGGGCTCGTGCCACAATTAGCCTCAAGGACCGCGAAAGCCGTCTCCCCTGCCCTGCGGCATCGATCAGCCGCGTGCTAAGCGTGTCCATTTCGCCTCAGTCTTAAGTAAATGTGCAGTTTATATGCACATAATCCTGCGGAACAAGCGTGTGTGGGACACCCCCTCCTTAGTGCTCTAATAACTTTAGGTAATGGACGCTTTGCCTCAAAATCAAAGCTGCCTCAGCACTGTGTTCGGCCTCCGCTGTGTGTTTCTGAAACCAGTGATGGAACGCTCATTTGTGCTATCCCAATGTCGAATTTGAGCCACGCGTCATCCCCCTGGTATTTACCCCACAGGTTTCTTTTTCACTTTTAATACCAGTATTTATCCTCTGGTATGCATGGTGGTGCAGACGTTATTGCACAGCTCTCCGGGATGGAGTTTTAACGTTTGAAGCAGCAAATGATACAGTCCGGCGTTTATGTTCAGGATTAAACTAAAAAGGACCGATATGAAAGCCTAATGTGACATGATGCTATGTTATTGGGCTATAACAGGGATGTTACTCCAGTCCTGTAGGGCGGCAGTGTCTGCTGGTTTTCTCTGTGTGGTTGTGCGGTTCAGCAGGAGCGGTTAATTTAAGTCATTGATTGGCTAAAGAGTCCACGCACCTTGTTCACAAGGCCTTATTTGGCCGCTGATTGAAAGGAAACCACAAATACCTGCAGACACTGCTGCCCTCCAAGACTAGAGTTTGACACCCCTGTGCTATAGAGTAGATATTACAGGGAGTGCTATAAAGGAGATTCTACATGGAGAAAACTGAGAATCCTAGAAGTAGAATGTAGAGTGAGTATTCATTAAGCTCAGAATAAGCACAGCTGACATGATGCGTTAATGGCTCACTGATCTGAGCTGGAGCCAGAGAGAGAAACCAGATAGAGAAAAGTGAACCCATTGATAAAATGAGAGTATTTGTTCAATTTCATAACCTAAAATTGGTTTTATGCTATGGAAAATTGAAAACCCAAAAGCCTACATTAAAATTAGATTAAATCCATGGGCCATTTAAAATCCATAGGCCATTTTTCTATTTTCTGGAAAAATTAGATTAAATCCATGGGCCATTTAAAATCCATGGGCCATTTTTCTATTTTCTGGAAAATGGACTTCAGTCCCAAAAACCTACATTACAATACATGGGACATGTTTCTGTGCTATGAAAAATTGACCCCAATCCCAAAAATGTGCAGGAGGCAGGTGACTGACAGCTCATGGGAGTTCTGCCCATAATGTGGTTTATGAAGCGTCACGGTGGGGTGGCTGATGAAGGCTGTGTTGATCTTCAGGAGGTACACGGCACAAGACTGTTTGCCGTTCCTTTTGCCAGATTCCCTGCCCTGCTGTGGGAAATGGCTGCTTGTAATGAGAACATTGGCCGGGCCTAGCCCTGAAGGTTCGCTGCTGTTGTAAATTGAAAGCGTTCTGTCGCCAGAATGGCCTTATTTGGACAGTTGTCTTTGCTTTTGTGGTTGGCATGGTGATGAGTGGGGACTGGGTCAGTTTGGTATTCCGGTATTGTGTGTGTGTGTGTGTGTGTGTGTGTGTGTGTGTGTGTGTGTGTGTGTGTGTGTGTGTGTGTGTGTGTGTGTGTGTGTGTGTGTGTGTGTGTGTGTGTGTGTGTGTGTGTGTGTGTGTGTGTGTGTGTGTGTGTGTGTGTGTGTCGCTCTCGCTCTCGCTCTCTCTTTATGATTTGTCATTCTATTTTACTTTCTCATTCTTTCACTCAACTTCACTTTCTGCCTCCCATATTTCTCTAGACTGGGTCATTGAAATATTGAAATATATATATATCTCCAAACTACATTAAATACTTTTACCTCCTAAGCCAAACCTGGACGGAAAAGCAGAGTCCAGACTTGGGCGTCTGTCACTTTTCAAATGTTTGTCCTTCCTGCAAATTCGCTGTCCTGTGAAGGACTGAATTTGTAACCTGTCTCTGTCTAAGGAGCGTACAGAACTCTCCGGAGTCCAGGGTGGCGGGGCCATTTCATTGGGTGATAATGGGATATCATCGAGGAGCACTTCTCCACTCCTTTCTGACATGGTGGTACTGTAGACCTGTTTGCCAAATTACTCTCAGGACAAAGGGGATATCGGAGCATCCACAGAGCCCAGACTGTGGTAAAGTGGAATCAATGTAGTTTTATTATACTATTATTTATGTAGCAAACACTCGTATACAGTGACATTTACAGGGTCACCAAGGCCGGGTAAACGTGTTTTGAGAGGTACGAAGAAGCCCTGCCATATCAGCATCTCCGACAGATCTGTAAGCTTGTAAGTTATCACTTTGAATTATGATTTGCAGCCTGCCGAGTGCAAACTCTCTTCTATTCCTATTTATTGATGTTAACGTGCTGTCATAAACGCTGTGCTATATGGTCATGCCTAGTGACACATTGTGAGGTGATTCCTCCGTTTTCTTTGCTTTGTGCATTATTATTTAGCTAATGTGTGCTTGATATGAATGTCAGACAGTAGGAAAGAGCAGTCGCTGGGATACTGCTACTCACTCAATGGCTCTGTTAGTGCAGCTCTCCTGCGATGACAGATACTGAGATGGGGCCGTCCATATCGGTACAGCAGGTATGAAAGGGGTTTGCAGTTTTTCTCCCTGTGTGATTGCACAGCACTACAACATAACACCACCAATATACTCTGCCTGTATCTGCGCTTAATAGAAGTCAGCATTTGATTAGAACTATACCTGTGTCACTGTTTTTCACTGGACTGCTTTTGGCCCATTTGTGTATTTTGTTTGAGTACTGTTCTTTTCTAGTTCCAGTATTTTTTATGTATGAGTACTGTCCTTTACCTGTAAGAGTATATTTAACCTGTATGAGTACTGTCCTTTACCTGTAAGAGTATATTTAATCTGTATGAGTACTGTCCTTTACCTGTAAGAGTATATTTAACCTGTATGAGTACTGTCCTTGACCTGTAAGAGTATATTTAACCTGTATGAGTACTCTCCTTTACCCGTAAGAGTATATTTAACCTGTATGAGTACTGTCCTTGACCTGTATAAGTATTGTACCTGCAGGAGTTCTGTTGTTTAATTGTACCAGTAGTTTACCAGTGCAAATATGTGACCGGTGGCAGTACTTCACATGAACCAGTGCTTTACCTGACACTTGAGCAGACCAGGCAGTGCGTTCTGCTCCGAGCGCCGGCTCAGTGTTTTGGGATTTTGTTGGAACACGTTTTCCTGCCGCTCAGCTGTTGAAGGAATGCCCTGCTGAAGACTTGGAGCTGTTCCCTGTCTGTGTGTACAGCACGTTTCGGCATGTCACCCAACCGCCTCGGGGATCTGTTCAGTCTAACCACAGTATTGTGCATCCTTCATTTTCAATATCAAATTCAAGCATGTTTTTGAGTTACTGACACAACATTATCAACCGTGCTGTTGTTTGGAATACCAAATGCGTCGTTTGACAAGTTAAGGACGTACTTGTTGATGGTGAGATTCTGTCGGGCTGTGTATGTTTGTCCGTTGTTGGGGTGGAGGAGATTCGTTGTTTGAAAATATACCATAAATTCACACAGATGTGAGATTTTTGCATATGATCAGGGTCTGCTGGTGGTGTGCTTTTTTTCAAAAAAGGTTTTTGATATTTTTTAATTCTCAGTTTGATCCAACTTCTCTGCTGTACCTACAGACTTCCTGAGAAGGGATTATTATCATAAGACATCATACATACTCTACTTTTAAAGGGACTTTGGCTTGTTATGTGAGAAACGAAAACCCAGGTAGTGATTGGTTTGCAGGTACAACCTGTGTTCCCTTCTTTATCTGTTGTCCTCTACACTTTCTACCCGTCTAAATGAACCAGAAAATACAAAAGGAGGACTTTTTGTCCTGCTGTCCTTAAAAAAACGAAATGAACAACAACAAAAAACAAAAAAATCACTACAGGCAGCCCGTTTTGATTTCTTGTCAGGAAGTCGAAGCCACTGCATGGGAATAAATGATGTGGCTCTTTTAATTTGTTTTTTCCCCAAACTTCGGAAAAGTATAAATCCAGAGGCTAATTTGTGCAGTGACATTTCACTCAAAGACTGAGATCCGATGCTGGGAGCACACCAGGGGATGGCGTTTTACATTTTTATAACTTAATTTATATGCTAAGCACTGATGAATATGGATTCATATTTAGAGCACGCTACAAGACAGCTCATGGTTCCCGTGACTCATCGCCGTGGTTACAGTGCGGTTGTTGGGTACGGTAGTAATTAGCATGCTACACGCCGGCTCAAAGCTCCTGCTCTCTTTGGTCTTGTTTGATTGCCGTCGGAAGATGAGTCCTGTAAAATCACATCTGTTATGTCAGAAATTCAAAGTCAGTAAACCGAAAGACATCTTGGCAGCCAATTATCGTTATAGAATTTCAGTGATAATCAAGTGAGGTTGGGCCCTTTAGGTTGGCACTCACGTGCTAGAATTTCTCTCCAACACTGGCTTGGCTAGATTTCCGCTCACAGTCTGTGAGAAGATGTGGCCGCGGTTTTAATGTTTGTTTATTTACTACCTGTGAGGCTGGCAGTGTCCCTCGCGCTGTGACCTGTGGCCTCCCCCGTTGTGTTGCCTGTCCCAGTTCCTCAGATGAGTGACATGTAGGACTGCGCCTCTGCGTGTTTGCTCCGCGGAGGCGATGTCATGCAGCGCATGCCTCCATACATTATTTCACGGGATTTGAACTTTGACCTCTGTGGGAAAAGATGAGCGCCACCTCGGCTCCTCCCACTGCCACATGCTTGTCTGCATCCCGGGCTGTGTCCGAATCAGAGCCCTATCTACTGAGTCCTGTGTCCTGTGTACGGTGTACTGGCAGAAATGTGCCGTTTAATGTGCGCCGTTTTAGCCGCAACGTGTCTAAGTGTTGTAAGACTTCCCACCTTTTGTTGTTTTTGTTGTTATTGAAGGAAAACGTCAGCGAAGCTGCGCCTCATTTTTTAAAACGAAGCGTCATGTCATATTTATGCTACAGAATGTTTGTGTACTTCTTGAAAAGTGTGATTCTGAATATACTCAGTGAAACCCTGGAAGTAAGTCGCACACTAATATTTAGTTGGACCACCTTTAGCTTTGATTACGGGGCGTATTCGTCGTGGCATTGTTTCGACAACCTTATACAACATCACAACATTTATTTCCGTCCAGAGTTGCATTAGTTTTTGGCCGAGATCTTGTATTTACGACGGGGAGAACACATCACAAAGACTTTCAATGGGGTTAAGGTCAGGACGCGTGGCCAATTCATGTGTGAAAATGATTCCTCATGCTCCCTGAACCACTCTTTCACAATTTGACCCCGATGAATCTTGGCATTGTCGTCCTGGAATATGCCCCAATATTAATTTTATTGCTGCATAGCGTTACTGAGTCTAGACCTGACCAATTGAAGCAACCCCAGATCATAACACTGCCTCCAGAGGCTTGTACAGTGGGCACTATGCATGACGGGTGCAACGGCCACTTTTTTTTTGGCTAGGCAGTGTATATTTACAGAAAATTTCGCCTACTTAACAACTTTCTCATCCTGTCTACTCGACAAGCCTACCTAATAGTATGGAAGGGTGCTGATTGTGATACAGCCCAGGTCTGCCCAGTTGCGCTGTTGGGTCGCGCATCCGGTTAAGCCACTGTCCAGGACCAACTGTAGCCTGCGACCCTGCAGGGCGACATGCGAGTGCAACCTAGGGGTGGCAGGGTTGACAGCGCCACGTCGTGCATCAGCAACTCCCACTAGCCAATCAGGTGCCTATAAAGCTGCACATGAAGTGCATTGCATTTTTTTTTTTTTCTTTCTGATTTTTCCCTTTTCTCCCTATTTGGTAGCCAATTGGACCCTGTGCAATTCAGTTCCCCCCCCCCCCCCCGTGTAGCAATCGCTAGAGAATCGCCGCTACAACCCCTTTGTCCGGTAGCAGGAAAGAGGGTGCCACGTCCTCTTCAGGGCGCGACTTCTCAAGCTCCTAACCGTGAGTCCAGCTCTCCCAGGGCTGTCTTACGTGCGACGATCCCCCCCCCCCCCCACCCCGGGAGCGGCCGCCAATTGCCACTCCCTCAAGGCACCGGCCATACTCGGATCTGGCAGGATCCTCGAAGCACAACTGCACTGACAGAAAGTCTGCGCCTTTCTCCGCTGCACCACCGCGGTGCCTGCATTGCATTTTTTTTAAAAGCACAATGTTTTACAACATGGGAGACCAACTCCTGATTGGCTGTTGTTATTAATATTCTATTCTATAACATGCATATCCCAAATCAGTACTATAACATGCATATCCCAAATCAGTACTATAACATGCATATCCAGTTGGGACTTGACATTATTTGTAAAACCACGGAGGCCGTGTTTTTTCCAGTGTGAAATTGATACACTTTACCTCTTGCCTTCATAAATGCTGGGTACTGTTGACCAAACATACTTGCGCGTGTTTTATTTTCATAGTATATCCCATTTGACCTTTCCACATTACATTTCATTTCTATTGAGGCATCTGGTAGATGCTTTTATCCAGAGCGTCTCACACGGCTTGTTTATAAAGCTGCATGTTTATGGAAGCATTTCAGGTTAAGTGCCTTGCTCAAGGGTGCAATGACTATACCCCACCTGGGACTGAAGCCTGCAACCTCTTCGTTCTCTAGCCATTATAATACACTGGCAGTACAGTACACTTATTGATTGGCTTTCCCACCCCCCTGACACTAAACCTCATATTAAAGATGACCCCCATCATTTACATGTACGAGTTCTGTCCTTTACTTGTACCAAATCCTCAGAAAATTGGGAAACTGTAACCCAGTCGAATGACTCACTCTTGAAATGAGGTTCATTCCATTATATTAGTCACAAATGTACTTTTTATTTTATTTTATTTTTTAATCTAGTGCTCATCTGTAAGGACATAATGCCTAACCTGAATATGTCAGGAGATGAGGGGATGATGATGGCAGAGCTGTGATCACATCGGCGGGGGGTGGTGGGGGTTCATGTTCCTGCTGGTTCAGAGACGGAAACGCCACAGTGTTCACTCTGAATACCGCACACTGGCAGAGCGAGCGCATAAAGGATCCGCTTTGATGTCCTCCCTCACCTGAGCTTCTTAGCGGGGTGGAGAAGCCTGTCGCCACGTCTGCAGAGAGCGCCGCTCCACTGCCTGCGCGGGAAGTCGTGCTGACGAACGACAGCAGGGTTCAGCGTCCTGAGGAGGAGGAGGAGGAGGAAGAGGAAGCTATTTTCAATGTCAATGTTACACAAAGAGGAGGCGGGAGTGATGCAGGGTTTTTTCTCTCCGTCTCCCTTTGTCGCTCTCTCCATCCCTTGCTCCCTGACTCCAGGTGATGTGAGCTCTCCGGGGGGAGGGGGGGGGGGGTTAGTCATTATCCCCTCTTTCAGCAGGATGAGCTTTTCTTTCTGCTTTTTTTCCCCCTCTTCCCTCTTTTCCTGCACAGATTCAGCCGTAATTATGGTCTCTTCAAAAGAATATTTTTGAAGAGGTTTCCGTTGGGGGAATCTGTTAGATTCGCTTGTGGCTTAATTTGGGGGTAAAAAAAAGAAAAGAAAAGAGAGACGGGCCTATTCCTTGTGTAACTGAATTGGGGGTGATTTGGAGTGTTGAGCACTCAGTCAGCTTTTTGCCTGATTAAAAAGAAAGGATGTCGCAGAGGGAAGGCGCAGTTGTGGAAGAACGTGTGCTAATTACCAGCGCATTAACATAGTCTAAACACTGCTGCTGCAATATCTGAACACTGTCTGTGCCGGTGCTCTGACAGCAGGACGGCGTCATTGTGGCCTAGGGTTCAGATTGGCTGACAGCCTGCTGATCGGTAGATTGATTGGCTGACACTGGTAGCTGGCCTGTGCTCATTGGTCTTCGTATTTTTTTGTGTCCTTCATTACCCGGCAACAGGCAGTGTTTAATGTTCTCTCTGCTGAAGGATTTCCAGAAACAGTCTGAGCCACAGTAATGTTTTACATGGAATTTTTCCCACGCTACATTTTTCATCGGTTTTCTTTTTCTTTTCTTTTTTTTTGTAACTGAGGAGGTGTCCGCTTCAGTCCCACAGTTTAAAGCAGTGTGCCCTGACATGCTTTTTCAGCCTGGCTCCATCGTTGATGGATAAGGGATACTGAATTGCGGTGGAAGTGATACCAGTACTATAGCCCATGAAATAATGATCTTAAAGTTGGGTTTGAAAAGTTACCCACTGAGTCACAGACCCCAGGTGTGTGGGTGGCTTTGATGTGAAACATATCAAAGGAAAAATGCATTTTTATCATGACAAATTCAGGGAATCATCGAGAAGTGTTCAGGAGAAATGCTATGTTCACGTACCAAGATATGTATAAGAATTGCTTTAATTTCTACATGGTGAAACCAAAATGTATAAAAATGACAAAAGTCTTTCCCAAGTGTTATGGAGGGCACTGTATACATAGCACATTTTTTTGAAAATATGCACGTGTGCGCACACGCACACACATTCCCAGGAGCATATATACATACCACATACTCAAACTCACAGGTGCATACATATACACACACACACACACACACACACACACACACAGCCTGTGTAACTAAGCCTGTCAGCCATGCTGAATCGGTCCCTTCCCCGAGCATTGTGCCAGCAGAGTTCCAGCTCTCTGCCTGCCCCTGCCATTGGTGGGATAGAGGAGGAACTGTGTTATGCAGAGGATGGCGGTCATGTGGCCTGCTGCTCGGTGCCCATTTCACATGGTGGGATGGGAGTGGGCTGAAGGATGCTCTCCAGAGCGGCCATTTCCTCTGCAATTTAAACATTACAGCCTCCCATCATTCCTTTTACCTGAGGAGAGAGGCCCTCTGATCTCTACTGAAGAGCTCCTACTCTGATTTCTCTCTCTTTCTCACTTACTCACTCACTCACTCACTCACACACTCACCTCCCTGTCATTTTTTATGCTCTTTGAAGGAATGACTCCGTCGAAGAACGCCCTCATGCATATTTCACGACTCCCAATATCTTGCAAATAAAATAAATTAGATTAATCTGTAGCTGTTACTTTTTAATGGGGTGAGTCCATGTGGGGAATTTTAATATAGTTACCTCCTTCAAATGCTGTAAAGGGCTACTGCCGATTCTAAGGGAAAACAACCTCGCAATTCCTTTATCGAACCAATAATGAGTTCTGTGTAGATGAAAAATTATACTGCCCTATTTGATATCAGTTATCCCTCTTTCCTTAATGAGCACAAAGTTACTGTTTCCTTCATGAGCATAAACTTTATCTTTCCTTAATGAGCTTAAAGTTAATGGGAAGTAAAGGAGACAAGTCGCACATGAAATTTAACTGAAAGCGAGCACATTTGGGAAGCATTTGGTTTAGCGATGCGTAATTATTGTAGCGTAAGGGGACATGGTAAATCAGCAGGCTGTAGCATGAGGGGACATGGTAAATCAGCAGGCTGTAGCGTGAGGGGACATGGTAAATCAGCAGGCTGTAGCATGAGGGGACATGGTAAATCAGCAGGCTGTAGCGTGAGGGGACATGGTAAATCAGCAGGCTGTAGCGTGAGGGGACATGGTAAATCAGCAGGCTGTAGCGTGAGGGGACATGGTAAATCAGCAGGCTGTAGCGTGAGGGGACATGGTAAATCAGCAGGCTGTAGCGTGAGGGGACATGGTAAATCAGCAGGCTGTAGCGTGAGGGGACATGAGGGGACATGGTAAATCAGCAGGCTGTAGCGTGAGGGGACATGGTAAATCAGCAGGCTGTAGCGTGAGGGGACATGGTAAATCAGCAGGCTGTAGCGTGAGGGGACATGGTAAATCAGCAGGCTGTAGCGTGAGGGGACATGGTAAATCAGCAGGCTGTAGCGTGAGGGGACATGGTAAATCAGCAGGTTGTAGCGTGAGGGGACATGGTAAATCAGCAGGCTGTAGCGTGAGGGGACATGGTAAATCAGCAGGCTGTAGCATGAGGGGACACGGTAAATCAACAGGCTGTAGCGTAAGGGGACATGGTAAATCAGCAGGCTGTAGCGTGAGGGGACATGGTAAATCAGCAGGCTGTAGCATGAGGGGACATGGTAAATCAGCAGGCTGTAGCGTGAGGGGACATGGTAAATCAGCAGGCTGTAGCGTGAGGGGACATGGTAAATCAGCAGGCTTTAGCATGAGGGGACACGGTAAATCAGCAGGCTGTAGCGTAAGGGGACATGGTAAATCAGCAGGCTGTAGCGTGAGGGGACATGGTAAATCAGCAGGCTGTAGCGTGAGGGGACATGGTAAATCAGCAGGCTGTAGCGTGAGGGGACATGGTAAATCAGCAGGCTGTAGCGTGAGGGGACATGAGGGGACATGGTAAATCAGCAGGCTGTAGCGTGAGGGGACATGGTAAATCAGCAGGCTGTAGCGTGAGGGGACATGGTAAATCAGCAGGCTGTAGCGTGAGGGGACATGGTAAATCAGCAGGCTGTAGCGTAAGGGGACATGGTAAATCAGCAGGCTGTAGCGTGAGGGGACACGGTAAATCAGCAGGCTGTAGCGTGAGGGGACATGGTAAATCAGCAGGCTGTAGCGTGAGGGGACATGGTAAATCAGCAGGCTGTAGCGTGAGGGGACATGGTAAATCAGCAGGCATAGTCACATTATTTTTCCAATGGAAGATTTACGACCGCAAGAATAGTAAGACACGGCGGCGTGCTTCCGCAAAATTCAGCGCGGCACGTTTCCTGGCCCGAAGTCCTCCTCTGTACGAAAACCCAGTTTGGCGGCGGCAAATTCAAGATGGCCGAGTTAAAATGCGCGAGCGTGGATTTAGTGGCGCTGAATAAACGCGCGGCGCTGTGAAGCGTCCGGCTGCAGCGCCTCCATTTCGCCGCTCCGTGAAGTTTAGAAGTCTCGTCTCAACCGCGTCGGGACCATGGTATTACCGCTAATCCCTGTCCCAGGAAGCAAAGCGGTAGTCGAGCATAAAGAATTTAACCTGCTCCATTCATTCACGGCTTTGACTGATGTATATTGTGTATATAACAGCCAAAGCAGTACGTGTGCATAAGCTTTTTTTTCCTTCTTTTTTTTTTTTTCCCGGACTCCTGTCATTTGCTTTCTGATCCCGCATTTCAAATCCCGTTCCATTAGATTGCCACTGGGACCGAGCTGGGAAAGGTCAATTATACGTGTGTGAGGCCAAACCAGCACTCTGGGGTGAGAGATAAGGGAAGTTCAAACCTCATGACTAGACATGCAAGTCTGCTTGACAATTGCCCTTTATATTATCAGATAGGATTAGCCACCAGCTCTGGAATGTGTCATATCTGTTAGAGCGGTTTCAGTGGCACACGCTGCGCTGTCACGGACGAGACATCCCCCCCCCCCCCTCCCCCGGTCTGCTGTGTTTCTCGCTGTTTGTATAAGTCAATTAAATCTGTTATTTTAGAGCAGCCGTTAATTCACTGTGGGGCTATGAGAGCTCGCTTCTGTTTTCAGCCGTTAGCCTGTCATGAAATTTGCATCCAGTGTCATTCTTTCTCTTTCTCTTTCTCTCGCTCTCTCTCTCTCTCACTCTCTCTCTCTCTTTCTCACTCTCTGCGGTGCTCTGGAGAATTGCAGCCGTGCCTCTTGTGTTGATTGGTTGTCATTTACGGCTTGATGAGCCTCGATTTCGGTGTCGACGGCAGGCACGTCCCTCGCCGCTCACATCTCCTTTCTCTGCCCGTGAAATTCTCCCTGCTTCCCCGAGTGTTTCCTGTCTCTTAAATTTTATAAAAATGATCATTACGTGGCGCTGCTGGTTGGTTCGTCCTCTTTGGGTTTTGGTGTAGTGACTGCGCCTGGCGGCCCTGCAGAGAGGCACGCAATTTCCCCACATTGACACCCAACTGTGTGACCGGTCAAAATGATTAATGTGGCACTGATGTGAAGACACCAAGCGGTAGTGTCGTCAGGCTTTTAACTTAATATGGACCTCCTAGAAATGTCAATCTATCACTCACTCACACACACACAATGACATGTGCATATACAGTACATATATGCACCGATACACATCTCTCTCTCACACACACACACACACACTGAGCATATACTCATATGCACATGAATGTACACACCTTTATATTTACATTTTCCAGAGAAACTTGCATAAGTGCCTACATACAGTTTAGGCAACTAACTGAGCTTCAGTTCAGTTATCAGGGTGATAAATGGTAGTAGTAGTCGATACTTAAGATTACACCATGAGCAAGAGGGGATTGAGAATTTAGTATTATTAGCAAGAAATTGGGTTAAAAAAAAGGTGTCTTCAGATTTGGCATTGTTGCTGCTAGCAAATCCATGCAGAATGTTCAGCATTGGGCGAGCCAAGGTACAGTTTACATAGGTGTGTTTGTGATATGTTCTCGCTGTCATACGTGTACAGAGACAGTCACGTCCTATAGATGCTCACACGCACACGTAAAACCCGCCGTACGCAATGCCCTTTCACACGAACCGCTTTAAGCTCGCGGCTGCTGTCGAACGGGGCCGATAGCGGTTGTCGTTAGCGTGTGAATCGGAGCGTGCTGGGAGCTGTTGACTCGCAGTGTGGAGGGCCGGGGCGGGGGGGGGGGGCAGGGGGGCAGGGGGGCAGGAGCAGGCAGTAAAGGGCAGAATAACGGGGGTCAGAGGTGGGGGTGGGGGGTACGGGAGGAGCACCTGGGGCAGGGAGCTGACGCTCCGCTGAGGAATGCGTCCCGTCGGAGAACACAGCCCCATTCACCATCCCCAATCTCACAGTGTCCCGAGAGAGAATTCCCCCCCTCTTTTGCCCTACCTGAGAAATGTCTTCTCTGTCTCTGAAAACTGTGAAACCGGCCGACTCTGTCCATGAGGGTTTGGTTTTACTGAGCCGACGGTGCATTTTAACAACACGCAGCTTTGTTTCAACACAGGGTTGTTCTAATGCAATGAAACTCGATTTAACCACAGCATGTTTTTACTCGGCCCAATTTGTTTTAAACACAACTCGACTCATTTTAATACGAAGTAACTCATTCTAATGCAACGCAAATCATCACATAACACAACTGGTTTCTGAGCGATGTCCCCCTGCATCTATTCAGCCCGGCTGCTGCGGCTCTGATGTCACCTTTGCTGTGCATTGGGCGTCGGCAGCCTGGCGAAACGTTTTCAGGCTCTGACTCTGTACCCAGAGAATCATGGGGACAAGGCTGCGACGGCAGTTGCGGAGGAGAGCGGACCTTTGTCTACCACCCGTTTGTGATTGACTGCGAACCTCTTTACCCAGGTAGGGTTTGGCTGCTGAACGATGGTTCCACTTCACACCTGGCCACATGTCCATCAGTCAGTTAGCTCCTGTGGCTAAGTCCTGTCTCTAGTGTGTGATAGCTGACAAAGGCAGCCTGTGCGAGAGCGCATACCCGCTTGCCCTTTTCAACGGAAGTGGGACCGACGCGTTCGTGCCTCTGCATTTCGAGCGACGGTTATGATTTGGGGGCGACGTAAATGCCTTCGGAGATTGTGTTGTCGCCACATAATGAGACATAATGTGATCTGTGTATTTATTTTCAGAAGGGCTGGATTTGAGCCCTGTGTTCCGGAAGGCAGATTGTTGTAGTGGAAAAAAACGCCCGGCTGGCGGGCCTCGGTGAGCCGGTGTGAGGACCCGAACAGTTAATCAAAGCGTCTGTGAACTGTGGAATTTGATATCGGGGCAAAGACCTCCGTTTAACCTTTCTGCTTCCATAACTGGGTAATCATACCACTGCGCACCAAAGGCCTTTCGGTTTGAAAAGGCTGTATTTAATCCATGTCCTGGACCTAGTCCTTGGAGGGTTGGAAATTAATGCTGTGAAATAAAGCTTAAGGGCCAGTCGCACAGAGGATAGAGATGGCCGTAAGGAGAAGAGTCTATGGTTTGTAAGCGTAAGGTTTTTTTCCTCTTTCAAAACCTTTAAATCAGTCCAGTCCTTTGCTTTGTGCTGTCAGAAAGGGGGGCTTACTGTGTGTGAGATTTTCAGGGTTTGGGGGCTTGTATTTAAAATGCTGAATACTTCAACTTAAAATGGAAGCAATGGCCTTTGTGCAAGGCCAGTGGTACATTGTTGTGTTGCGTCATCGCTATCAGAGTTGATACCAACTCCTTGCTTTCGTACTTGAGTTATGAGAACACCTTGAATTTGTTGTGGTTCTTACTGTTGTTGCTGGCTGGTTTTCAGAATAAGTGTGCCATAGAGTAGTTGTGGTAGTCTCTCATCGTTTATTTAAAAAAAGAAAAGTCAGCCGGACTCTGCATTGAGATGAATTTAATCATTTCATTTATGCAGCTTACAAATGTTCAGACGTTCAGAGCACATTTTGATCCCGCTTGTTGTAGTGGTGATATCACCGCCATATACCTGCAGGAGGACACCTGACTGAGTGGTACCTGGGAGTTGTTCAGGTGTTTGGTGGGAGTAAATTCCGCTGCTGATCCACACAGGCGCAGGGTGCAGTAACAGAAGCAGGCTCACACAGAGGTAGACTTGTGCAGTCATGGTCCCCTTCACTACAGCCTGGAATGGGTAAGGGATAAAGTAGTTAGAATTGGACTCTGGACTCCTGGGCTGTAGCTCAACTGCACTAAAGCGCTCAGGTGAACGTTGGTTCTCAGAATGCTATAACCCATGTTTACTACAGTGCCTCCCATAGTCAGCGAGGGGGGGGGGGTCGGTTTTTAGTTTTGTCTTCTTTCTTTTATCCTTTCATCATCCAGCAAGCCTTGCCCTTCACCCTCTCTCTCTTTCTTTCTCTCTCTCTTTCTGTCTTTGTCTATGTCTCTCTATCTCTTTCTGTGAGGCAGAGGAGTATCAGAGGTTGAACGGGAGGTGTGTGCAGGAAACCCACTTACAGGGACAAATCCTCTTACAGCACAGCAGGTAATTGACATGATGTAAGTCTAACCATAGTGAATCCCCTGGGGGATTACGCATGTTCCATCCATTAACACAAGTGACCCACCCACCCCACCCCCACCCTGTCCGCAAACCCCTGCTTCTATCCCTTCAACCCTCCTCCCCCACACACACACACACACACACACACACACACACACACACACACGCAACATTCAACATTTTGGATGTTAGGCATTTCCCAATCTCTTTTTACATAGCCCTGGCTAATACTGTTGGCATTCCCAAAGCATCTCTGCATTCTTTTACAAACCTCTTACACAACCTCTCAATACTGACCTATGCTTCCGAAGCATCACAGGTTGACAAAGATATTCATGTTAGCCTGTGTTGCATATTTGCAGTGTTACTCCAGCCCTCCAATCCAATCCAGTCCAGTCCAGTCCAGTCCAGTCCAGTCGGGGTTGAATGTACCCTGATAGTGACTGAACATAGACCCACCTGTCACTGGTGTGAGTGACTGAACGTAGACCTACCTGCCACAGGTGTGAGTGACTGAACGTGGACCTACCTGCCACAGGTGTTAGTGACTGTGACGGAGCCCTCATTAAACTCTACAGTAAGTGTGTGGGACAGATAGTGACAGCTCTGTCAGTGCCTTCCCCAGTTTGAACCATCACAGCAACAATGTGCAGGATTATCAGACGCAAGTAGCATGCATGTGTGTTGATTATGAGAGGGAGGGAGGGAGAGAGAGAGAGAGAGAGAGTTTGAGAGGAGGATCGGTAGAGAGAGGGAGAGTGAGGGGGGGGAGAGGAGATGGTGGTGGCCAGGGTTGGAGGAGGAACAGGAGGCAGCCATTGTGTTGTGTCTGAATCCCTTGGCCGAGAGCACAGGCTGCCTGCCCACAGCTATATTACATTAAAATTCTGTGCAGAGGTACAGCCAAACACCTGCATCCCCTCCCAACCTGGCAACCATCCTCAGGGTATGAGTCCGAGTGATTTCACTCAGGTCCAGTCCAGTGTAAAGGTCCTATTTTAGGCAGGAATAGGTGTCCTCAGAAGGTCTCTGTGTCCATATTTCCTGGCAGCTGTCCTGTTTTGGGACAAGGCGCAGCCTCCCCACCCCGCCAAGCCTTGCCGCGTGCCGTCCTGCAGGCCCCCCACCACCGTACCCCATTCCGCTCGTAATCCGTCACGGGGCTCGGCATGTCCGCACGTCGCTCTCCCTGGCGGTCGGTGGGACGGGGAGTCTGGGGCGGGACGTCCCAGCCGCAGCGAGGAGAGGCCGGGGCTGGAGGCCTCCCCATACGCCCACGCCAGATTAGCACTGACAGGAGGAGAGAATCGAGGCCTGCACTCAGCCTGATAAAAAGAAAGAAAAAAATAACAAAACGAAATTAAATTAAATGAAAATGCATCAAAGCCTCTCGCCATTTGTACATGGAGATATGGTGTAGCACAGACTTAAATCACAAAATGAATTTGTGACTGGCCCCAAGCCAACTGTGAGCTCCAGAGACGGGGCTTTCGTAGGTCAGTGCGCCAGAGAATCGGCTCTCTCAGATGGACCGGTATCTCAGCAACCTTGGGAGGCCTCCAGCTGTCACCACAAAACATCTATGCAGTGTATCTCCAGTCCTCTTTCTGCCTGCACCTTTTGCAAGGTGTGCTTTCTGAATTCTCAATGCTCTGGCGCATCACCGGTGGAAATGCGCTAGTTTTCGTTGCCATTCCGATTTAATTGATCAATTAAAGCAGTTTAATTCAGCTAACCTGTTTTCTGGGGTCAGGTTGCTGGTGAAAAGGAAAGAGCAGCCACTGTAGACCCTGGGAATAAATTCACTGTTCCACTGTCGAGGCCGAGCCGTTCTCTCAGTACGGTGCATAAGCAGTACGGCTGTCCTGGAGTACACCGGAAGTAAGTCACATGTCACAGAGCCGAGCGTTTCTGTCATGTAGCGCCCGCTGGTTACAAGCGGCGGCTCGCAGCTTAATGTGAAACAGTAGAGGCTTTGTATATTCATTTTGAGGGAGAGTACCTCGTTTCATCCATCACATATTTCAACTCGAATGGCACTCCGAGAGATGCTACACCCGCGCGTGTGCTAATCTCGACGCTGATCGTAATATGCATGGGGCTAAAGCTTGAGGTCATTGTCCAACTGTCAACATTTCCACAAAGTTTCATCACAATCGGAGTAGAATTGTTTGAGTCATGGATGATAGGGACACAAACACAGACAGACAGACACACACAGACAGGCAAGGCATGCATCGGGTTTTTTGCCTTACGAAGCCTGGCCTCTGTATATATGCTGCTGTGCCTTAGGCCTCGTGCGGCGCGTTTGATGTCTGCGTATATAACTGTGTCCTCCTTCATTGGACGCGTTTCCCCCTCAGCAGTAGTGGGGACCAAAGGGACGGAGAGCGACGTATTGCTAGGCTAGCAGACAGCAGCCAGAGAGAAGGCTCTGGCCGTGGCCGAATACAACCCCTGTTCCCTATCCACTGCCCCCTGTCCACTCAGACCCCCTGTCTACTATGTACCCTGTCCCCTCACTTTGCAAGCAGTGTGCGAAAGAAATCCCACTAAACTCTTTCCAAACTAGTGAGGAAGTAGTTCGTAATATTTTTTTTATTTTATTGAGAATATCAATCAGTTAACATGACGATGGTTACAGTGTAGATTATGAATGAAGATAGAATTAATAAAAGAGAGTAGTTTGTAATATGACCTGCTCTTGTACCATATATATGCATATACGCTCTATGTCTTGTATGTTTTTACTTCTGGGTTACTTACTGGAATTGTTGGATGAGTGCACAGTTGAGTGTGCTCCTGAATTACCTCAACAAAACCCCGGAAATAAGGGTTTCATCCTGGTATTTTAAGTGCCCCCATTTGTGAGAAAAAGTCGCCCACTCAAAAGCTTTTAGACGAAGTTGACTCAAATATGTGCTCCCAAAGGGTTTAAGGGATCGTATTCGGTCAAGGCCTCTGTCTGTGGTATTTTGACAAGTGTCTGAGAGTTTGTCAGAATGGGGTAGCCTGAGAGGCCGTTACCCATGCTCGTCTTCGGCTCATGTCACTCTGGGGGTGGGTTTTGGTTTGGTGTCTGAGGCTGTGGGGGGCGGGGTTGGTGTTTGAGGCAGTGAGGGGGGGGGTTGGCATCTGAGGCTCTGGGAAGGCCCCCCAACCCATACATGCCTCACTGACCATGTGCGATAACAACAGTGTGAGTTACAGTGGATATAGCCAGACAGGAGAGGAACTGGTAGATGGGTTTATATGCCGAGGTGTCGGCTCCCGTGGGGTTCAGTTTCCCCCAGACCCTGAGTCTGCTTTGCTCCAGTTCAGTATTTCCAAAACCTTCCCCCCTCTCCCAGGAGGCGTAGAGGAGCGTCTTGCCCATCTGTCTTTTGTAGCATATCTGGAAGAACCTTGTGCTTTTGCCCTCGTTTTTTAATATGCTTTCCCCCTTCTGCCTAATTTAGTGCTGCCACCTCCGCTATCAATTTGTGGGCGTGCAGACGAGCACGTGCACTCCTCTGATGCACGTGATGTCATCGCTGCTTCTTATCACAACGCAGTTCGCTAGTCAGGTTGGCGCGGACACGAGTCAGAGGAAATGCAGGACTCGCGGGTGCCTGATCGACCTCGACCATCAGGGGTCACTAGTGAGTGGCGAGATGCTGTATTCCCAGCCGACTGAAGACCTCCCATCCCTGGGCGATGCTGGAGCCAACTGAGCCAACCCCACCCTGCAGGGCTGCTAGCCACAGTCGGTAGCCACAGTCGGCACTGGCACGGTCCCGATTCAGAACCGGGCCATAGGGCCCATCCACGCACTAGAACCGTGCCATAGCGGGATGGGCCGCCCATTTTAATGGAGGTTATAAAGGAAAGGTCTGAGGTGTCCCAGTGATGTAGTGGTGTATGAAACAAGATATGATATAGTCATAGTCTTCTATGAGGCCATGTTATTGTGGGCTGGTTTTGAGTGGGTTTCCTGCGTGTGTGTGTGTGTGTGTGTGTGTGTGTGTGTGTGTACCTGCGTGTGTTTGCGTGTGTGTGTGTGTGTGCGTGTGTGTGTGTGTGTGTGTGTGTTTGCGTGTGTGTGTGTGTGTGTGTGTGTGTGTGTGTGTGTGTGTGTGTGTGTGTGTGTGTGTGTGTGTGTGTGTGTGTGTGTGTGTGTTATCCGTGCCTCACAGGATTATGTACTGCAAACCTATAATCCCTGCTGGGAGATGCAGGAGTGATTGATGCTGTTGTCGGGTCCTCGGGTCGGCCCCTGTTGCCGGGGCTACGCCGCCTTTCGTGGTGAAACCCATACCGCCACGGCCATGCACGCGGCTCGGATATCAGCTGGGCGTGATCGAGCCATGAAGCCTCAGCACAAACTCCGCATCAGGGGGACATGTCAACATTCCTCTATCCCATCAGCCACTGCTCTCATCTCTACCAGAATGTACAGTCCCTGCTGTCTGTCTGCTCAGCTCAATTGCCTGGGCTTTTTAGAATGAATACCCCATACATGCAAATATGCACACACACACACACACACACACACACCACACACACACTTTGGCTTAAACTGGGGGGAATGGGATGGTACAAGTTAGTTATTTTTAATGTTTTGTATCCTGAAATTTAAGCCTGCATTAATATGCTGTTTTTTTGTGCTTTCATGGGGGGGGAGGTTTAATTAAATGCAATAATAATAAAACTAATTTACCCAGAGAAAAATAACAATTAAGCTTTTTTGATGTGTCAGGTTGAGTTGCTAGCTTAGTTTGTGCTATTCTCAGAGTTAATTTTCAGTTCTAACCGTCATCTTGAGCTAATAGAATATTAGATTGTCGTGCCCTTTCTCCAGGTGCCGTAGGGTATTGTCATTCTGGGTTGGCTATAAGCCCTGTCAGTCTCACTCAGCCTGACATTTTCCTTCAGTACTGTATGGAAAAATGGAAAAAATATTTTGACTTCCATCAGTTACAGACAAGGAGGCTCACAGGAAGTTCATTCTGCATATGAGGAGTTTCAGACCACCACCATGTACTAGCCACGTTCCAACCAGACGGCCGCAGGGAGCAGGGTCCGGAATGGCGGACACCTTGTGTGATTTCCTTGCGACGCAGCTGCAGCTATGGGGGTTTTGTTGGGCTGATGTTCCCCTACTGTTCATCACAGAATTGGAAGCCATTCCCTTGTTGGGTTCAGGGCAGGCCAGCATGAGGAATACCAGGGAAGTGGAGGTCATTTCTCCTGGAAGAGTCCAAAACAGAAAAATGCAAAAAAGAACTACTTGGTCCTGCATCAGAATTCTTTATCTGTGTGTGACCAGTTTGATTTATTTACACATACTTTCATACACATACTTACACATGAAATTTAAAAGATAAGCAGGGATGTATTTTAATAGGCCCTTTTCGGGGTATTGATTTTGGCTTTGTGTCGCCGCTCTGAATATAACCTGGCTGTGGGAGTGGGACCCTGCCCTCCAGTGACATCACAGCGTTCCCGCGCCTGGCGCAGATGATTGGCTGGGGCGTCGATGTCTGGTCCTCCCCAGCCCTCGCTTCCCGGCACGGTTTGTCCAAGCGTTGAATGCCGTCGATGGGGGTGCAGTGTGGACCTGTAATGAGATATTGGTCCCAGCTGAACAGACACAATGTGCTCAGAGGGAGAAGGGAGGCACGAGAAAGAGGAGGGAGAAAAAGAAAAACTGAGCGGTGACTCCCAAATGAGGAGGAGATCGGAGTCCGAGGGAGCCAGCACAGTAACGAAAGGAAGAAATATAGACAGAAAGAGAGGATGATTGGATGAAAGGGGGGTGGAGTTTATGCAGCATGAACGCGTTCCTTTGTAGACCCAGTCTAGTGACTCATCACACATGGGAATAACATGGGAATGTCACTGTGTTTGATGCCCAGTTTGGTGGTTGATCAGACAGGGGGATATCACTGTTTGATGCCCAGTTTGGTGGTTGATCAGACAGGTGGATATCCCTGTGTTTGATACCCAGTTTGGTGGTTGATCAGACAGAGGGATATCACTGTGTTTGATGCCCAGTTTGGTGGTTTATCAGACAGGGGGATATCCCTGTGTTTGATACCCAGTTTGGTGGTTGATCAGACGGGGATATCCCTGTGTTTCATACCCAGTTTGGTGGTTGATCAGGGGGACTCTACAGGGGGAGATGTATGTTATGTATGGTAGCTGAGCAGAGATGCTGCACTTGCCTGACTGGCTAATAATTTGGGCTTTTATTGTTTTGAGGGGAATTGGGCCCGGAGGTGCCCCCCCCCCCCCCCCCCCCTCTGTGCCCCCGTCCATCCCATCGGCCACTCGTGGCAGCTGGCTGCGCTAGACGCTCTGAGTGCTTCATTAAGAGTCATTAGAAAACTGATACCTTTCTTAGGGAGCCCACTGCAGATGTGAGCTCTCTCCCTTTCTCTCTCGCTCTCCCCTTTTCTCTCTCGCTCTCCCCCTTTTCTCTCTCGCTCTCCCCTCTCTCTCTCTTGCTCTCCCCTCTCCTCCCTCTCTCTCTCTCGCTGTCTCTCGCTTACTCGCTCCCTCTCTCTCTCTCTTGCTCTCCCTCTCTCCCTCCCTCTTTCTCTCTCACTGTCTCCCTTGCACACTCTCTCTCCCGCTCTCTGCTAGTACCCTGCTCTTGTCCCCTCTTTTGTCCGAGCCCGTGTTTAATAGCGGGGCTTTTAGCCGTAACTGAATTATTGATACCCTATCAGAAGGAGGGGGTATCAGGTTTCTAAGGAGGGGCCGGGCTTTTGGATGCATGGCGGTAAAGAGAGGATGTGGGGAGGGGGTGGGGGGGTGAGGCCAAGTGCAGCGTGCTCTCACCCAGCCCCTCCTCCTGCAGTCTCCATGCAACCCTTCCGCCAGCGCTGACGCCGCCTCAGACTCCGCACGCTGTCTCTACCCCTCCGTAAGTTGCACCGTTTTTTTTTTCCCCCCCCTGTCCTCCTTCTTCTCTTTCTTTTTGCTCTGGCTCAGGGCAACTGTTGCTGGCAGTTCTGTGCGTGAGACACGACAGACGGACAAACAGACAGACGGATGGACGGACAGACAGAGGGACAGACAGACAGACAGACAGGGGCTCGCCGAGTGTCGGGAGTGGGAGTGACTCTTCGCTCCGTTATGTAGAACACCCATGCTGCTCTGAGGGAGAGGGCGCTACGCTAACGAGGCGTTCGCACGTGCCTTTTTGCGTTAACGCTCCGTTTGGCTGTCACTACATCAGCCTGAGTCACAGCGCTGATCGGTGGCACTACTGGACTGCTGGCACAACTACGTGACACTTTTTCTTTTGACACTGTCACCCCCCCCCCCCCCCCCCCCCCCCCCCAGGCGGTGAATGAATTCTAAATTAAGTTGCGATTGGGTGGTTTTTTTTGTTTGTTTTTTTTCTTGATTCTGCTAACAGATTCTGTAGGATGTTTGTTTTTCTTCAATGAGAAACATGGTTATGTGAGCGCGCTGTTGAAATCTCTCCATTTCCTGCCTGGCTTGTTTTAAATTCAGTTAAGCCAGTGTTTCGTATTTGTGTCCTGGAGGAATGTTCTTCCAGGGTTATCACTCCAGTGTTAAAATAGAAAGGAAGGATGCTTGCTTTGACATGGTTATGAATTCCACTGAAACAGTGATGCATCTAGAAAATATGAATTTTATTCAGTCTTTATTGGTTCTGTAAGTGTTGCCTTTGCTGTTGTTTCAATAAAACTGCACATACATAGCTTTTTGTTCAGAACAGTGCATTCTTTTTAGTGAAACTCAATGTGAAAATGTAAATGCTTTATCGATGTCCAGAGAAGGGATTTTAAAAAAGCCCTTGTTAACAGCGTGTACTATATGCCCGCTAAATTGGATTACCTTCATGATTATTTGAATAATGAAGTCTACCACCAGTGTTTGTCTGAACCGTGATTGCCTTTGTGTGATTCAAAAAGCGGTATTTTCATTAGGCCTTCAAACTAGGTAGCCAAATAAATTAAAAAAATATCTGAATCATCTCTTCAATGTTGTTAACCCTTAAGATGGCGTGACACTTTCCTTGTGGCCTGTATTATAATTTTTGGCATAGTGGAATTAGAGGTTCAGAGGTTACAGTTAGGGTTTGGAAAATAATGTTTAAGACTAGGTTTTGGGGGAGACAGGCTTGCTGAGGTGATGGTTAGGGTTAGAGTTCAGGAGGTTAGGTGTAGGTTTAGTGGGGTTACTACTAAACCAACCCTGGTTGTGGTTATGCTTCGGAGGTGAATGTCAGTGACTCATTAGTTTGAAGCAATCACAGTTTTGTTATGGACAGCCAAACATTGTGTATGGGTTAAATATGAATCAATGATTGACAGCACATGATAGTGCCCACACCATTATGTTATTCATGAAGACTCACTCTCCCAGCACTACATGTAACATCACCATGGCAACAACTAAAAAGGTGATATGTAGGCCTGGGTTCAATCATAATTTGTCCAACAATTTTGTCAATGCGGACATACATTTTTCATTAACTTTGGTGATCACTGAACTTGTCAAATTTTTTGTTTGTGAAGAAAAAAAAAATCTTGACTTTAATTGGGTCAAAGCTACGGACAACTACTATCGAATCCAGACTATAACTTCAAGAAGGCAGTCCAGGATGTCCCAGATATGCCCGTCCTCTCCTGCAAGGTCGAGTTTCAAATGAGAGTGATGTCATGTGACCTCTGTCACACTGTTCTTGCCACGGTGATACATGACATCTGACAGCTGTGTTCCCTCCTTCCAAGGGCTGCTTTTATTTGTGATGGTAGAGTGAGGCTTCAGTGCCCTCATAATGGGCAGGGCTACCATCCACTGTCACTCACCCAAAGCCCACCAATCAAAACACTTTGCTCTATGCAGCAAAACACCCAAGTAGAAATGAATGAGAACACTAATAAAGCAAGATGGCCCTGAACACTATGTGGTTCATGAAGGCTTTAAAAAAATACATACCTTTGCATACACAGGGCTCGTTTTCCAGGTTATTTAAGCCTGTATCCTGACCGAGGTAAACTCCCACACCTGGATTATGTTTTTAACCATGTGTCCACTCCTTTGGGAAAGAGACAATTTCAACATGATACTTATGTTACAACCCAGACATTTACAGGCGTATATCTAGCGGCAAGATGATGTTCAGTCACGCGAGCAGAAATTGCTGAACACGAATCAAGCATTGTAACTGCTGAAAATACAATACGTGCGGTTTTGTCTGAAGCATATTACATTGTTTATCTGAAGAAAATTGTTTTGTTGATTTTATTTTTTAGTAGTCGCATGTCACAATCATCACAATTTGCTGGAAAACAAACAGAAACCCGGGTGGGGGGCTCTGAAAAGTGAGAAAAGGAATGAGCAGGTAGGGCTTTAGAACCCGGAATTAGAGTTGGATTTCTATGTTTGCGGATAGGACTGGTATACTGTGTATACTGTGAGAAAGTTTTGCTTTGTCGGATTTGCTTTGTAGTCGCGTCAATGACCTTCAATATGCACTTATTGTACGTCCGCTTTGGATAAAAGCGTCTGCCAAATGATTGTAATGTAATGTAATTAAATACAGAGTCAGGGTGCTAGGTTATGAGGGGTTATGGTTAAGGTTAAGGATGCTCTGAGAAACTGCAGGTAACATGATCATTATAACAAGCTAGAGGAAAGCCTGGGAATGATACTGACTGATGAGTTGATACAGGATCAAACTCAGGCAGGTGTGTACAGACAGAAAGTCAGAACCGCAAAACCTGTCCCCTTTGAACAGCCGGGTTAATGAACCCTCGAATGTCAGCAATGCCATGGCAAACCCCAGATTGGCTGAACGACTCCCAATTTCTTTACAGAAAGGGGTGGCCTCCGCACCAGCTACTAGGGCCGCGAGCTTCAAATAACGAAACGTTTGTCACTCACCATCTCCTCTGGCCTACGCTGACTCATTTACCTCGCCGATGAATTATTCACAGTGAAGGTTTGCGCCCTCTGTTTACGGACTGTGTCCAAGACAGACAGTGCAGTTTCTGTCACTGAAATAGAGCTCATCCTCTGCATTTTGAGCCATTCTCTGACTGCTGCTCTGAAGTTGTTAACGGTACCACTTGCAATGAATCTCTTCCAGTTTCCTTCAATAATAAATAAGGAGTTTGCTCTTCACACCCTTAGATTGTCACTAATGACTTGTTGTAGACTAGCTCTAATAGGCACTAGTGGCACATGTTGTAAACGTACCATTGCAAAGGTTTGTAGCCAAAAGGCATTGGTGGGACGTTTTTAATGATCTCCTCAGTGGACATGCTGTATGAATAATGCCGTTTTTGAAATGAGAAGAGTGCCTTGGTGATATTTTTAAAGCTGAATAAGAAGGAACACAATGGTTGGTGAAAGATTCAGGCTTATCCTGTAAAAGGGAGCTTGGGTGTTTTACGTTGGGGAAAGGAAAGTGCCTTCATGGCTCTAAAGTGCCAGGCGGTTTCGGATGGGGTTGGCGGTGTTCTGTCTCTGCCCATTGATGAGCTGTAAGCTGCGTCGCTTTTTTTGTCCTGAGTGTATTGATTGACCCAGCTTCCTCTAAAGCACTTGCAGTCCCCCAGGAGGAAGGTCATTTCAAATGAAAACACCGTCCGACAGGATAAACACCCCAACTAAGCCCCTTACCCCCCCCCCCCCCCAGCCCTGGGGAGACGTGCAGAGAAAAATTTAGTTCTGTTTCTGAAAATGTTTTTTACACACACACACACACACACATAAACACACACACACTTTTAAAATCCTCCCCCAGGTCTGGTAGTAGAATTGGCTATAATACAGTTTATATTATCAGCTAGGGTGTCCTCTAACTGTCAAACAGTCTTGTTTGGCAAAGTGACCAAGCAGGGGGGGGAAAGCAGCTTGGTCCTCATAAACAGCAGGGGGGGGGGGGAAAGCAGCTTGGTCCCCATAAACAGAATATTCCTGGAAATCCTGGAAGACCATAGTTTCACTGAACCCCATTGGAGGCGGAGCTACCGCAGGTTCATCGAAAGATGTGATTTTTTAGCAAAATGCTCATGATCAAACTCAGATCAGTGAGCCTCTGATAACCTGATAACCCCCCCCCCCCCCCCCCAATCCGTTTTGGAATTCCTGAAACCTCACACTGCCGTAGCTAGACTGCTCTGAAGCGTTAATCTTATAAATCTGCTCTTGCTCACAGAAGCTCTTCAGACTCCATGTAAGCAGAGATGAACCATGCCTCAGATCAGTCTCCAAGCAGCGGTGTCACACAATCAATACTTATTCACTTATTCACATATTCATGTTTTTGAAGTGTGGGTTAAAAAAAACGCCACCCCAAGTCAGCTTGTTCAAACAGAGAAAGTTTTTATTTCTCTCTGATGGTGGCGCAAAAACAATACATTTTTGAGCCACCATCTCAGTATCTGAAAAGTTCTCCTAGGAGCTTTTTTTAAAAAACATTATATGCAGATGAAAAGCAAGGCTCACTCTCACTGCGATGCTTTTGTAAGCGGCTGACAAAGAAACTATTTTCTGATGCCTCCTTATTTATTCATGTATATAAGACTTTTGAGATGTGACTTAAACAAACATGGAAAACTAGGCCTCAGTGCAGGAAAGCTTTGACTGCCATCTCCAGTGAAAAGGACAATATAAGGCTTTAAAGTGGCCTGTAGCCTGTAGCCTGTAGCCTCCTGCTGTTATTCTGTTGTTTAAAGCTACGGTTACCCAAAAAAAAAACATGAATTTGCAATGATACACATCTTTGAGGTACTGGCAGCCAGGGAATTAACCCCAACGCAATATTAACAACAACTCTTGCTTGAGTTCCTGGTTAAAATCTTTTCCAAACCTGTTTGTCTTTTGTTCAGTCAACCAACAGCGTTTCAGACAGCTTTTGCATGCACCGCTTTCCGCCATGATAACTAGCTACATCGGCTGCAGAGAAGTACAGTGTGCAACCTTGCAATCGCAGCCATGCGCATTTATGCGTGACGTCTGTAACGCCCACACCGTGCTGTAAACCAGGCTGGGATCAGAGACAGGGCTGTTGAAAATTTTGCAGTTTTGAAGGTTGATAGATTTTTTTTAGCTCATATTAACTTTGTCACATAGTTGATAGATCACAAATCTCAAGTATAACATGAAAATTACAAGATTTAAGATCGGGTTTCCTTTCGCTTTAAGTTCTATACTGCATTTAATAACATAAACAATATATACAAATTAACATAGAGTATATAGTACATATATTCACATGTGCATGTATTCATCTGACTTACAGGATAAGGATAAAGTATTTTAGCATTAATTTTAATGGCTATTCTGAAAATTCAATAATTGGGTATTTGTATGTTTTTTTTGTGTTTGGATGAGATAATATAACTGTGTCCATTCCTTGACTTCACTGGCTTTGCTCAAGGAGTATGGTTTCCTGGCTATTTCACCATGGTCTTTTTGGAAGCAGGTGAGATTTAGAATATATTTTGTCCCCAGACAGTTTCACAAATTTCTTTTTGGAAGCAGCGATTGAGAATACATTTTTCTCCCCCACCCCCTTGCAAGTCACTGCTTACACGCACACACACATCACCACACACACATGCACGCACACAGATACACACAACGTACACACTAGCCTCTTACATGCAGTGCATTGCATGATTGTTTCCACACCAGACCTTGGTCGTTATGGCAACGGAGGTGAAGGAGCCAGACGACGGGACAGCGCAATAATCCTGCCGCAGGAAGCATGCGCTTTCCTGTCACAGCGCAATAATCCTGCCGCAGGAAGCATGCTCTTTCCTGTCACAATGCGCACAGCAGCCCAGCCAGGCTCCCATGTCGCCAAAATCATTGGTCTGGGTTTGGCTGTTTACAGTCAGATTTTTCAGTGTTTCCAGTGTCACATAGTGATATATTTTATTATTATATATTTTTTTTTTTTGTGTTTTATCTGTAATGCCACTGACAAACTAAATAGCATTCAATGATGAGTAAAATTTAATGTAATAAAAACCATAAGTTTGTTTCATTTAAAACATGTTTCCTGTACACAATGGAATCAGTGGGCTGATGAATGCTGTAGATGTGATTGTGTGGATGCTCATCATTTTCTCTGGATATAGAATGACATGGAGTGTTTTTCCCCATGTAAACGGGTTTTGTTCAGTAAACCTCGTGCTTAGCCGTGTATCATCATGTTTTGAAGCTCCTTTGTCCGTAAATCAAGAATGGATTGTCAACCAAATTCCCGCCTGGCTGGTGCTTGTGCATGCTATGATTCCAAGTAGTGCAACTCCCCACATTTTTCTGGGTTTGACGGTAAGCGTGTAGTTTGGGAAAAGGGCCCTCCCAGCTTCCTGAGTGAAGAGATTTCCGTACCATGCTGTCCTGTACGAGAGCGAGTGGAATCCCGCTGATAATATGCTAAGCGTGCTAGAATGTAAGACAGACATGTTTACGAGGAGGTGTTGAGAGGGTTTTATATGAAGTCAAGGGATTGGCTTTTATGAAGGAAAACACAGGAATAGGTCTTGGTTTTATCCCGCCAATGTTCACCTTGGAAGGCGATGTGTTGTGAACGGCGGTGAGCGTGATTATCTTTTATGTGTGGGTGTTCTTTGGTTGCACGGCAAGGTCCTGTACAATAAGAGCATTAGAGAGCGCTCGATTTTTAAATTACAGCCACGTCAAAGTGCCAATAACACATTCGGTTCACGTATAACTTAATATCTGAGCACAGAGTAGCGCAATTGTCAATAAACCCCCCACTCTCCAACCCCATTTTGACAATTTTATGTATTGAAAAGTTGTTTTTGTTAGTTTTTTTTTTTTTTTTTCATTTTGTTGGGGGGATATTTTGAGGCCATGTTGAAAACATCTGATTTTATTCCCAAGCACAAGCACACAGTTAAGACTGAAAGACTCATTCTTTTCTTCCCTGAATGGATTTGTCAGTCCTCCCAGATTTAAAAAAAAACACAGGGTCGCTCAGAATGCCTCGTGCACAGCCCAGAACAACACCCTTTCCAGGACAGTTTCCCTTCGAGGGAGGATTCCAGCAGGGTTTCAGAAAGAGGGGATGATGGAAACGTTAATGGAGGATAAGTGTACGGGGACACTTGCGACAAGCCGCTATGACTACCGAAAGGTTGGCCAAAACCAAAGGGTACATCACACACTAATCGAAAGAAGCCATGCCCCCCCAACAAAAAAATGTTCTGTTTCTTAGCACACTTTGCTGCACACTTTGGTTGTGTCAAAGATCTTATTACGTTCCGTGCAAGAAAAATTTATTTTTAGAAAGATAATTGTGCATGTCCTTTCTTATCGTAATCGTAACTATGGCGGGTTCACCCTTCGGCTGTCCTGCTGAGCTTTTGTGTTGCTGCATGTGTCCCGCCATGCACTTCCTCTTCCTGTTTTGTTAACATCAGTGTGATGTTGTGAAGAAGGAGCTCATAACCTTGAGCTGGCGGCCTATACCCACGGATAAAGTACCAGCAGCTGCTGTTACGAGCTTTAGCCTGAGACACTTCCGTCATTGTCCAGCCGAGTGCTCGGATAGATAATGTGTGATTCTGTGAAATGGAAGTTGTTGCGCTCAGCGGCTGTCACCCAGGATAGAGGTATTTAGTTTACTAAGAAAAATACAGGAAATAAAGATTGCCTCCCTCAGTAGTGCCCATTCCCACGCCACGTTTAACTTCACTGCGGTCCGTCATGACGAGTCCGTCACCCCTCAGAACTTCTGAGGGGTTTTTATGGAGGACAGCATTCCAGCAGAAGATGCAGCATTTTGACTGGACATCACCTTTCCTCTGTCTTTGCGATCCAAAATGGCAGGTAGCGGCCATAAAATGAATGTTCCGACCGTTAACCGAGTCTGTATTCGCAGGAACAGGAATGGACTTAAGGGTTGCACCATTTTTCGGATGCCAACAGTGGCTCTGTGAATTTTAAGAATTCATATTACTCAGCTGAACAGAAATCAGCATAATGTGTGAAATACAATTCATGCTATGTGTTTTTGATGTAAGTATTTTTTTTATATTTCACACATTGGAGCATTTTATTGAACTGACAACTTTACAAGGGTGAAGATGTTTGCAGATTGACCCAGAGGTGCTTGTTGAGGCTAAGATTTATCTCTCTCTCTCTCTTTCTCTCTCTCTCTCTCACTCTCCGTCTCTCTCCGTCTCCCTCCGACTCTCTCTGAAGTGTATAACTACTTCAAAATATACATTTATGTATTGAGGTATATAAAATAATTCAGTATATACTCGCACTATAGATTTACATTCAGAAGGCAAATTCCACACAAAATATTGTGCATCACTGGCGGAGGGCAGAGTTTGGGTTAGGGTACGGGAATCTGAGAGAGATGCGCCTGCTGTGTGCTCTCCCGGAAATCACCCCCTCAAATTGGGAGTTCTGGGGGCAAGGGGTGCGTGTCTGTGTCTGTGCTTATTTCGGGACTATGAGCAGCAGTAATTGTGGAAACGAGGCAGAGGTAATAACGGTGTGGTCATGCGGCAGAAAAGGGGTCGACGTGCAGTACAAACCTGGTTGTGTTGTGGGAAACGTAATAACAGGGTCTACGTCGGAGAGGGACTTCTTCCGCAGGAAACCTCCACACTGCTGTTCAATGGTCTACATTTGGTCACAGATTATGAGTGTCCTTGTGTTTGATGGGAAAAGGGCAGTTTATCATGTAGGCCTCACACTGACTCATTGAATGGTCAGTATATGACTGACTCATTTCATTGCAATTCCAGTTTCAAAAAGCAGCTAATTGCTCATTTATTCTCACAGAAGATATTTTCCCGCATGCACGGCTTACACGTTGGTCTTTTCCGGTGTCCATTATTCGCAGGCAAAGTGTCCTCCGCGGGAATAGCCACGGGCTATCGCTGGAAAAACAGGAGAGTTGGAAATTGAAAAAGATGTGTGTATTGCCCTCAGGAGCTGTTCTCAGCCCAACACATCCGCTAACTGGAATTGTTTTTTCTCTTCTTCTGTGGGAAAGGAAGAGCTAAACACACTGTGGAATTTTAATGGGGATTGAACTTGTAATACAAAGTCTATTATAATGTATTTCACTGATGGGCTAACCGAGATTGATTTCAGCTGAGAGAGATTTATCTCGGCTTGGGAGCATTTTTAGTTTTTAGGTTTTTTTGTTTGCTTCTTTTTATTTTCTTTTTTTTGATGTGAAAATAAATAGATTTACAAATGGCCTTGAGGCACTGTCTGGTTGTGTTAGGTGTCCTTTCCATTAGGGAAAGGGTTCACTGTGATCAAATTCAGGCAACAAAAAAGGAAAAGATAAATATAGTGTATTAGAAATATCCCTTTATGGATAGCTCTGGTATTTTGCTTTTTGATGTGTCCATTTCATATAAGATTGGTGGTCATTTTCTAATGATTAATGATCACAAGATGTTTCCTGTTGTAACCATTATTGTGAATGACTTAATTGATATCCAGTGTTAATTGTTTCTACAATGTGATATGAGTCACCTGTGTCTAAGCTTGTTTCACGAACGAACCAGATGGAGATACGCCGAAACGCGCGTCGTTCGTTCAATTTTAACGAATGTAGCTAATAAACTTTTTCGCATCTAAATGCTTTTTGCCTCTGTAGGTCGGTCCTTAAACTTTTTTCATTTCAGTGTGCGGGTTGAACATTGGAGCTTTACATTGTATATATTTTCATCCTAGTTTTCTCTTTTTCCATGTTTCTTGCCGGCACCAGCACCTCTTTGATGGAGACACGTTTGTGCACAAGGCTTTTTAAATTTTGTTTTAAATATATATATATATATTTATTTTCTTTGAGTGAGTGCAAGGTGAGAAACGTTCAGAGAATCCCTCTGGTCCAAACACATTTAATTTTTTTCTTAGATAAAACCGAATACCAGTTCTCACTTCCATTGACGGTTCCGTGTGGAGGTGCTGTCTGGTTGCCGTGGCAGCATGCGGAGGTGATGATTCTGGAGGAGCTCAGTAGCGGGTGTCGGGATGGGGGTCAGAAAGGCAGCCGGCCGCTGTGTCACGGGGCTGATTAACGCGCGTCCCTCCCTGAGCAGCCCTGGGGGTGATCACCTCCCTGCCGCT
Organism: Synaphobranchus kaupii; assembly: GCA_029718625.1. Classification (NCBI taxonomy): domain Eukaryota; kingdom Metazoa; phylum Chordata; class Actinopteri; order Anguilliformes; family Synaphobranchidae; genus Synaphobranchus; species Synaphobranchus kaupii. Next base: position 12,550,745 of record CM056388.1, on the reverse strand, counting down.
GTGCAGGAGAGCGCAAATTACAACACCGTTCCCCACCAGACTACAGATCTTTCTCTCTTTCTCTCTCTCTGTCTATCTCTGTCTATCTCTCTTTCTCTCTCTGTCTCTCTCGCTCTCTCCATCTCTCTATCTCTATCGCTCTCTCTCTCTCTCTCTCTCTCTCTCTCTGTTGTCATCGTGTCATTTGTGTCTGGATATCTCTCTCATCGGTCTATTCAACTGGGCAGCACAGAGCAACATTTTAGAACATTATAAACCTATAAAACATTATGAACCTATAAACATGCTGAGTGTTTAGCTACATTAGCATACAGTAGACACATAAAGGTTCCAAGTTAAAAATGACTATGTGCAATAAAAAATAACCCACAATTTTGCAATAAAAATATGGGCTGAAAGTGAACAGCTATAAAAATGATTCATTTCATCAGAAGAAGCTTTAAATAGTGTGCTACCCAGTGTGTGTGTGTGTGTGTGTTTGTGTTTGTGTTTGTGACAGGATGCTGCATATTTCACTACACACACACCTCCTTTCCCCTCGAAGGAGAATGGGCAGTTTTTGAATATCCTGCTGAGTAAGGAATACTGGGTGAATTTAATTATATTCTGATATCTCTTTCTTTCTCTCTCTATCCCACTCTTCTCTCTCTGCCCCTCTCTCCTCCTTCGTCTGTCTCTCCCTTCCTGTCTTTCTCTTTCTGTGCTTCATTAGTAGTCCAGACTGGAACACTGTTGCCGAAGCAGTCATATACAGTATGACATCTACAGCTCTGCAGTGTGTTTCTACCATACTGTACTATGTGACACATGAGTAAACAATGCATCATAACTTTATTAATAATTATAATAAGAATAATTAATCTCTCTCTCGACAGACCAGAGAAAGCCTTCGCCTGCCAGGGGAAGTAAGGGGACTGTGTATCGCGCGCATGAGGCTCCATGGCGGTCCTCTGATGTGGCTACTGTGAGTTTCCTTTCTGGGCTCATTTCCATTTCTGTTGTTTACTGTACTGTGTGATGGGCAGACCACACCATAATGGGGTCCCCACTCATTTATCATTTAATCAAATTCTGCGTCTGTAAAAGAAACAGTAAATAACATGTGGCTGGGATGAATCCTCATTTAAAAATAAAAATAAAAATCAAACACTGCCAAGCAAAAACAGTGAACAGACAGTAGAAAAAGCAGGCTGGTAGAAATGCAGAAAAGTCTTATTTTTACAGACATTTTATATAATTTCGCTTTCCGCCCAATTTCGAATGCCCCGTCATATTCACAGGCTCTCTTCATCGCTGCTGCATCCTGCATCTATTTTTTCCCACCTCTAGGAACTTGATTATTGTTTTATTTCCTTGCGGTTCAGGGAAGAAAAGGGTGTTGTTTTTTTGTAGATAGATACGTTCAGCCCAGATCCTTGTCCTATCAATATCTGTAAGCACAATCCTATTTGTTGCTTTTTATAGTCGCATCTGTTGCCATCCGTGTGCCAAGTCTGTGAGTTTTCTTACTCCAAGCTGAGACACTGAGTCTAACACACTTCTGCAATTTTCTTGCCTTTGTAGATGGTTTGTTTAGCCAAAAATGTACTTCCTTTCACTCAGGGGAAACTTATTTTTGTGGGTGAAGCATCTAGACGTTTTACTTTAAATCTATAGCGCTATAAACGTGGCCTGCATCTTTGTGAATGAGTTTTTGTAATTTTGTATTCCTGTGAATAAAGAAATACCCACTATGTTATAGTGTGATAAATATCCTGCCGTAATGTCAAACAGATGCTTATGGGAAGACCTGGGAGGTATACTACGAAGCAGGATTACTGAGTTCGCTGGATGACTGCTAGAGTAAAACCAGGAACCCTCCCAAATCTGGAACATGGACTCAAGTAAAAAGAGCTGTTCCGGGTTTTACTCAGTGTGGTTATCCAGCTAACTCAGTAATCCTGCTTCGTAGTATACCCCCCTGGACAGCCCTGGAAGGTCATGTGAAAATGTTTGAATTTGATTGAATATTTCCTGCCCCTCTGGTTCCCCTTGGACACTCTTAAACGCCTTAGGATAAAAGAAGATGATATTTTAAAAAGTGGCCTTAATGAGTGGGCACTGTTTCTTTCAGCCAATCAGAACTGTGAGAGTTTGGCATCCATTAGGCCATTCTGACATTTCTGTAGGGTTTGATTGGCTAAAAATGAGAGCGCACATCTTTAAATCTAATGGAAGACTAACAGCACAGAGCATATGCCTGGATTGAGAAATGTATAACACTGCTCATAATGCTGGGAGAATTGAATTCGCAGCAAATGCAGTATTATCCTATCATTTTATTACCCAGCACGATGGTCTTTGTGCTCAGTTGAAACATGGTTTATAATGGCCTGCCCTTCTGTTAATGACCCCGGTGTGCAGTTCCCTGTGGGAAGGGAGAGGCGTTCACCATGGCAGTTTATTAGCAGTAGTGTTGGCGATAGCATTAGCATTGGTGTTAGCGGCAGCGCTGCTTGCCTCCAGAGGCTGTGGGATGTTCAGTCGTCCTCAGCATCTGCCGAGCATCTAAATATCCATTTTTGGTTCATTTATGCCACACAACTCAAGGTTGAAATTAAGAATTTTGGAAAGCTACCCTGGAAATAACAAAAAAATAAAAGTTAAAAAAAAGATCCAAACAGATCCAAACAACTTGTAAAAAAGCGGATTAATCCCAGGTGTGGATGGCCGGGCGGCTCTCTCCCTGTAGGTGTGTGTGGATGGCCGGGCGGCTCTCTCCCTGTAGGTGTGTGTGGATGGCCGGGCGGCTCTCTCCCTGTAGGTGTGTGTGGATGGCCGGGCGGCTCTCTCCCTGAAGGTGTGTGTGGATGGCCGGGCGGCTCTCTCCCTGTAGGTGTTTGTGGATGGCCGGGCGGCTCTCTCCCTGTAGGTGTGTGTGGATGGCCGGGCGGCTCTCTCCCTGTAGGTGTGTGTGGATGGCCGGGCGGCTCTCTCCCTGTAGGTGTGTGTGGATGGCCGGGCGGCTCTCTCCCTGTAGGTGTGTGTGGATGGCCGGGCGGCTCTATCCCTGTAGGTGTGTGTGAGATGACTTGGGGATGTTACTGGCAGGGATGTGAGAGTACGCTAGGCCGGGGGCTCCGTCTGGCAGCATGGTGAGAATGAGCTCTTCCCGGTGTTGGCGGGATGTGGGAGGTCTCGGTTGGGCGGGCTTCGCCGCGCGCCGTGCTCCAGATGTCGCGGTGGCTGTTCAGGCCGCCCCCCCCCCCCCCGCTCCCTTCGTCGTGTTTTCCACGCCGGTGGCTTTTATTTAAATTCCCACATGAGATTACATGGGTGTTTCAGAGGCCTACTGAGACACAACCCTGCTCTGAGGTCTATGAAACGCGTGAATAATTCAGCAGTCTCGTTTGTGCTGTTGTTATTGCCGTTTTTTGGTTGGATTAACACCGGATTAGATTTTTTGGTTGGATTAACACCGGCCAGCGAAGGAGCGGTCACCGCACGCACGCCCGCACGCACGCACGCACGCTACCCTGTTCCCTTTGAAGTGCAATCCCACGCATTCACTTCATTGCCCCATGCCCTCATTTAGCCTAATAACTGATTCGGTGAAGTGGATAATGATTTGAACAAAAAACAGGAGAGACTCCAGCAGTACTGTACACTACAGTTATTAGAAATCTCGCTGTCACTCAACGTGCCCTGTACACAGTGGTTATTAGAAACCTTGCTGTCACTCAGGGTGCCCTGTACACAGAGGAACCTCTATGTCTCTCTGTCTGGGTCATAGGATGTCATTAGGCCCACAGGCGCCTGGTGAGAGCCTGTATTTGGGGATTTACATTGTGCAGTGTGGAATGAACAAACAGAGTACACACACACACAAATTATGGGACCCACTCCAGTAGAGTGCTTGTGAGATGATATTACATTACATTGCATTGCATTGCATTGCATTTAGCAAAAGCTCTTAAGTGACTTGCACATGTTTTTTTTTGTTGTTTTTGTTACATAGTATCCATTTATACAGCTGGATATTTATGGAATAATTCAGGTTAAGAACCTTGCTCAAGGGTACAATGGAAATGCCCTACCTGGGAATCGAACCTGCAACCTTTCGGTTACAAGCCCAGTTCCATACCCATTATGCTATGATTATTAATCTCACTAATGGGCCATTTCATACAAAGGCACAAACTTTTCAATCTCCCAGGGTATTGGGTGTTTTTGTTTCTTTTGACCGTATTGATAAAAACGTTAGCATTTTGTGGAAAAGGTGTTTGCCCTGAAAGAAAGAAAGTGTACTACCTCCCTCCATCTCTACCTCTCTATCTCACTGGGAATCAATAAAAAAAGAGGCGGACTTTGATGTAGTGAGAGGAAGGATGTTCTCGAACCTGGATCAAATGTTTCTGAATGGGCTCCTGAGCACAAAGCCAAGCACGAAAGTTGAAGACTGAGTTTAGATGGCAGTTATATGAATTTGAATTTCTCCACAGAACCTTGTCTAAACTTTTTACACAATTCTGAGGAAAGCCTGTAACAGAGCTACTGATATGAACAATAGCTCCGCCCATGTTTATGAGACGCACTCTCTCATCATTGGTGTTTTTAAGCAGCGATTTGTGTCTAGACCCCCCCCTCAAATTTACAAAAACATGTTGTCTGTGTCTTATCACAAGCTATTGAAAATGGAAAGTATGGATGGTTTGAATACATCTTAGTCTCCCATGATTGCAAAAGTTTGATCTTCTCTTTTCTGTCCAAGCTTCAAAGCTGACTTGTGGTAAACTGTATCTTCACTCAACTGCATAATTTACTTGACTGAGAAACCCAGAGATGGCAATCTCACAGAAGCCATTTTTTTTCGAGAGAGAGGGAAGGAACTGGAGGAGAGAGAGAAAGAGAGAGGACATTGTGTCCCTCTTTGAAGCTCAGTTTGGCTTTTCAGCACACTGTGCAGCATAGTAAAAGCATTGATGCTGTCGTGTTAGCCTGGGTGAAGTTCGGGTGCATTTTAGGCCTATGTGAGAGCCTGACCTGTCACACTGGGCTGAAATAAACGAGTCACAGATGACAATCATAGTTTAAGGGCTATGTAGATTCAAGTATTTTGATTGGCTCTTACGCAAAAGGAATTGACTGTTTGTACAGTGGTTTTTGCTCACTTTGGTATGCTTCATGAAGACTTGGTTTATCTGCTCCAGATGTTACCCCCCCCCCCCCCCCCCCCCCCCGATAGCACCAGGAGGATATTCCTCACCCCCCCACCCCCTGGTCCTTGCACCCACCACAGGATGCCCCCCGCCAGGCCCAGTTCCAGCTCCTCTTCTGCCTGTCTGGGGAACAGTGGTGAGGGGCCTGAGGATTATTTTAGCATTCAGAGCAGGAGGCAGCCGGCGCTAACGCTCTTAGCCTTACCTCCGAGAGCAATCGCACATCTCAGCTCAACCCTGCTTCGCTTGGGATAATTATTCATTACCTTTTTTTTTCCTCGCATTCTAGCATGGTGCAGAATACACTGTTGCTATTTAGCACTCCTGAAATCGAGGGTTCTTTTCATTAAAAAGTTTACTGGAATTGTTGCAATGGCATGTTACTTTTTATTAATTATTGAGAGTTTGTATGTAGTGGGGTTAAATGTAGTGTAAATGTAGTGCATAATGGACACACACACATGTGTCTGTGTGTGTCTTTATATGAACCAACTGTGTGTATAAAATAAGGATGGTTTATTTCTGTTTGTTTGTGAAAGAGGAGGAACTGCCTGGATGACTAGAGTTCAGCTTAATTTCTGAGCTGGTGTCCAATATCGTGGATATGAAATCAAGCTGAAAACACAAACTTTCATTTTAACATGCTTGAGGGCAGCCTGATACACTTATGAGTGGCTGCTGTGTGTGCGTGCGTGTGTGTGTGTGCGTGAGTTAAAATCACTGTGTGTGTGTGTGTGTGTGTGTGTCTGAAAATCACTGTATGTGCATGTGTGTGCGTGTGTGTGTGTGTGTGTGTGTGTGTGTGTCTGAAAATCACTGTATGTGCATGTGCGTGTGTGTGTGTGTGTGTGTGTGTGTGTGTGTGTGTGTGCGCATGTTTTCCCTGATTTCTGAGGTCCTGTGTCCTATGTATCTCTTCTGAAATGCTCTGAGTGCTGGAGCTGAACTAGTGTGGGAAGGTGCGAGTCCCACTGCAGGCGGATCTCAGAGACCCGCTGCCTGCTGTTTAGATGCACTGCTGCAGCTGTGCTCTCCTGGCCAGCAGCCCTCATTAGGGGGGTCTGCACAGCTGTGCTCTCCTGGCCAGCAGCCCTCATTAGGGGGGATGCACAGCTGTGCTCTCCTGGCCAGCAGCCCTCATTAGGGGGGATGCACAGCTGTGCTCTCCTGGCCAGCAGCCCTCATTAGGGGGGTCTGCACTGCTGTGCTCTCCTGGCCAGCAGCCCTCATTAGGGGGGTCTGCACAGCTGTGCTCTCCTGGCCAGCAGCCCTCATTAGGGGGGATGCACAGCTGTGCTCTCCTGGCCAGCAGCCCTCATTAGGGGGGTCTGCACAGCTGTGCTCTCCTGGCCAGCAGCCCTCATTAGGGGGGTCTGCACAGCTGTGCTCTCCTGGCCAGCAGCCCTCATTAGGGGGGATGCACAGCTGTGCTCTCCTGGCCAGCAGCCCTCATTAGGGGGGTCTGCACAGCTGTGCTCTCCTGGCCAGCAGCCCTCATTAGGGGGGTCTGCACAGCTGTGCTCTCCTGGCCAGCAGCCCTCATTAGGGGGGTCTGCACTGCTGTGCTCTCCTGGCCAGCAGCCCTCATTAGGGGGGTCTGCACAGCTGTGCTCTCCTGGCCAGCAGCCCTCATTAGGGAGGTCTGCACTGCTGTGCTCTCCTGGCCAGCAGCCCTCATTAGGGGGGTCTGCACTGCTGTGCTCTCCTGGCCAGCAGCCCTCATTAGGGGGGTCTGCACTGCTGTGCTCTCCTGGCCAGCAGCCCTCATTAGGGGGGTCTGCACTGCTGTGCTCTCCTGGCCAGCAGCCCTCATTAGGGGGGTCTGCACTGCTGTGCTCTCCTGGCCAGCAGCCCTCATTAGGGGGGTCTGCACCGCTGTGCTCTCCTGGCCAGCAGCCCTCATTAGGGGGGTCTGCACCGCTGTGCTCTCCTGGCCAGCAGCCCTCATTAGGGGGGTCTGCACTGCTGTGCTCTCCTGGCCAGCAGCCCTCATTAGGGGGGTCTGCACTGCTGTGCTCTCCTGGCCAGCAGCCCTCATTAGGGGGGTCTGCACTGCTGTGCTCTCCTGGCCAGCAGCCCTCATTAGGGGGGTCTGCACTGCTGTGCTCTCCTGGCCAGCAGCCCTCATTAGGGGGGATGCGTTTATGGTCTGCACTGCTGTGCTCTCCTGGCCAGCAGCCCTCATTAGGGGGGTCTGCACAGCTGTGCTCTCCTGGCCAGCAGCCCTCATTAGGGGGGTCTGCACCGCTGTGCTCTCCTGGCCAGCAGCCCTCATTAGGGGGGTCTGCACTGCTGTGCTCTCCTGGCCAGCAGCCCTCATTAGGGGGGTCTGCACTGCTGTGCTCTCCTGGCCAGCAGCCCTCATTAGGGGGGTCTGCACAGCTGTGCTCTCCTGGCCAGCAGCCCTCATTAGGGGGGTCTGCACTGCTGTGCTCTCCTGGCCAGCAGCCCTCATTAGGGGGGTCTGCACTGCTGTGCTCTCCTGGCCAGCAGCCCTCATTAGGGGGGATGCATTTATGGTCTGCACTGCTGTGCTCTGTGCGCTCGGACACCGCGTGGATCACCCAGGAGGGAGTGCTGTTATTGGCCGATAGCGCCTGGCCTTTTCACTAAAACCCCGTTTCTCGCGGCGATCGTGGCGCCGCGGCCTCGTTAGTCCATTCTCATCCGCCGCCGATGAACGGCACCCTCCGAGGCGATCTGTCACGCCGTCGCTGGAGCCGGCAGAAATGATCTTTGCTTTCCCTCGTCTCGGTGGGTCTTGGAGTGTTAAGTTCCCTGAGGGATTGAGACATTGCTGAAATCCTGAAATCACATTGGCCTCTCCCATTATGCTAGCTGAGACATTGCTTCTGTTGAGCAGAGGAATTTCTCTCCTTATAATGACCAAGCACAACCAGGTAGATTGGCATCACAAACAGGATAGAGAAAGACAGAAAAGAGAAAGACAGAGAGAGAGACCGAGATGCACGTAGACACAAGCTATAAGCTATACATATATTGTCTCTGGTTTGCCTTGGCTGACTGAGAGATAACATACCGAGACCTTCCGGTGGCTAAAGAGCCTGCAGTCCGCCGCTTCTCTGTTTCTTGAGGATTTAGAGAATTTAATATACGTTTCATTTGGTATGATTGTACAGTGAATATATATGTAGAGATCTTTTCTCTATTACTGTGATTATACTAGTGTGAAAACATCCTTCTGAAAACACCCTTCTCTTCACTTCTGATAAAATGTTCTGAAATCACACTGGCCGCTCCCATTATGGTAGGTGTCCAAACAAGTCCTTGGAGATGTTCAATACTGAGAATTTGTTGATCAGTTAGATCATAACTGACGTTTGTCCTCTGCTTTGACTGGCTGATTAACAGTGCTTCTTTTTTCCTGTATAAACACAGTTTAGCGAGTTAATTGTTTATTTGTGAGTCCAAGTTAAGGACAAAACTGATTGACTCCAGGCCATAGTGAGAGTATCTTAATAAATAAATTTGGTGTGTCAGTGTCAGCCCTTGCAAGAGGCACAGGTTTTATCACCTTGCTAGCAGTGTGCAGAATCACTGCATTCAGTTCACAGGTAGCATCGCCTCTAGAGACCGAGCACCTGGGGTAGAGGGTACTGGTAGCAGGTAAACTGAATGTGGATGTAAAGTTCTTTTACTTTGTTTCTCGGGTCAGATGATGAACAAGTGAATGCTGGGAAATGATGGATGTGGAACATTAACATGCTTGGAACAAGATCATCACATTTCCTCCAGGCCCTTCCTTTCACCCCTGTCTGATTAGCTCTAAGTCACCTGCAGTGGATGCGATACCGCCATGCCTCGCTAACTGAGGGGCACGCGGTCACACCTCGGCGCGCGGTGTCATCCCGAGCCGCGTTTGTCCAGAGGGAAACGAGACAAAGGCGGGCGTGAGAGGTAAATAACCAGCGCGCCCTTTTAGACGACATGCGGCATTCTCCCCTTAATCCAGTGTGGGATTTGCGGTCTGTGGAATTCCAGGTTCTAGAAAACATCTGTTCTTTCATTCTAATCTAGCGCCCTGGCATAGAGTCAGAGAGCCCTTGAGGTGGTGCAGCAAAGCCCTTTGTGTTGCACTTTAAGCAGGATTCAGGGGCAGGGGATGAGTCTGCTCTCAGGAATCGCCCAAATTACAGGCTGCGGGGTGAAGTGTATGCTACCTGCGGCCCGCCCCGGCGCTGGTCACTTCCTCCGGTCCGACATGTCTGGACATGAACCAGAGGGACGAAGCTCGATCGCAAACATCTGCTCCCAGAAGGATGTGATTTCATTTTTTTATTTTTTCCCCCTCTGCAAACAGAAATACCGCACTTTTTTTCTGGAGGCTAGAATCGAAAAGGCTGTCAAGAAGGGGTGAGTCGATGAAGAGGCCACTCTCTCTGCACAGGGCATGACAGGAAGAGCTGTTATAACAGATTCTGAGAATTGGGAAAGCCTGTAAGTGAGATGTTGGCCTACTTGTTTTGTGACAGAGGTGCAATTAGTGACCCTGTAATTACCAGGAAGTCTTCCTCTACACCTTTTGCTGCAGTGTACTGTTACGGCTTTGTGATGGGAAGGTTTCTGAAAAGTATTTAAAAATGTACCACAGACAATAAGAAGTGGTTTGTTTATTTGTGAATTTCACAATGGAACAACCTCAGTAACTACAATATAAATGTCTTTTGGTTTTTTGTGTGTGTGTGTGCGTGTGTGTGTGTGTGTGTGTGTGTGCGCGTGTTCGTGTGTGCGTTTGTGTGAGTGCGTGTGTGTCTGTGTGTGTGTGTTTGGTTTGCATGCGCACGTGTTTGTGTGAGTGTGTGTGTTTGTGTAAGTGCGTGTTTTACATGTGTTTTTGTTTGTGTCCATGTGTTTTTTTTTCTTGTTTTTACTGCATGTTATTGTTGTTTGTCTATCTATGTGGTTCTCATGTTTGTTTGCAGTGTATGTGTGTGTGCGTGCGTACTTGTCTCTGCATTCTGTACAACTGTGTAAATTGTGTGTGTGTGTGCGCGCATGTGTGTGCGTGCGTGCGTGCGTGCCTGCGGGTATGTGTACATGCAAGCTGGTATCTGTGTTCTGTCATCAGTTGTCTGTTTTTGCGTTAGGGGCAGCTCCGCCCCCAGGCTGTTCCCACACATACAGAGCTCCCAGGCCCTGCGCTGCACTGGAATGTTATTTCTCTGGCTAAAGATGATTTTAGCAGCCACAACCGAAATATCTGCCCACAAGACTAAATGTCTCAGACGTCCAGGAATGCGGGGCTGTTCTACGTCTTTGAGGGGCCGGGGGGAGGGACTCGAGCCACAGCAGGCCAATTAAACCTGTTTTAGGGAGCATGAGCTTTGTTTGCTTAAGGATGATGAAGCCGGACAAGTGGCGGCAGTGTAGTATAATGGTTAAGGAACTGGCCTTGTAACCGGAAGGTTGCAGGTTCGATTCCCAGGTAGGACACTGCCATTCTAACCTTGAGTAAGGTACTTAACCTGAATTGCTTCACTATATATCCAGAAGTATAAATGGATAATATTTAAAAAAGGCTAAAAGTCGCTCTGCTAAATGCCTGTAATGTAATGTGATGGCCCAGAGGGAAAAGTGTGTGCGTGCGTGCGTGTATGTGTGTGTTTTTGAACATAACTGTTTGTGTGTTTGTGTTAATAAAAGTCCCGAATTTGCTTCCATGTTGACAGCAACCTAGTAATCCCGGTGATTTGACTGTGTCTTTTGTACACAAATATTTGTGTGTGTGTGTGTGTGTGTGTGTGTGTGTGTGTGTGTGTGTGTGTGTGTGTGTGTGTGTGTGTGTGTGTGTGTGTGTGTGTGTGTGTGTGTGTGTGTGTGTGTGTGTGTGTGTGTGTGTGTGTGCGTATGTCAGATGCATGTGAAAATGGGCAGCACCTCTGAGGAGTGTGTGAGTGAAGTGCTTGAGGGTGCCTTTGTGCAGCAGTCTGCTGTCTGTGTAGGTCCACAGCCCTGGCGTCAGAGGCGGGTGCAGAGGCTCTTAATGACGCGCGGCGAGATTGGGTTCAGCGATGCTGCTGTTGCGCTTTCTTCACTTCATAAGTGTCATTCCCAACCCCCCTTTTAATTTACCAATTTTTTAATGCTCAATTATTATCATAGACACACCACATCACTGCATCTTTCTCTTTTCTACTGGAAGGTTGGGATAGGGGGGGGGGATGCACCAGTATACGCTTGCTCCAAACCCTAACGGCTGGGTTGTGCTTAGGCAGTACATGGGCTGGGGTCAGTCTTGAGATGGGGAGTTCTCTGCCGACTCAACAGCCCCCACCCCTCCAACCCCTTCCCTGAGTTACGCCCCGCTCCAGCACTTTTATGTAGCACTAGTGTCTTGATCTCGATGTTGTGGTTTATTGTGTCTCTCGTAATCGGGCCTCACTTCTCTTAAGACCTAGCCATAGCTTAGCGACATGGCTTTAGGAAATAGACTGTGTGAACAAGACATGATGTTTATGGTTGTGTGGAGAGCTGCTACTTTTCGATAGAACTGTATTTTATCTGACCTGTTTGTAGTTGTATCAATGACCTTTGGTCTGCACATATTGTAAGTCGCTTGGATAAAAGCGTCCGCCAAATGAATGTAATGTAATGGTTAAATCCAGACAGAGGTTCTCATACGAGTGCTGTTGCTGTGGCTGTTGAAGTGCACAGTGCAGTCTCTTGGCTTCGGCTGCAGCCATAGATCCATTATCACCTCTTAGAAGGCCAGTTGACTTTGCTCTAGTATATCATACGCTGCCTGCTATCCTGCTCTCCGTATTGGGACATCAATATACATTAATGCTGGGCACAGACAGCAAAAGGTTATATGTGGGAGTGTTTAGCCATTTTTTTAGACAGCTTAACTGCCTCCTACCTTTTCCCAAGTAGCAGAACCTGAAATCTTGTGAATGGGAAGCATGACTACTTACAAGATTCAGATTCACTGACAGTGCACCCAACCTTTAGAGATTCAGAGTCACTGACAGTGCACCCGCCCTTTAGAGATTCAGAGTCACTGACAGTGCACCGGCCCTTTCGAGATTCAGAGTCACTGACAGTAACCCTCCTCTTTAGAGATTCAGAGTCACTGACAGTGCACCCGCCCTTTAGAGATTCAGAGTCACTGACAGTGCACCGGCCCTTTCGAGATTCAGAGTCACTGACAGTAACCCTCCTCTTTAGAGATTCAGATTCACTGACAGTGCACCCGCCCTTTAGAGATTCAGAGTCACTGACAGTGCACCGGCCCTTTCGAGATTCAGAGTCACTGACAGTAACCCTCCTCTTTAGAGATTCAGATTCACTGACAGTGCGCCCAACCTTTAGAGATTCAGAGTCACTGACAGTGCGCCCGCCCTTTAGAGATTCAGAGTCACTGACAGTGCACCCGCCCTTTCGAGATTGAGTCACTGACAGTAACCCTCCTCTTTAGAGATTCAGATTCACTGACAGTAACCCTCCCCTTTAGAGATTCAGATTCACTGACAGTAATCCTCCCCTTGAGAGATACAGATTCACTGATAGCGAGTCTAATGTTTTTGTTTTTTTTTACATCTTTGAAGGAAAGCATAATGTAATGGTAATAATAATTTTAATGGGAAAAAAAACCCCCCCATCAAAAGAATGCATCTCCAAGCTTGTTTAAACATAGCTAAAGATTGTATGCTAGTTAATATTCTGCCAGAGTAAATATGCAAGACCGTCATGTGAGAAATTTTAGTGTCTAATGGTATTCTCTCTCAAGCTTATTTTCCAGCCCGTTTTGTGAAGCCTTTTAGCTCCTCCCCGTCCCGCTGTGGACCGTAGTTTGGGACCAGCGTTCCAATTTAGAGCTGGGCACCTCACCAAGAGCCGCTTCATTTCCACCAGCTGAATCGTTTTTAATGGCTTCCCTAGGATCTCATCAATTATCATCAATTTTGCACCGCAAAACTTTTTTATAAAGCTTTGATTAAAAAATGTAATTTATCATGTTTGAAGGATCACTCATGACACTGTGCCTACTGGTGACAAATGACATCAAGCTGTCCCATCCAGTGGACCCTTGAAGCAAATCCATGATTGCGTAAGTTGCAGTATATGTGCAATAAATGTAGTGCGGTGTGTTATTTGTGCCCTGTGTTTGTTCATTAGAGCTACTGGGGAAGGAAGGCCTGCGCTCTTTGTTATAAACAAGCCTCCATTTGCGCTGGCTTTAAGCGCACATTATCAGCTGAAATCGGTTAAGTCCTATCAGCACAAGTAATACTGTGACCAGATTCTTCACCCGATAGCAGTAAACCTCCTGCTGGCATCAGCCAAAATAGAGGCGATGGAGGGGATAGCATGCAGTTCATTTCTCTCTTAATTTGGAAATTGTGTGTGTGTGTGTGTGTGTGTGTGTGTGTGTGGGGGGGGGGGGGGGGGGGGGGGGGGTGTTACGGTTAACTTCACAAAGATTTTAATCAGTGAGGGCTGTTGAAGTTTTGGTGTTAAATTAAGATTATAAATAAGGTTTTGATAAGTCAATAACTTATCACGAGTGCCCCAGAACATGTAATTGCAAGTTATAAATAGCAGTTTTTTTATGTATTTATTTAATTATTTTTACACCGATAAACTTGTGATTTGAAATGGGTCTGACACGTGCGTTTGACATCCGTATCCTTGAATCCATATTGCAATATCTGAACATGAAACAATCCTCAGTAACTGTGCATTACCTTATCTTTTTTATTTTTTATTTTTTTATTTTTTTTGCTTCTACAAGTATTTAGTTGTGGCTGATCTCATTCATTGGAATGAGGAATGTAAAATTGTGTTACATTATTCGAAGTGAACAGCAGAGAGCATGAGTAAATGTGACGATTAGCAAAGCAATTGTACTCCGTTGCCTTGGTGATTCTGGATGCGGTTACCAAGGCAGTGGGATCCAACTCCAACCATCCAATTGATGGTTACATTTCAAAGGGAGGAGAGAGAGAGAAAGTCTGATGCATTCTTTAAGAGCAGCTCTGAATGAGCGATTTACAAAGAAGGGTTGGATTACCATTCCTGCTGCAGCCCGAGAGAGCAGAGAGAGTATATGGATCAGAGCAGAGAGAGTATATGGATCAGAGCAGAGAGAGTATATGGATCAGAGCAGAGAGAGTATATGGATCAGAGCAGAGAGAGTATATGGATCAGAGCAGAGAGAGTATATGTATCAGAGCAGAGAGAGTATATGGATCAGAGCAGAGAGAGTATATGGATCAGAGCAGAGAGAGTATATGGATCAGAGCAGAGAGTATATGGATCAGAGCAGAGAGAGTATATGGATCAGAGCAGAGAGAGTATATGGATCAGAGCAGAGAGAGTATATGGATCAGAGCAGAGAGAGTATATGGATCAGAGCAGAGAGAGTATATGTATCAGAGCAGAGAGAGTATATGGATCAGAGCAGAGAGAGTATATGGATCAGAGCAGAGAGAGTATATGGATCAGAGCAGAGAGTATATGGATCAGAGCAGAGAGAGTATATGGATCAGAGCAGAGAGAGTATATGGATCAGAGCAGAGAGAGTATATGGATCAGAGCAGAGAGAGTATATGGATCAGAGCAGAGAGAGTATATGGATCAGAGCAGAGAGAGTATATGGATCTGAGCAGAGAGAGTATATGTATCAGAGCAGAGAGAGTATATGGATCAGAGCAGAGAGAGTATATGTATCAGAGCAGAGAGAGTATATGGATCAGAGCAGAGAGAGTATATGTATCAGAGCAGAGAGAGTATATGGATCAGAGCAGAGAGAGTATATGGATCAGAGCAGAGAGAGTATATGGATTTATAGCCGTTTCACAGGTGTGTTGTATTGAAAGCATCAATATATTATTTTCAATGCCGACATATTTATGCAGGGAAACTTGGAGTACTGTATCTGCAGGAGCTCATATTTTAGATATTGTCCATTTATACAGCTGGATATTTGCTGTGGTGAGCCACTGCTGTGCCTGACTATGCCAACTTGCAGTATAGGCTGCTTAGTCAAATGTGTGTGTGTGCGTGTGTTTGCACGTGTTTGCGCGTGTCCACTTGTGTGCGCTTGTGCGTCTGCCTTTGCATGTGTCTGTGCGCGCGTGTGTGTGCGCACGTGTGCATTGCATGTGTGTGTGAGCGGCGTGTGCGACAGGAACCTCACCAGGGACCTGATTTCCACTTTTCCCTCTAAAATATGTACCGTGCCTTCAGGGCCTGTTTAGAGTGAATCTTTACATTTATCTCAAAGTGCCACGTAGGCGAATATCAAAGCCCAGTTAGAGTGAGGAGTTTTTATTGTGAGAGCGAGTTCTGAGGCATACTGTTGCAAGTCCACACTTTTGAAAATGAAAAGGAGGGTTTGAGAGCCATCGATTCTGGCAGCACTGCGTGAATGTCCCACTTATTTTGAGAGAATTTACTGAGACTTGATTTCCTTGTTTTTATTGGCTGAAATGATGGTGTTAGCATAGCACCAGCCCCTCTGCTGTTTATTAATGTATACAGTGTGTATACTTTCGCACAGATAAAGCATAGTGGATTTTTTTTAGCACCTCTAATTTCACCCCTCTGCCCACCCACTCTTTTCCGCTAACCTGTTCAGCTTCACTGCAGCACACTGCCAAAGCCCCACCCCCACGTTGCTTTTAGGGGAGGGGGTGTGGCACAACCCGCAGGGCTCATAAACCCCCGCCCCCCCCCCCCCCCCCCCCCCCCCCACTCCACTGCAGACAGGGGCTCAATCCCTCACCATGACACTCTCTGTACACTGATCCATGTGAAACCCTCTCTGCTTTCCCCCATCTGAATGAAAAGGGAGAAATGGATAAGGATGGAGGATGGTCCTTTACAAAATAATTTTAATAAAAGAGAGAAGTGGTAATGCCATCTGTGAGAACTCACGGATGAACTAAGGTGTCTTCTCTGGTGGGAGATTTAAAAATTAAATTTCCACTGCAGATTTGTATTGAATACAGAATTTATAGAAAAGAGCTGTATAAATTAAATGTATTCATTGTATTTTTGTTATTGACCACAGCCTATGCCAACAGCTCTTTGGATGTTTTTATTATTTGGTTAATCATACACTGGGTAGTTTAGGGAACAGGAAATATTATTTTTAAGTGTTCAGTGTAATTCTGCAGTTTTTAATTAGTTTAATTAAATGTGAAAATGTGTCCCATACGGACAACACCAGAAACACCGACCATCAGTTAGTTTAGTGTTTCTAGGGAGTCATAATGTCAACACTACCAGCATGTGTTTGTTCATATTGTGTGTGTGCGTGTGCGTGTGCGTGTGCGTGTGCGCGTGTGCACGCTTGTATGTTTGTTCTCGCTTGATGTGCATTCATGACCTTCACTTAATATAGGTAGACTGCGTCTCTGTAGTTTTGCAGTATTACTATTCCGGTCAGGGCTTATTTCCACATGCCACCGCACTGCAGCCTGATGGGTAATGCCCCAGATGAGTTTAGTTAATTAAACTTGAAATGGCAATCATGGCGAGTCCCATTCTCCTCTGTGGTGGCAGTCGCTCGATTATTCAGCACTAAATTGGCGCCGTTGATAGCCGCGTTAGTGCCCCGGGAGACCATTTGAGCTTCTGAGCCGCCAAACACCGTAAGCCTCCGTCCCCTAACGGCGGCATCAGAGAGAGCCGTTTTGACGCCTCAATCGGCACTCCTACACAGCATCCCCTTGTGTGAGAGCTCATGGAGATTAGACCACCGAGTCGGGAATCCTTCCACGTTTTTCTTCTCCTCTCCCGCAGAATTACAATGAGCACTTTTCATCCAGAAAAGCGTCTGCGGCTAAATTGAAGAAGCTAACGGCTATGATGTTACCGCGTGGTTTTGGAAACGGGAGAAACGTTTGTGGAAATTCGGAAGATAAACGGGGGGCAGCTGTCGCCGTGTTATTGTCTGTTTTTCCTGGCTGGAGTCCCTTGGAACAGTCGCAAAACGATGCACTGAAAACGTCTCCAAACTGAATATCCACAAAATCACACTGAGCCCGTTAAGAGAGAAATCTCAAAAGCCAAAAGTGAAAATCTGCACAATCCATTTGGTTTGTGGTGTTTATCCGCTATGATAGACACAGAGTAAATTGAAAGCAATTTGGTGGCATCGAAGCGTTCCCGGCCTCCCCTTTATTGAATTGAAAAGTGCCGCCGCTGGTCTTTCACGATCAGGTTAGGCTGCCCTGCAGTCGATCACTTCTGCCTCATCTCGCATCTCATCTCTCCCCCAAACGCGGGGATTTACTCTCAGGCTTTTTAGACCAGAGCCGCGACGATGCGCTGCTTTTAAATGAAATACTCACTCTGAAGATAAACCCCCCCCTCCTTTCTCCAGTGTATTGTGCCCCCACCTTTCTGGCCTGCTTTACAGTAACAAGCCACGAGCAGGCAGGCGAGCAGCGGGCTGCACAGCGGACCTAGCAGACCATATTTATGCAATATCCATAAAATACAGGGCAGTGGCTCCAAAATGCAGAATACCATACGTTTAACAGACCTGAGTTACAGGTATTCTGGGAGGCGCTGTCCAAGTTAATATATTTATCACCGGAATTGTGTGCCCCCCCCCACCCACACACACATACATCCACACACACACACACACACAATCTGAAATGGATGGTAATATAGCACCGGTTATCTCCATTCGACTTGGTTATCCAGAGGAAATTGAAGAAAGAAATTAAGGTCAGCAGTTTGGATCTGTGGGAAAGGGGTATAATGAGCCAGCCTGGTTCCAGCTCCGCGTGATTTCTGAATCCACACTGAGTCACACAGTGCACCTCTGCATTGTTACCGGCGGTGCTGTGCGTTGGTGTTTTAGCGGGAAAAGGGACAGCAGGTCCTGAGATACGGATGATATCGCACACGTGTCGCAAACTCTGGCTTGCCTGGTGGAACTGATTTTTGGGGGTAAGGATATGCATTGAATTTCCAGTTTAAATATTATTTGAATATACAATGAATATTTCATTCAAGCTCTGCTAGCAACCAATCTCACTCTGTGCTTTAAAAAAAAAAAAAAAGACCTATTTTTGTCTTTCAAAGTCTATTCTCCTTTGTGCCATTTTCCAGGTTGTGTATTCTCAGTGCTCAGAGCTCCAAGCTTCACGTGTCACGGAGATGTATGGTACTAAGTACCTGTTAATTAAGTACCTAAAGCTTTGATTTAGCTTCAGCCTTACTAATTACTCTTTAAATATGTATGGTTTTTTATCGTTTTAAGTCCTTTCCTGATTTCGATTAGGAAAGTTGTGGAACACTGACAGATAAACGAGGTAGGTGCACATCATTCAGCTTGAGGCAAAGGCCATTGAGGCAGTTTCTAAATTCCATATTGTGGAAAGAGCTCTCTGGGGCTGTATCCATCGCTGTGATTCATTGAGAGGGGATTTGGAGAGAGAGTGCAGGTGATTAGATGAGATAATTATATGTTCCAGTGGTGAATGTTGTTGTTTTCCTTATTTCCCCAAGCTTTGCTTAGAGTTGTTAGCGTCTAATAAAATTACCTCCTGCCTCCCGGCGCGTGTGTTTCGGCACCTCCCTCTCGGCTCCACGGTAGAGAGGAGGGTTTTTACGATTGGGAGCTGGGCGGTTTTTTGTCCTGTGTTTTCTGGGCCGAGCTCACAGGTGCTAGGAGTCCCCTGCCTCATCCACGGCCACTGGTTCATGGGCTCTGCGCTTCTTTGTGTCCCGGAGACCCTGAGATGAGCGCTCCGTGAATTCAGCGGAGCGGGACCGCTCTTCCCGAGCCGCTCTAATGAAATGGTGCTCTCCGCTGAGTGTCCGAGCGGCTCGGTCACGAAGAGGGCTTGGTGTAACGTTGGGACGTGGCTGAGGTACGCCTTGATTTATACACTCTCCCTCGGTAAAATCGACGCACTATCCCAACATGACACGGCGTGGCTCTGAAATACAGCCTCTCCGCGGTCGTGGTGCTCATCCAGCATAAGAAAGTACAAATACATTCGTGTCACCTCCATTTTGGCTCCTGACGGTCTTGAGTTGCAGTAGCTGTGTATGAGGGGTGGTTAATTTTGACAGAACTCATTCCCCTGCTAACGCGTATTCTAGATTTCCATATCAGTCGCTCTTCTCTAAAGGCTCTCCACCTCGGCTCATAAATCCTGTTCCATCTATCCCTGGCGTGCTCTCCACCTCGGCTCATAAATCCTGTTCCATCTATCCCTGGCGTGCTCTCCATCTTGGCTCATAAATCCTGTTCCATCTATCCCTGGCGTGCTCTCCATCTTGGCTCATAAATCCTGTTCCATCTATCCCTGGCGTGCTCTCCATCTTGGCTCATAAATCCTGTTCCATCTATCCCTGGCGTGCTCTCCATCTTGGCTCATAAATCCTGTTCCATCTATCCCTGGCGTGCTCTCCACCTCGGCTCATAAATCCTGTTCCATCTATCCCTGGCGTGCTCTCCATCTTGGCTCATAAATCCTGTTCCATCTATCCCTGACGTGCTCTCCACCTCGGCTCATAAATCCTGTTCCATCTATCCCTGGCGTGCTCTCCATCTCGGCTCATAAATCCTGTTCCATCTATCCCTGACGTGCTCTCCACCTCGGCTCATAAATCCTGTTCCATCTATCCCTTGCGTGCAAGAGAGAGTTGGACATTGAGGCGCACTCACGGTTTGTAAAACCTGCCTGGCTTTCTTTGTGGCAGGTTTTCAGAAAGCTCGCACACCGGTACAAGCTGAAATAAAGAGATACCCAGGGAGACGGCACCTTTTAAAGACTGTCAGATGGCTTTAGAACAGGCTTTTCTTTGATTATTTATGTTTTCCTTATCAATTTTTTCCCCGTTTCATTCAGTGACTTGCACAAGAGAAAACAAAACTGACAAACAAGCTCGTCCTTGAACTTTTTTTTAATACAATCTCCGTATTTCATACAATCTCAGCTATACATCCCTTGCGTGCATCAAAAACCACTAGATTTAACTTAATTTTCCTTAGCGAGTGTTTATTTATAGACCAGTGCAGAATCAGAGGGGAGAGTCCTTTGATGATGTATCGTGCCGGGAGGTTCCATCCCTCCGTACATTTCCTCATTCTCTACTCACCTCAAGAGAATGACGAGGAGCCCAGGAGAGTACTGAACGGTAACCGTCACATACTGATGGAGTCTGAATCTGTGTCTGAGTGACGTGCACTAGTTTTATCCGACTAGTTTGGATGGAGATAATTTCAGTACTTCATATGTATTTGTGTTTTGATAGTCTGGGGTATCTTTGAGCAGTGGTCCCTAAAACCAGGGAGGTATAATCTGTAAAATGGAATAGTTATTTTGGAGCATGTTAAATAGCGACTGCATTCCTTCCTATGGAATCCTATGGATTGAGTAGTTTGAGGTATGCACAGTTTACCATTTTGTTCAGTTGAAGCTCCTTAAATGAGTTTGGCTATTTTTGGGGGCCTTAAAATGAAAATGTTTGGTAACTCCTGCTCTGCAGTACTGGATTCAGGAACCTATTTCCTTTGACATTCGTCACGACCACGGTGCCAGGTCGGATGGTCCACACAAGGCAACGCTCGGGACAGTTGACCTGATTGGAGAGGTGTGGCCAGCAGCTTCTGGGGTCAGTGCCCCAGGCCTATTCCCAGCACTCTCTCTGAGCTGTGTCACACTGGCATGACCTCTGACCCCTACAGTTCAACCCCACCAACACGCTGGGCTATGGCTGAGCACCGGAGACACTCGACACCCTGAGCCAGTTTCCCAATGTTAGTTTGTGGTGAACCGATTTTCAGCAGCATTTTGTATGTAACAGATGTAGACATATTGCCATGAAAACATGTTCCCTTTGCATGTCTTTACATGTAAAAGGCACATAAAGGGTGCGCTGCAATATTACAGAATTGTTATTAAGGTATGGACTGTCTTATTATTTTTAAGAGTGATATGCCCATTTGCAGTTGATAGAACATGCCTAGGATATTTTCCAAATGTTATTTATTAAATAGCATCAAAATAAATATTACATTTTAAAACATCAAATCTTGCTTTCATGAGAGTCCTCGATCCTATTGAAGTGTAGACAACCATAACAATGGTCTTATCTAAGATGAATAAATCAAAATCTATGAATTATCTCAAATGAATAAAGATAGAGGTTCATAAAAGATTAATAAGGAAACTGACTTCTTATCTTGGCTGATATGCCTCCCAGTAGCTACAGCAGAGTATTAAAGTCACAGTGCCTTCCCTGTAAGTCATTCAATCTGAAGATCTTCACGTCGTTCTCACGTTGCATGGCCTCGTTACTGCAAAAAAGAGCCCATACTCGAGCGCACAGCGCCTCAGCGCACAGGTCACACATCCCTAGTGGTTACGAAACAGCCCTCCCTCCATTAAATCAGGGAGTCTCCATGGCGACCCAATAAAATAGAGCCTTTACCCAGGCCCCATCAGTCACGGCGGTCTACGAGCAGGCCGTCCCAGCTGACTACCGACCCTAATTACTGAATCTGTAAGTCCGGTGCGACCCGTCCTCCAGCTCGGGTAACGGAGCCTGTTTGTTGCGTCTCTGTTGCGTGCTGCCACTGCGATATCGATCCGCGCGCGGGGTTGAGAGTCACGCGGCCCCGCGGGTGATTAATAAGCCAGCAGATGTGGGCCGCGCGGTTCTAATCAATCCCTCTGTGTCTGTATGGGGAGGGGAAAAGCGGGCAGCTCGTTCAGTCAGGCCCCGTGTAAAATACGCTGGGGCAGGGAGGCAGTCCGAGGTGGGCGGTTGTCAGGAGGAGTACATATTTCTACAGCCCGTCAATATGGCGGATGAGCACGCGGGGTACTGATTAAAGGAAACTCCTTACCTCAGCTCTGTGTGGCAGTTTCCGTTCGTAGGAGACGCCACAAAATATGACCCCATTGGAAACCTGAGCCTGTGGATTGCAGGCAGGTCATTGTTTTACTATGAGTTTACAGAAGTGCGTGCGGAATGGCTGCCAAGTAAAGATTGCGTGATCCTATTTACAATCGACCTGCTCGCACAAAAAAACATGACACCGGTAAGATTAGAAGAAATCAATAAGTGCCTAAGTAAAGAGGTTGAGTCATATTTACAATATTGGAGTGCCATAACGTTGCAGCAAAGGTTTCCATTTTGTGCAAAGTTAGTATTTGAGTTGTGGTTATCTGCTATGGCATTACTCAGCTGCAGGGAAGGCATTTTCCTTGCATTGTCACATGGTCATTTGCTGTGGCCCATAATGGTCCAATCAGTGTTGTTTTCCCAAAGGAAAACATCTCTGTAGACTATATTTTACATTGTTTTTCTTTTTTTACCATATGAGTTTCTATTCTTCACTTGTGCTAATTATTTGGTTATTCAGTTTTCTTTCCACTGATCTATTTTTACTTTTTATTTATTTTTTGCCGCCCAACCTGGGGATGTATATGTCTAATTCCCTCCCCAATCTGGAATGTCTAACTGTTTGCAACCTCAGTTCAGGAGAGCTGGGGCATCCACGACATGGTAGACTGCAGCTAAGCTTGCACAGAGCGGTGTCGGAGGAGGGACCTTTCATACGCGGCTTTGACATGCAGTCTTATGAGCGCCCTTATCGGCCAGCGTGGGTCGCCCAAGAGCGATGAAACGCGGACCCCTGTCCAACTGAACCCTCCCATACCCTGGGTGATGCAAACGGCAATTGTGCCTCACCCTGTGGAACTACCGGCCACAGTCGGCACTGGCACGGTCCGGATTCGGTCCGAGGCCGTGAGGCTCATCCATGCACCACAGTGTGGTGCCTTAACCGAATGAGCCATCCAGCAGCTCTTTACACAGATCTTAATCTCACTTTCAGATACTCCTCTGGCGTTTATTATCAATTTTCATGGGTTTATTATCTCATTAACTAATTTTTTTTATGAGCGTAACATTGGTGCTTTTCGGTTAGGGAGAGATGCGTTCTCCGCCTCGTTCCCCCGCTGGCTCAGAGAGGGAACGTGTTCGCACCCTCGCCCTGTGGCCTGGACCGTGTGGGCTTGGTGGGCCTTCAGTGTGTGTGCTAGCAGAAGCACCATGAGAGTACCTGATAGCTGCAGTGCCATGGGGGGAATAGTAATGTAGGTGCAGCGATATGCGCAATGGGGAGTATAAAGCCAGCCTTTCCCCATAACAGTGCTGTCCTTTCTGTGCACTCTGTATTACTTTTATAAGGCTTTATTAAAATTTGAACTATAATAAAATTATATATAATTACTTCAGCTGTCTTTTCTGACATAAGCAAACTATAATTTATTTGTGTGCTTACATGTACTGGGCTCCCACACAGTGCTTTCCAGACAGAAAGAGACAGACGTAAATAATGGCATTACCTTTTTCATCTTAGCTGTGGCAGTATGTAATTTGCATGTATATCATTTCAATTAAACGCGTTGACTTGAATTTAATTGAATTGCGCTGAACTGAGAGTGGGAGAGGAACAGAGAAAAATGGGGAAATTTAATTAGTGCCTGTAAATCAGGATAGTGAAGGCTTCATCTGAGTCAGAGATCAGGATAGTGAAGGCTTCATCTGAGTCAGATCAGGATAGTGAAGGCTTCATCTGAGTTAGAGATCAGGATAGTGAAGGCTTCGTCTGAGTCAGAGAGAGAGAGGGAGAGAGTTCATTCCAATCACTTATTTTCACTCGTTGCATCCTTTCCTCACTCCTTATAATAAATGGAAAGGAACTGTAAAATAGCATTTGTGCAGGGGTGTGCCTGCGACGTGGCAGTTGTGGAGAGTGGTGGATCATTTATACAAGAACGAACCTGAAGAAGGACTGCTGAAACGCGTTGTTCGTCTCTCTCTTGTTTGTTTGTGCTTCTTATTGAATTTTGATAAATTGAAATAATATATTTATAATAAGGTTATTCCTGTGTTGAGTGTGCGGTTTACACTGAGCCATCAATTATTAGAGAAAGCTCAGTGTGCCACTTCTTTTGTGGACGTACTCTTGCTGCAACCTGCACCTCTATTGAAGGAACACGTGTGCATTGAACTATTTTTCTGTTGATAATTTATACACGTCACGCGTTCTGAGAAAAGGCTTCCTCAAAGGCTACACTTGTGTTTCCTCACTGAAGCATCCTCCTGGAGCCTCCTCGTTCCCCACTCCATTTAGCTTGGAATGTCCTTAAAGATGGCTGACCTCGATTGATTTCCGGGTCAGGCGATGACCGAGGAGGCGAGCACAGATAAAATAAGCGATTGGAATGAACCCGAAGAGACCGGGGAACAGTTTGGAGGAGAGAGGTAGAGGGATGGAGTGAGAGGAGAGGGGAGAGCAGGAGCGTTGGTCGGAAAGAGAGAGAGTGGAACAGTTGGGGGGGGGGGGGGTGGGGGGGGCGATGCTAATTAGCGTCTGTTTCAGGTGGCATTTGTCACCCCGGACGTGCCCTTTTGAAGGCTGCCAGGCAGCCCGTGTGGCTGGGGCGATGAGAAACAGTACGGTGTGGCCTGTTTCTCAATACCCTGGAGGCCCCGCTCCTGTCTTGCCCCTCCCACCCACAGCCCTGAGGCACGCCCCCATCACCTTCTCTGCCCCATCAGCAGTCACCCCGCCCACGCTCTGCTGGACCGGAGGGCGTGAGTCATCCCTCCCACACCACCTCGCCTCGTACCCGCCAGCCTGGCCGCGGGCCATGGCTCCGCCTGGCAGGAGGCTCTCAGTCCTGCAGGTTTGGCAGCAGCCTTACCTGCTATCTGGAGGTAATTTGGATCAGCTGTTTTCGGTTCACTCCTGTAGAGACCCAGTTCTCCTACTCTGCGGGGGTTCCCTTGTACTGGCTGGATATACAGCTTTTCTCTTTTTAATTTTTGATTAAAGGTTTAAATACTCACCACTAGTGCCATCTGTTTTATGTACCATTGAGGATATTTGAATATTTGTAATTACTTTTTTTTTTACAGTAATGTATTGTTACTGACAGGGATAGTCTTTGCCTTGAGAGCTAGCAAACCCAGTTTAGTCGTTTGGTTGTTGGAGGCTGCTTGTTATGGCTGTCTTCCTGTGGTCAGAGTGCAATGCCAACCATATTTATCTTTTCCAGGTTGAAAGACAGTATATTGAGATTAATATACTGCAGTATTGAGGTGAAAAATTCCATTGAGCACTGAGCTGGGGTGAATTCTGAAGGATTTAGATTAGTGTTGACATTTTTCGAGGGAACTAAGTAAATTGTAGATTTTAGATTCATTTTGGAAAAGGTGGTTTGGGCTTATTCTCACCTGAAAGTGTTCATTGTCTCTTCCCAACCTGCTGAATCACATCTTTTAATATCTGTAGTGATTAAAACAATTAAATGAACCCATTTGCCGCATTTAAGTTCCAGGTGAAAAAACATTTAAACTGTAATTTGTGTCGGGAGGGGAAAAAGAAATCATGATGAGAAGGCCTAGGTATAATAAAATTTCAATTTCAATCATTCGGCTTTTAAAAAAAAATATATTTTTTTTATATTATTGGATACATTATTACAGAGCCCCTTATCTTTAAAACGATCATCAGGCCCAACACACCAGCCAGACCTCTCCGTTCTGCTACCTCGGGGGGGCCTGGCTCCTCCCCCCTGTGTACCTGCACTGCCAGGTGATGTCTCCCGTCTGTTCTGGCCCCCCATTGGTGGAATGGGCTTCCCACTGCTGCCAGGAGAGCAGAAACCCTGCCCATCTTCCACTGCAGACTGAGGATTTACCTCCGAAGACTGCACCATGCCTCTCCTGACCCTCTTTATCTGTCCTCACTTTTTTTATTGATCACTTAACACAGATTGGTAGTCGGCCAGATATGCCGCCCACCTTTTAGCGTCCAGCTTTCTCACGGTTTATGCTTATTGATTGAGCAGTTTGAATTTTGACTGGGTTTAGGGGATTAAGGAGTTTTTATATGGAGTTGTTATGTTTGAGGAGACTGAAGCATCTTTTTGCAGCCAGTGGCTCGTGTTCCGTGTTGAGGGCGTGTGCCTAGGCAGGGTCAGGAAGGATGTTTGTGATTGGTCCGTCCATCCACTCTTTTTAAGTGGGCATTATTCAGTACCTGTCAGTCTCGCCAGTCATTTGTCTTTCCTCCGCACTGCCGTCTTCAGGAACCTGCAGCCAGGCTCTTCTGAGTTATGGTCTGAAAAGGCACTTTTGAAGGTGGGGGGGGGCTGGTTTGTTGGTATTCTGGGGCAGCCAGGGAAGCTCCCTGTGTTTGAGAACAGAGGCCTTCTCTATCTATGCACAGGGAGCCGGTGGCCCAATGGTGAAGGGGCAGAGTGTGTGGTGATGGATTGGGGCCACAGGTAGATCACTCCCAATTCCCCTCTCTCTGACGGCTCCGGCACACGCCGCCTGTTACGGCACGCAGCAACTTGAAAGAAGTCCAGAATCGACCGGTGGGGGCCGATCGATATCCCCCTTAAACCGGCTACCTGAGGAGATTGAAACCAAACATACGTAGTTAGTTTCTGTGACAGTGTACACAAACCCAGAATGCTAAATGAACTGCACAATGGTACGGTAAAATGATGTTAATTGGTTTATTAGGATATCCATTAGCTGCCGCCTTGGCTACAGCTAGTCTTCCTGGGGTCCTCACACATAAAAACCATTCATCACAACAATAAAAGCAAAATAGAGTAGACATAAAAAACAAAACACACTAAACGAAACGAAAATAATACAACATAACCATGTTGTGTTTTGTCTTCAAAGATTTCAAGATGGCCGGCCCAGCAAGATATGAAATAACTAATAACAACAAAATGCTGTGTAGTCATTGTGGCAACTGGGGAACTCTCCCCCAGATATGAATCTTTCCAACACCTTGACTCCTCTAGATCTGAACAGATTATCACCTCCACGGAGTTATCTCCTGCCTTCTCTCCTGCCTTCTATGAGTGCTTTTCTCTGTACTGCTCTGGTTTTTCTGAATATTTTCAGAAAATTAATTTTCCATTCCTAGTCCTGAGTCCTGTGACTGTCTGTCAGGGGGCGCGACGTTCACTCTGGGGTGTAGGTACTTAATTACCCACCATTTTTATTGTCAGTATACTGTGTGTTCAATATAGGATCTTAGCGATGGGCATTTTTTCTTTTCTTTCTATTTCTTTTTTTTTTTAAACAAGAAGATTCTCATCACATGACTAGTTCTTGAGCCGCTCACTGTTGTTGTTGGATAAAGGCCCCACCCATGCATTCAGAACCACGCCCCCAGAAGTTTGGCCAAACACTAAGCAATCCAGCTCAAAGATTTGGACTTAAGGTCTTAATGTTTCCTTCAGTATTTATTCTTCATTCATAAGATGATGAGACGATGATAAAGTAATTAAATATTAGTCAGTCGCATTATTGCTTGCGCAATGTTTAAGTGGTACTAAAAACTTTTTTAGGACACTGTAGTATTTATATTTTTTCATTATACCAGTCAACTGTAGGTAATACGAAAAGCATACGTCACTGTGCCTTGGGTAAATAGACATGTTTTCCACAGATTGTTTTGTGTTGGTGTTAAATTGGTTGTCCTTGGGAATAAGCATCAAGCTGATTCACCGTTGCGTGAACTCCAAAGTTCTGGAAAGTTCCTTAAACGGGTGTGAGATGAGGGGAGTGCATTGTGATTATGTTTTGGCTCAGTGTTTTCTCATTCTCGGTCTGACTGAAAGGCCCAGTAAATTCCTGTGCTGAGCTGTTTGCAGACGAACTGTGCAGACCTCAGTCTCCGCAGGCGGTGAGGAATGGCCTTCCACAGCCCTGTCCCAGAAACGATTGGCCGAGCAGAAACCCAGCTCTTTCCACACTCAAAGTAGGCCAGCGACCCTGGGAACGGCCATCAATTTATACCAGGTCATAAAAGAAAGAAAAATGGGGGAAAAAAAGATTATGGTATGGCTAAAGAATGGACGGAATTTCCTTTGTTTCTGAAGTTTCCTCCAGCTGGCAGAGTTGAGCTTAGAGATGCAACTGCTCGAGATGGGTTTTTATTTCTGACCACGAGGGGTGCAGATTTTTCACTGTCCAGAATAGCTCAAGGATTCTGTTGAACTGCATAGGTATTGGTAAATGCTTGTTAGATTCTGCCAGAGACACCGTCAATTGAATGGTAGGTCTCGTAGTTGTGTCTCGTGAATTTGTGTGTGTGTGTGTGTGTGTGTGTGTGTGTGTCTGTGTTTGTCTGTGTGTGTCTGTGTGTGTGTGTGCTAGTAGAACAGTGTGAATATTGTTATTTCCTGTTGAGAATACAAGTCATCAGTGTGCAGTTCTGTGTATGCCGTACTCAAGCTGGGCAAAAGTAAAAGTGATCCAGCCGCAGGCTGTGTGCACGTGTGTGGCTGTGTGCACGTGTGTGGCTGTGTGCACGTGTGCGCTGGATTGTGAAATGCAGTTTGGATTTATCGGCCGGTTTCCGAGGGGCCGCCATTTGGCGCTTGCCGTTCGTTACGCGCACCTGGCCCCGCTGCTTTTTTTTCCTGGGCTTTTCTCGGGGCCGCGTGAGCTGAAGTTTCCGTTTTGGGGTTCATCCGCTGGGTTCAGAAAGGCGGAGAGAGAGAAACGGGGCTTCACCGGGGGACAGGGAGATGATAGGAAGAGGCCTTTCTCTGTCTGTGCCTCCCCCCTTCCCCACCCCTACATTTACCCATGTCCCCACACACCGGATCTGACCCCTGCGACCCCGACACCAAGCAGCCCGCCCCCCGCATTGTTCAGGGTGACACGTACAGGGTGTTCCTGGCTGACTCCCTGCCACAGACGTCATTACCGTGGTAACCGCGGGCGAGGGAAGGCCCCTCTTCCTGCCCGCTCGCTCGCCCTGCTTTCCTGCCCTCACCGCCTCTGAATAATTCAGCACTGGAGAGAGAGCCTTCCCTACCAAAACCCAGGCCTGACTGCCTCTTCTCCATCTCTTTTTCTCTCTCTCCCTCTACCTCTCTCCGATCTCTCTCTTCTTCTCTCCCATCTCTCTCTCTCTCTTTTATAATGTCAGATTTGAGCCACCAGTGCTCCAGGTATTAAAGTGAATGAAATACAGATTAATATTATTATAGAACAGACTCCATTATTCAAGACTTGCAATAATCCACTTACTGGCTGACTGAAAGATTTGCCAGCGTAAGTGTCGTAGGCCTTTTTTTTACTTCTAATTCCCTCCTTGGCCTTTTCATTCAGTGAGTGACTCTCTCTCTGGCTCTAAGTACACCGGTCAGAGGTGGGTTAGCAGCGGCAGCTTGAGTGATGGGCTCATGCTTTTATACAGGGAGGGTGAACTCTCTGCACATTACCCATAATACCATGGGCCACCTGAGCCTGTGAGCACCTGCGGGAGAGTATGAGGAATGCCACTCGCCACCCTATCAGCTCTCCGGAGGCTATTGGGCGGAACTGGTCCTAGATCAGCGAGCAGCAGTGCAATACCTCAAGCCAGCGACACGGGGAAGAGGCTCGCTGTCTGTCTCGCAGGTCTAACGATGGCATTGCGTGTTTGTCTGTCTGTCTGTCTGTCTGTGTGCGTATACCTGTCTGCCTGCGCGTACAAGCATGTGTGCGTGTGTGCACATAACAGACGCAACGTGGATCATTTATCAAAACCATAGTACATTTGCCAGCAGCCATACCACCATCCACTCTGCTCCTGCTGAATTGCTGAAGCTAAGCAGGTGTGGGCTTAGTTAATACTTGGATGGGAGACCTCCTGGGAAAACTAAGTTGCTGCTGGAAGTGGTGTTGGTGGACCAGTAGGGGGCAATCTTCCCTCTGGTCAAATAAATCCCAATGCCCCAGTGCAGTGATGGGGACACTGTGCTGTGGGAGATGCCATCTTTCGGATGAGACGTTAAACCGAGGTCCTGGCTCACTGTGGTCGTTAAAGATCCCATGACACTTATCGCAAAGAGTAGGGGTTTCCCCGGTGTCCTGGCTAAATTCCCTACCTGGCTCTTTCAATCTGCCACCTAATCATCCCCCAGTTTAATTGGCTAATAATCATTCTCTCCCTCTCCACCTCAGCTGATGTGTGGTGAGCATTCTGGCGCAAAATGGCTGCCGCTGCATCACCCAGGTGGGTGCTACACATGGGTGGTGGTAGAGGCGAGTTTCCCCCTCATCACTGTAAGCGCTTTGAGTATCGAGAAAGGCGCTATATAAATGCATTATTATTATTATTATTATTATTACATTTGCCTGCAGGGTGTGAAGGCACATGGGTTTGGGAGGTATGGGAGTTTGGAAATTTTAGAGTATAAGTTTAAAAATGCAGGTAATGTCATTGATGAGAGGATTGTTACAAACCTCCAGTATTATTATATATATTATATTATATATAATATATTATTGCTCTTACTGACTTTACATCTTAGCAAGCTTGATCCTAGTAATATGGCCTCTGCTTAAAAGTCTGTCCAGGAGCAAAATGTTCATGTTCGTGGTCGAAATGAAACAACTGCTGCAGATCAGGAAACTCCTCTCATAATCAATTTTGGTATTAAAGATGCAATGTGCTTTAAATTGGAATAATCGGTTACACATCACTGAATATTCATAATTATTTAAGCAAGTTTTTTCTACTTGTGTTGAAATGAGCAATTAGTTGCAGATATGTGAGCATGTACCCTGGTCAATGAAGTGAAATCAATTTAAAACCATTTTTTTAAGTTTTAAAAGGGGCTACTGGGTTTCTCATTAGATTGAGGCACCACGCTGTGGTGCATGGATGCGCTCCTAGGTCTCGGATCGATTTCAGACCGTGCCAGGGCCGACTGTGGCCGGTAGCTCCACTGGGCCACACGATTGTGTCACCCAAGGTATGGGGGGGTTCAGACGGTTAGGGTTTCATCGCTATCATTGTCGTTGGATTTCCCCTGACCGCTCGATACAAGCTTAGCCGTAGCCTGCGGTGTGAAAGCCAGCGTGTGGAGACACCGCGTGTTTCCGAGGACCATAGATGTCTGCTCTCCCGAATCCACAGTGGGGTCCGCACATGGAGGCTGGGGTTACACATAATTGTAAATCCCAAATTAGGGTGGGGATTAGACATATACAGCAAAAACGGGGGCTAATTATTATTGTTTTAAAACTTTAGAAGGGAGGACAAAGAACAGCCTTAATTTGCATAGAGGAGCAACTGATCTTTTAATCAATGATGATGTCATATCATTGAGCCCATGGGACTCACGTACATGGGACAGGAACTCCAGGAATAAAGGCTATGATGTTTCCCTATAGCCCAGGCCCACCCAGCGAGGCCACATTTCTGAAGCAGAGTCCATTTTAAGGTCCGTTTGTGTTCGTATAGAATTGAGTTTGTGCAAAGCAATAGGCACTAATTAAGCCTGTAATTATGCGGGGGCTATTTTTAATCATGACGTTTGGCTGTATTATTTGATATGTTTGTTTGTGTGTTGTGGGTCTGCCCCACTGTCTGTCTTTTTTTGTTGTTGCTGGTGGCTACAACTGAAGTTATTGAAAATGAAAGTTATTCTATTCTAACCCATTTCATTTAAAAACAACTTTGGTATACTGAAGATCGTCGTCCATTCAAAATGGTGATTGTTTAACGGAATTAAGAAATATAATTTGGTAACCTACGTAGAAATAAATAAAAATAAAGAAATGAAAACTAATCGCAGCAGCTATGAGAATGTGATGCCCATTTATGTTCCCGTTTCATTCGGTTTGAACCAGTAATGCACATTCGTTTTTCCGTATTGTAAACTGCCAGTCACAGTTTGGTTTTTGGCATGGATCATGCTGAAGTAAATTCTGTAGATTTTTTGCGTTTGGCGTGGGCTGTTTTAAGAGAGAGTGCTTTTCCCATACTTGTTTAATGCCGTGCTGATTTCCTTAATGATGTCCTCTGTACGGGGCCCCCAGTGTACAGACCTGCTGTCTGGATTTGTCAGTCCATTAATCCACCCTTTGTCTGGTTATGAGCCGGGCCGATTACAGCCATGAGCCCCGAGTTGCGTAGCTCTCCAAAAATAGCGCAGAAAATAGCTGTCCAGCTCTACGCCTTTCTGACCTAATGGCCTAATGTTGTGGCACACGCACCCCTGGAACACTCTTTCCCCCGTAGAGACTGGCTCCACACAGGCAGGCTGAGAGCGCTGCTCAGCATAGACATCTAGTGGCAGGTTTGTGCTGGTGCAGCCTCCTCATTCAGAATGTGTCACAGCTGTGATTTGGATCTGTGGATTTAGAATTTTGTGGGCGTTTTGCATTTATTTCTAAGGTGTTTTGCAGCCATATTGTGTGACAGATGTCCATATTTGAGGGTTAGGACTGTAAGGGAACAACCTGATTTTGTTTATTTGTTTATACAGTAGTTTGTTGTTTTATTTGTAAAAGGGTTTTTTTATTGCTTGATGACAAATTAATATCATACTGTATATTTTATACCAGATGCAAACACATCAGGAATGGAGATTATTTGAAACTTTGAAATGTAAGTGACCTTGGAAGTAACTGGATTATACTGGATTATACCAGTTTTAAACATTTCAATCCTTCATGGCTTGCAATACATAATGTGCAGGATACTTGTCTTCCTGAAGCTTAATTTTCATAATCCTATTTTGAATGAATAGCTCAACTAAAAGTAATTGAGGCTAATTAGAACATTCATTATTTTTCATTATTTTCTCCTATTCAGTGACCCTGCCATCCCTTCCAAACTGTCTGACTTTTCACACATTGTGTTCTTTAGAAGTAGTGCAAAGACATGCCTCGTCTACACCATGGCATATCTAGTTTAAGTACTGCTTAGAATTTTTTGCGTGTGGGAATTGTGACTTATTTCCGCTTGCCTTATTACCCACTATGCACCTGTGATATCACGGAGCTTGATTATGTGCAGTTTTTGGTTTCATTTACCATTTGGTTGAGTTTGGTGTCTCCTGTACAATGATCATACATCAGTGTGACTGGATATATAATTTAAGACTGAACGCTGTGCTTCCCAGTGCAGTTGAACGAGTTTGGTTGAAGTGTGTGAAAGAATAGCTGCATGCGGTTACTGGGCGTCTCCCTAATCACTGTGTTTACTCCACCTTCATGTTTCTGTCCCTGCAGGTGGTGAATACCGAGCGTAGCCCAGCCCAGTGTTCCAAACAGCCAATAGGGGAGCCCATGGAGGGGGTCCCGGTGCACTGAACCACACTACGGGCCAAACCTGGTACCGGAACCATGTCTGCCTGCAACACCTTCACCGAGCATGTGTGGAAGCCGGGCGAGTGCAAGAATTGCTTCAAACCCAAGAATCTTCACCGCCTGGCCGAGGGGGGCCCCAAGAAAAGTGGGGCCCCTGAACGGGCGGTTACCCGCCAGAACCCGGCGCCTTCTGGGGGGAGACCCAATGCCAACCTCAGCGGCGGCGGAGCCGGTTACCAGCGGGGGGGAGTGTCTGCGCGCTCCGCAAGCTTCCGTCCCCCAGTGGCTAAAAAGCCGACCATCGCTGTCAAGCCCACCATGATGCTGCCCTGCACTGCAGGAGCAGTGGACGCCGAGGGCAACCAGGCGCCTGGAGACACCGGCGAGGCCAGCAAAGCATCGGCCTTCACTGTGTGGAACCGCAACGGGCTGAACCGCAAGCGACCGGGCGGGGTCAATAACAACGAGGGGGAGGGTGACGGGGATGAGATCGAGGGGTACGGCCCTCGTGCCTGCCGGGCGCCCCTCGGTCTCAGCGGGGGAGGCGGGGGTAACAACAACAATGGGCTGACGGACGTGCTGAAGGAGATCGCGGGCCTGGTGCCCAGCACGGGGGGCTCCTGCTCGAGGGATCTGTTTTTGGGGCGCATCAGCTCCTCCTACAAACGCTCTCTGGAGAGGGGACTGCCGGCCGCCGGCTGCCTGGCCGCGGGGAGCCGAGAGGTGGCCGTGGGGCACAAGCGGGTCTCCCTTAGCGACAGCGCCGAGGTGATCAGCGCTGAGGGTGGCCGCTTCTGCTACCCGGAGTTCTCCAGCGACGGGGAGGAGGACGAAGACGAGGATGAGGAGGATGAAGATGAGGAGAGTGAGGGGGATGGGGATGGCGACCACGAAAGCTGGGATGAGAGTGACGAAGAGCTGCTGGCGGTGGAGATCCGCATGCGCGGGCAGCCGCGCTTTGCCCACTTCCGCGCCGCCACCCTCTCCCCTGTGCACTTCGCTGCCGGGAAGAAGTGGAACACCGTCCCGCTGCGCAACCGCTCCCTGCAGCGGATCTGCGCCGTCGACTACGACGACAGCTACGATGAGATCCTCAATGGCTACCCCTCTCTGTGCAACTCCAACGGCGGGCCCTTCGGCCAGGCTGGCCTGCAAGGGTGCGGCTTCTTCTCCAGCCCGGAGCCCACCACCTCCCCCGAGTCTTCCTCTTCCCTGCCGGAGGACTCCCACACAACCTCCAGCAGCTGCAGCAGCGTCGCCCCCTGTGGGCTGTCTAACGGACTGCATTCTCCTGCCGTGGTGCCCGCCAGGGAGCCCCTTTGTGAGCGGGAGCAGCCCCCCAGGGCCCTGCGCTCCCCCAGGGCCACGGAGACCCACAAGGCTGTGCTGGCCATCCGCCTGGAGGACCAGGAGGGGCAGAAGGACGGGGCGCCCTTGCCCTTGGCGCATCCCGGCCAGCCCATCACCATTAGTTTCAGCCCCACCGAGGAGCAGGCCCGGCCCTACCGCGTGGTCAACCTGGAGAAGCCCCCTGTCTGCAAGCCCTACACGGTGGTCGACGTGTCGGCCTCAATGGCCGGTGCCGAAGACCGGTCCAGAGACGGCCCTGCCCCCAAACCCAAGGGGACCTCTGTTTCCTCCCCCACCCCTGCTTCCACCCCTAGCTCCCCCCTAGGTCAGCCCATGTCCCCACTCAGACAGCCTATGTCCCCGTTAGGTCAGTCTGTGTCCCCACTCGGACAGCCTATGTCCCCGTTAGGTCAGCCCATGTCCCCACTCAGACAACCCATGTCCCCGTTAGGTCAGCCCATGTCCCCGTTAGGTCAGCCTATCTCCCCAGCCTCCCCCATTTCCCCAGTGGCAGCCACGCCCTCATCGCTGCTCAATGGCTCCCGTAAGAAATCCAGTTGCATCCGTTACCAGGAGGTTTGGACCTCAAGCACCAGCCCACGCCAGAAGCTGCACAAGGTAGAGTCGTCAGGTGGAGGAGGGGCCCCGGGGCCAGTCATCCCACCCAGATACTGCAGCCACAAATCGGCCCCCACCTCACCGACAGCTGGCCTCTCTTCCTCATCCCGGACAGTGCCGGTGAAGTCACCGAACTTGTCGGAGATCAAGTTCAACAGCTACAACAATGCCGGCATGCCCCCCTTCCCTATCATCATCCGGGATGAGCCGGCCTATGCTCGGGGTTCCAAGAACGCCGTTAAGGTGCCCATTGTCATCAATCCCAGCGCCTACGACAACCTGGCCGTCTACAAGAGCTTTCTGGGTCTGAGTGGTGAGCTGCCCCAGTCTGGAGGCAGGGTGGCCAGCCACACCTACGAGGAGATTGGATCCTCCGAAAGTGTTCAGACCCCCACCCCCACCCCCTCCCCCTCCACAGATGTGCCCCCTGGAGGGAAAGCAGAGTCTGTGGGTGGGGAGGACAGAAAGGTCGGCCCGGTGGCGCAGAAGATCCATGAACTCAATGCCAGAACCACTACGGACTCGAACACTGTGATGAACACCACTGTCACAATGGCCTCTGTGCCTGCTGCTATGGCAACGGTCACCCTTTCTGCGCAGGGGGGCAGCCTGGCCAAGAGCGTCACCCCAGGCCGGTACCGAAAGGTCAGCGGGGACACCACGGCAGCCAGTAGCCTGGCGACTGGGACGAGCCATCGGGAGAAGGCCAGCACTGTCCTGTCTCAGATCGTGGCCTCCATTCAGCCCCCCCAGTCTCCGCCAGAGTCGCCCACCACGCAGAGCAAGACCTGCAGTGCCGAGGAGTTGTACGCCCTGCCACCGGACGCCAAGGAGATGCTCAGCCGGCCCAAATCCCTCTTCTCCACTGCCGCAGAGGGCTGCCTGTCCAAACCCAGGAAGGACATTCTGACCAAGCAACTTCCCAAATCCCACAGCGCCTCTGCCGCCAGCCCCACCCCTGCCCATGCCCCTGCCCCTGCCCCCGCCCCACCCACCAGCCCAAAGTCAGAGCCGAACGCCCCCTTCCCTCCCCCCAGGTCCACTTCGTCCCCCTACCACGCCAGCAACCTCCTCCAGAGGCACTTCGGGAACTGGGCCAAACAGGCTGCAGCGGGGGGCGGGGCCAGCAGTCGCCCCAGTGATGGGGAGATTAGCCCGGGCAGTGGAGGTGAGGGAGGGAAGCGGGCAGTGGCCGAGGCCACCAAGCCCAAGCGCTGGATCTCCTTCAAGAGTTTCTTCCGCCGGCGGAAGGACGAGGAGGAGCAGCGGGAACGGGCGGATCGGGAGAAGGAGAAGGGCAAGCTGGTGGGGATAGACGGCACCGTCATCCACATGCTGCCTCCCCCGCCCATACAGCGCCACCACTGGTTCGCCGAGGCCAAGAACGACGACCCCAGCCAGAAGCCCACCCTCATCTTCACCTACAAGCCAGAAGGGGGTGCCAACGTGGAGGACGATGGGGTAGAGGAGAGCATAGAGACCACGCAGCTGCTTCCCGCCGAGGAGGGCCAGGAGACCACACAGGTGTCCCCGGATTCACCTCGGCAGGTCGGAGAGATGCAGAGTGACAAGGATGTCAGGTAGGTGCAGCTAATCCAAATCCTATGCTCACTGCAGCAGGCAGGCAGCCATGTCCAGGGCTTTGTCCTGTTTACTGTGTCCACTGTTCCTGTGTTTACTGCGTCCGCTGTTCCTGTGTTTACTGCGTCCGCTGTTCCTGTGTTTACTGCGTCCGCTGTTCCTGTGTTTACTGCATCCGCTGTTCCTGTGTTTACTGTGTCCACTGTTCCTGTGTTTACTGCATCCGCTGTTCCTGTGTTTACTGCGTCCGCTGTTCCTGTGTTTACTGCATCCGCTGTTCCTGTGTTTACTGCGTCCGCTGTTCCTGTGTTTACTGAGTCCGCTGTTCCTGTGTTTACTGCGTCCGCTGTTCCTGTGTCCGCTGTTCATGTGTTTACTGTGTCCGCTGTTCCTGTGGTTACTGTCTCAGCTCATTCACCTGTGCAGTGACTGCTCTTTAATGTCTGCTTTGCTATTAATGTTACTGTCTGCATTTCTGCAGCTTCGCTCTAAATAGCTGCCCTGTTTCCACCTGCATTGTTGTGGTGCTTCTAGGTTTATTGGTTACGCTTGTTGTTACTCAATGGCTTTTTGGATTTCAAAAGTGTCTACTCAGTGATTGAATGGACATGTAATCCTCCCACAAAACTTGGGTTTTCCCTGTACTTTCATAGGGTTTTTTTCTTTCTTTTTTTTTCAACATATGTTTTTTTTTCTTTTTTTAATGAGGAATTATTTGTTATGTTTATCCCAAATTCAGACCAAGCACTAACTGTATGGCTGTTCCTTGCTCGGATCTCTTTGCGCCTTTTGTTTTTGGCTAATTGCCCTAAATTAAATCTGGATACAGTTCTGGTATTTGTCCTAACGTGGACTGACTGCACGATTGGTTATTTCAGTGTTTGTCCTAACGTGGCTTGACTGTGTGATCGGTCATTTCAGTGTTTGCCCTAACGTGGCCTGACTGCGTGATCGGTCATTTCAGTGTTTGCCCTAACGTGGCCTGACTGCGTGATCGGTCATTTCAGTGTTTGCATCCGTATCATTGCTCAGTTATTTGAAAAACGTGCATATTTTCCGTCTGCTGCATGCAGTTAATTAAGATATAGGGCGTGGGCTACCATGCAGAGGAGAGAGGAGCCCAGCAATAGCCATTACTTACTGGATATAGATTTGTTTAATCAAAGTGCCCCAGGATTACGACTGGTTAATTAACTGAAGCGTAATTTGCAATTTAATGCACTGTTCATACGCATATTGCCATCTCTAATAAGCACTGTTCAAACAAAGCTCCAATGCTGAATTTTTATCCTTTTTACTCCAATGAAAGGAGACGGTGCTGCGGTCTCTGTGATGTCATCGTCCACCATGCATGTGTGTCATTTTTCCATCACTGGCAGTGAAAAGGCAATTTTATTAATTCTGAACAAGATTGTAAAAATATTACTGTGTCTTAATCTGGGTTAATTATTGGAAGTCCTGGAAGGTACTCCTAATTTGATGAAACTGTAATAAACATTATGAGTAGAACAGGAAGCTTGCCTTGTGGGTAATGGTGTTCTTTGTGGAGGACCTGTTCTCAGCACTCTCTGAGGCAGAATGCTAAGTCAGCAAAGACCAAGCTGCACTGCAGTCAGTGGCCATCTCCACACTGCCCCCTGCTGGTGCCACGTCATCCCATCCACTTGTGCGGTCTACCCTGGACAGTACTCACCAAGAGATCCGTGGAGCTGTAGCTTAGTCACTTTGAGTTATGGCAAGCTGCTGTGGACACACAGTGCAAAAGGCTCATGGCTATTGTAAAATAGCTTTGGTTCAAAATATATATGACTGTATGGCTGTCATAAAGGGACTTTGATTGGGAAGCTGTGTGACTGTAGGGCCGTTATGAAGGTACTCTATCTTGCAATGTGACTGTAGGAACTTTGATTGGAAGGCTGTGTGGACTGTAGGAACTTTTGATTGGAAATGCCGTTACACATTAGCATTAGCAACAGTACCCATCACCAGGGATAGGATCTCCTAACCAATGGTGTTCTTTTTACACTTGTGCAGATAACCCCTTTTCCCTCCTCCTCAGCCTTTTGATCGTTATGCAGCCTGCTCGTTACCCCCCAGTCCTTAATCACCGCAGAGAAGCAAGACTTTTGCACTCAAGCTGAAATTATGGAGATTTCACTCCGGAAGAAGAGTGCAGTTACAGCATGACATGGCTTCATTACAGCCATTTATAGCATGGGCCTGAGTTATGACAGTCAGACCACAATTAGAAGTTAAGAAATTATCTTTGTTTTACTGTGATATACTGATTTGAAATGTGTTCTTTTCCTTCCCTGATATGTTTCTTAAGGGTTATGTAATGTGTTTCATCACATGATCATGATGGTTCTCCAGGGGATTTCACAGGTAATTAATGTATACTGATGTGTCAGGCTAATTTCATAGGTTTTCAAGCAGAATTTGCTTGTATAAAAGTGTAGAATAGCTTGGAATCAGTTCCTCCTTCTGGGAGGGACCGTGCCAGCTGACATGCTCAGTCTGGCAGCTGGGTGGCCACGCACACACCCTCTGACACACATAAATACACACACACACACACACACACTCTGTCTCTCTTTTTCTCTCTCGCCTGCACACACATTTTCACACACCCATACACACACTCTCACTCTCTCTCTCTCTCTCTCTCTCTCTCTCTCTCTCTCTCTCTCCTGCACACACATTCTCACACACCCTCTGACCCTCACACACACACGCACACACGCACACACACAGTACCAGCAGATATCTTTTTTTTAATCTCTCTCTCGTAGCACTGCTGTTTCATTGTTTTATTGCATCACAGGGAACAGATATGCAGTTTATGGTTAGTCAGATTCAGACGTCAGCGTGGTGGTTTGTCTTTAAGCAACAGTACACCAGCCAGTGTGTTTCTTATGGCATTATGTATATTGTGCTATATGCAATATTGAAGAGATGATGTGGATCTGTTTTGCCCAAACCTGCATCCTATTCCTGGTTCAGGTCTGTCGGCCCACTGGCTCTGTGTTTTAGGGCAGTGTGCAGAGTGTGTGTAGTGCTCTTAGTCAGAGGGGGAAGGGGCACGGTCCTATACTTCCTTGCCCCCCCCCCCCCGCCCCCTCCACAGTGGGTGATTTTATCAGCTCTCTGTGTGAGAGACACCCAGGGGCCTGTGTACAGGGCCAGCAGGTCCGACCTGAGGCCGGGAAAGGGTTAAGCCTCTCCCCACTGCCCGCCGATCCGATTGGCTGGCAGTCGGGCAGCGCCTCAGACAGGTAAGCAACTGCAGGCATGTGAGAGACTGAGTGAGTGAGAGCGAGAGAGCGAGAGAGCGAGAGAGAGACAGAAAGGGTGGGAAAGAGAGAGAGAGAGAGGGTGGAAGAGAGAGAGAGAGAGAGGGAGAGAGAGATCGAGAGGCAGAGATTGGGAGAAAGGCCACAGCGTTCTTCAGCATGAGTCTGCCAGGAGTCTTTTCAGCCCTTCTAGAAATGCGCTCTGAAGAGAAGCGGGTCTGATGGGAAACTGCGTGAGCCAGTACAGCGGGTAAGCTGAGCCGCCGTGCCCCCCGCCCGCCTGCCGCGGGTCGGCCCTGCGGCTTTAACGGGTGGGTGTGAGTGTGTTTGCAGTCTCTCCTGCCGCGGCTCGGTCCTGTTGGTTTAACAGGGTGGGGCGAGTGTGTTTGCAGAAGTGGGGCTTCTTCTTCAGAGGAACTCCGGAGAGCGCAGCTCCCGTTGGGGACGCCTCTGCGTGTCGAGTCTTGACAGGGGAGTGAGAATGCGCGGTTGAGCCGTGACTCGGGGGGGGGGCGCAGGTATTTTGGAGGGGAGGGGGGCTGCCTCACGCTGTTTTTCAACGCTGGCGCCTCTTAGCGCTTGCCCTCCTCGTCCTCCTCGTGTGCTTCCTGTTCCAGTGATTTGTGGTTCAGGTTGTGGTGGGGAGCGGAGGGGAGTTTTGTTGTGACTCAGTTTCAGTGTCAGTTTATGAGGTTGAAAAGAAAGGGCGCAGCTGTAAGCCTGTCCCCCACAGCTCCCATGGTTGGCGGGATAGAGTTGCGGTGCTCGGCCCATCGTGTCGCGTTTCTAAGGCGCTGGGAGACGCGGGGTCGGCTTGGCCTTTCTTTCGTCTGCCTCTGACTGTGCGTAGACGGAGGGCCTCTCCGCCAAGCAGCTCTTCGGCTGGGCAAGATCAGACACATTGCTGCATTTCTGTATGGCATTGCGTCTCCTCAAACATCACATCCGCACGCCTCCACACTTACGTACCAAACCTTTGGGCAATATGGATTTCCCAAACAGAATGTGTCATGAGGGAGAAAATCTGTACACAAAACCTTTCCCGTAAAAACGCTTGTAGAGATTAAAAATCATAATAATAATATACTGTATTTCATTCTAAATGTTGATCTGACATTTTAATTGTCATTGTACACATTTATAAATACATTTTCTGTGAATGTATTTATTTATTTTCCACCCTGCATGATATTGGCAGCACCATCGGGCAGGTGCAGCCCCAGGTTGGGAAACATCCAGGTGCAGGACCTTTGCTGAAGGGTTTCAGAATCACACCACTCCTGTAACCCAAACCATTGACCTCCTGCCTGCAGAACATTTCAGGATCTCTTTGTGGGTAAATTACCTACAGAGCACATTTCACAAAATCTGCCAAGGGATTTTCAGCATTGCTCATGGGAAGATTAATGCAATGGCTTGCCTAATTCAGTGCAATTCTTGCACTTAAAGGATAACCTCAGTGAAAAAGGAATGCTTTTCCTTGTTTTGTGGTTCAATAGGCAATGGCTGTTTGCGATTTCAGTTTCACTGGGACAACAGCTGGTTTCCCAGTGGACAGTCCCCCCCCCCCCTATTCCTTCAGCTCTCTGACATCAACCAGTGACATTCTCCCCTCAGGTGCACAGCCAATGAGGCGGCTTCTTCTCAGGGGCCTTCAAAAACATGCACAGGTGGCTGCCCAGAAACATTAAGCCTGAAATGTTGACACATCTTAACTTTTCAATTAGATTTATATGCAGGGTCTGCTCCCTTCCAGCCTCCAATTACCAGAATGCACTGTGAAGCCTGCTCCTCCTGTTTCTTAACGCTCGTAGCAACAGTGACCTCCTAAAATAGATTTTAATTCCAATCTGTTCAGTGGTACACGAACCAGTTTAGCATGCAGTACAAACAACAGAGCAAACCTGCAGCTTTTGTGAGTGTCCGTAGGCATATTTGCACAACTTAGTGATGGAGGCGGGAGATCAGGGGAAGAGAGAGGGCGATCTGCGATTGCAATGTAATCGGCGCAGAGGGAAATGAGAGGTGTTGCAAGAGAGGCTGGGCTTTTCTTCCTGAGGTTTGGATGGTGTGACATTGTTTAAGAAACCAAAAAAACTGCAAATTGGCTCATGTTATCAGCTCTTAAGACGAGAAGAAGCTTAAGTAGGTTAGACATTTGTCATCAATTCGCCCTTCAATGAGGTTGAAATCTGCAAAGAAAGCAATAGGAAAAGTTTTTTTTTGTTTTTTTTTTGTTACCTGAATAAATGGGAGCAGGTAAATGTGTGGGTGTGTCTGTATTTGGTACTTACTGCACTGAGACGCAGTATAACCCCGGACATGGAAAACTGGCGCTTAGAGGGCACCGGGGCCTGCTTGTATGAGGGCATAAATCCCAAGGAAAGTGTTTGGTTGACGTTTGGTTTCAAAACCATCCGAGCGAAGGCCACTGACTGCATTGTGAATTTGCTGTGTCCCAACTCCACTTCCTTCTGTCGTGCTCATTGTCCAGTGCTTACCGGCCATATGCAAACTTCCAATATGTTCTACGCTCCATTTATTTTTATATAAAGTGCATTTTCACTGAAGTGTGAAAGTCAAAGACCAGCCTTAAGAATTTAATTTTGAGGACTTTGTTGGCCATTCTGCAGGTGACATTAGGGCCGGATTCAGAGATTAACTTAAGTCATGTGCTTAAGTGCCTCTCCTGCGCGGATTTAACGCCAGCTGACTTACGCCGTATACTAACTTGTGATGCGCAGGTGCTTATCTCAAAACGTGGGTGGTACAGGGCATGATATTCTAATTACCTGTTTCTTGTACCTGCCCCCCCCGGGTTGCCAGGTATCTACAAAAAAAATGTTTGTGGGGTTGTGCGTTTTCAAACGTGTCAGTGATAACGGCATTTGCGCATCATAGTTGCTCTTATGTGACAGGCTATAAGCATGCAGTGAACGTATTAATACATCACATTGATAAAATGATCATAGCTTCTATTGATGACTGGGATATACCCATCACACAATCAAAAAAATAGTCGCTGGACAGTGGTTGCATGCAATATTACTAAGTAAACAAATAAATCGTTGGATTTAATTAAAAATGAGATTTATAAAAAAAAAATTTTTTACCATTTAGCCTACCTAATAAAGTAATGTACGATAACATAATAGCCTAGATGCAACGTCTTCCACTTAACGAGCTGAAGTCACATATACTTAATAATAGCCCATTACTTGCAACCACTGTCCAAAGATTAATTTTTTGAGTGCATCTGTCACATGCTGGAAGGATGTGGCCAGGAAGGAGACTGATTTTAACCTGGAGCACTGGTAGATCTACACTGTTTACTACACTGAGTTACTTTGTGCTTCCTAATAGTTTTGGAGCAGCTGTGCTCACACAAGTAGGCTACAAAATTGTCTCTCTGTCAAAGCGATTATGATCGAAACACTGTCTATCAATGAATCCATCTAATATTGGGCTAGTATTATATACCAGACAGTCAATCATAGCCTACTTTTACATATTTTTCTTATTATGATAGGTATTTGATAATTGTGAGTAGGCTAGGCAAAGGAAAATAAAACCAATATTTTTTTCAAAGAACATGCACCCATTCTAATATCCATTTTTGCGAGAGATGCTGTATTTTTCATAATCTTCTATTGGCGGTGCCATACATAAGCTACCTTCTTTTTTTTTTCCAAACAAAGTTGCGCGGAAAACAATGCTTAAGTTTAAACTCTGAATACGCGTAACTTGCAGACATGCCTCCTTTTCATCAAATCTCCACCCCGTGCGCGTAATGGCGCATATGTACTGGAGAAACGCTTAAAACAGCGGGTAAATCAAATGCCTGAATCACAAATAGCTTAACCTACGCGGAATATCGGGAATAAGTCCCATTTGCGCGTGCTTATCTCAACTCTGAATCTGGCGCTATATGAATAAACAAGCAATAGCGTGCAATGAGAGTCAATCCTATATACTCTTCAGGCCACAGTCAAATTGCCTTGTGCGCTTTGCTTGTGCTGATAGCTATTTGTCTAGTTATTTGCTCTGTTATGATGCAAAGCTTTTATGCTGTGTGTCGTAAACTCAATCAGCTCAGTAAATTAACTCCAGTAAATATGTATTTGTTAGTGTGTGTATTC
The DNA here is from genome assembly GCA_029718625.1 of Synaphobranchus kaupii. Taxonomy (NCBI): domain Eukaryota; kingdom Metazoa; phylum Chordata; class Actinopteri; order Anguilliformes; family Synaphobranchidae; genus Synaphobranchus; species Synaphobranchus kaupii. The sequence goes on along the minus strand of CM056388.1, from coordinate 12,506,420 downwards.
ATGCTCCTGTTTTTGCCTTCATCAGAAATAACTTCAGGCCATTCCACGTAACGCAGTGTTCTTGTCATTTTGCCAATGCAGTCTAGCCACACTCTTAAACTCTGCTACAAGTATGAGAGAATGTTGACGGTGTCAGGTCAGGTGACCACATTTTGCCTTTTCCGCCCGGGCCACTTAGCAGGTATGAGCACAGGTGACTTCCTCTGAGAGGGGGGAGGTGACAGGAATGCGTTGGCCCCAGGCGCACAGGGCGTTCGAAAAGTCTCAAATCCGGGAGCTTTTAGCGCCGGCGAGAGAATGCGACGGAACAGGGACGGTCACTGTCTTGGTTCTCTGCCACCGCCAAAGGGTCAGAGGTCAAATGATTCCATTAGACCCTCCCGACAAGCTGTAAAACACACAAGCCAATGCGGATGAGTCATCGCACCGTCGGCCCTTCAGGGTAAATTCATTTGTCAATCGCTCCTCATGCCGTGGCGGTTGTGGTGTCCTGTGTAGGATCGTTCACATGTGTTTGGCCCTGGGCGTTATGTGGCCTGTGAGCTGTTAGCAAACGGCGTATAATTACACGCTCCTGCTATTTCAGTAACACGGTTGCGTTAGCGTCCTCGTCATTACTTGAGCAGATCTGTCTGTCTCACCACACCGCTGTGACAGCCTGACATCTGCACTCAGGAGGGGAGTGCTTTTTATCTTCAGTACACAGTAGGAAAGCTGTTCAGCAAGGCGGTGCAGACAGAGCCTGTGATACACGAGCACACACACACACACACACACACACACACACACACACAGACACAGGGGAGGCACGTCATATAAAAGGTGTCACCTACTTGTGATCTCTTCAGATTTTCTGTCAGGTAGCAGGAAATGACGTGACAACAGCGATTCACATTCATCTATTCATCTTTCTGGTTCTGCATTAATCTTTCTGGATATGTAATTTAACGTCCATTTAAATTATAGATTGCGTTTGGCAGGTGCTTATGAAACAACAGAAGTCGAGCAGTAAGCAGTCATAGCCCATTGCACTGCAGCTGAACAGACGTAATATTATCAATCTGGAGCTCACACATAGCAGAGCTGAAAGGGAGCTGTCGCTTCTGTGCCCAGAATGTGTTGATAACCATATTGAATGCTCAATTGTAAGGATATTCATGCAGTTTCCAGCTGCTTCTCATGAGACCGTTTCCTGTGCTCATGAGTGTTCCGTCACTGATCTGGAACTTTGGACCAGTGTTCTCGATTCTCGAAGTTAGGGTTCTGTAACTATGAGGCCCTGTGTCTTCTACTTATGGTCTGGAACTATGAGTTCTGGAACAGTGATCTCTGTTCTGGAATGGTTGGCTGTGTTCTGAAACCAAGGCCTGTGTTCTGGAACGATGATCTTTGTTTTGGAACTCTGGGCTGTGTTGTGGAGCTGTGAGTTTTGTTCTAATATGGATTTTGTTCTGGCAGTTAAGGCCTTTGTTGTGGACATGTAGGCGTTTGTGTTTTAGAACTCTTTGCTTGTGTTGGAACTTCTTTACGTGTAGGGGCTGGTGTTCTGGATCCTTGTCACATGGGGTGACACATAATATGAATATAGGAAAGAGAGCTCAGCGGGTGTGTATGCGTTGGTGTTTGTGTGTTTGTTGGTCCTCATCTTAGATGCAGGGTTCCATGTGGAGCGCAGTTGTACACTGATGGTGCCTCCCAGGCCCAGCCACTTCCAGTTATATCCGTCTGAATGCCCCAACATGCAGTTAAATTTTTGAATTGCAAGTTATTAGAAAGGCAGCCTCATTACCCTGCCATGGTGAATGCCCGGAAATGTGTCCTCTCTCAAATGCATACAACACTAACCACTGACAGCCAGCTTATTAATCGGGTAGTAACAACCCCATTGAGTGTGATACCTCAGTATAGTAATAAAGCATAGGCGCTGGAAGTAGGGGCGCTGAGGGTGCTGCAGCACCCTCTCTGACCGTCCCTGTAACGATTGCTACAATATATTCAATCTGTATGCAATACATTTAATGGGGTACCAATGGTAGTATAAATGCAGGGAAATTGTTCTGTATCAATGATACAAAACAACTTAAAATCTCTGTTGCGTTATAGCAAACGGTTTGTCATTGCGATTTTCAGCACCCTCACTTCAAATCATCTGCCTGCGACTATGTAGTAAAGTACTGAAAAATGGCAAATGTATGTGTGTATATAAGCATTTCACCATGTGACAGTGCGTATTACAGATTCTAGCATTATAATTTTTATGGAAACGTCCAGGTGCTCAATTTATTTAAACCCCTATTTTTAGAGGCAATCTTTACCCCAGTTATATCACACTGTCCCCAGCCTAACAGCCTTAATCAAGTTTCCTGTCGCTCAAGGCTGAAACATGGACTGAGCGCGCTCATAACCTTCCTCCCGCTCCTCTGTCCTACAGCCAGGTGCCCAGGAAGGGGCCCAGGCAGGGGCCCGGCCCGGGGCCCAGCGATGGCCCTGAGAGCAGGGGTCCCCCGCCGGCCTCTCTCCCAGTGCGGACGGAGGTCTCCCCGCGGGATGACTGCGCCAGCATGGGTGCCACGCCCGCCTCCAGCCTGGGGGAGCCGGATGAGGACGGCAGCCACTCCCACTCGCCCGCCTCCAGCACCTGCAGCGCCACCTACAGTAACCTGGGTAAGCAACGCTCCGTCTCACCTGTAGCAACATTATACAGCTGCAGCTCCACCTACAGTAACTAAGCAACGCTCCCTCTCACCTGTAGCAACATTATACACCTGCAGCTCCACCTACAGTAACTAAGCAACGCTCCCTCTCACCTGTAGCAACATTATACACCTGCAGCTCCACCTACAGTAACTAAGCAACGCTCCCTCTCACCTGTAGCAACATTATACACCTGCAGCTCCACCTACAGTAACTAAGCAATGCTCCTTCTCACCTGTAGCAACATTATACACCTGCAGCTCCACCTACAGTAACTAAGCAATGCTCCTTCTCACCTGTAGCAACATTATACACCTGCAGCTCTACCTACAGTAACTAAGCAACGCTCCCTCTCACCTGTAGCAACATTATACACCTGCAGCTCCACCTACAGTAACTAAGCAACGCTCCCTCTCACCTGTAGCAACACTATACACCTGCAGCTCCACCTACAGTAACTAAGCAACACTCCCTCTCACCTGTAGCAACATTATACACCTGCAGCTCCACCTACAGTAACTAAGCAATGCTCCTTCTCACCTGTAGCAACATTATACACCTGCAGCTCCACCTACAGTAACTAAGCAACGCTCCCTCTCACCTGTAGCAACATTATACACCTGCAGCTCTACCTACAGTAACTAAGCAATGCTCCCTCTCACCTGTAGCAACATTATACACCTGCAACTCCACCTACAGTAACTAAGCAACGCTCCGTCTCACCTGTAGCAACATTATAAATAAGGGGGATGGGTACATGGAAGAGACTGACACAACACTGGCATTCCACATTTAAACACATCAAAGGTTATTCCTGTCATCCAGTTACTTTATTGTACTTTCAATTTATTTTTTCAGTTTAATACAATTCAAAAACATTATGCAACAATATAAATGAGATTTGTGATTGTGGCTATGTCTTTAATAAAATATGAATCACATAAAGTGTTGTGACATTTATTATTTTTTTTATGTCAACTGCAGTCCCAGGGCTGCTTATAAAACAGACAGGGATATCTTTGATGTGTGATTCACTTTATGTGAGAATAACATGCATTTGATGGGGAATTATTCTTAACTCATTCAGTGCCGTGGGCGACTTTAGTCGACCACAGCCATCTTTACTTTGCTACTCCGGTAAAGAATTCTGGATTTGAGTCGGGAAAAATTAAACAATGACCTATTTATGGTTCTAGATGGAAATATTTGAAGTTATATTTATCCTATTGGACGTTGTTCCAATAGTGAACTGAACCAGAAGGTGTGCTATTTAGTGGTCATGCTATCTATCCTCATGAACAAAAAATTCTGTTGAATAGGTAAAATGTGTTTTATTAGAAGTTTGCATCAAATGAGCTAATCAGCACCATATTTTTGAGGTTGAAAACGGTGAAATAAGGTTTTATTGTGAAATATGTTTTTGTCATCAGCTCCAGGTGAGGCCTTGTAATTCTTGTCATTTTAATAGACTTGTGCCATCTTGTCATTGTAAAGTAATGAACCATTGTTAAGTTTTCTGGGGTCTTGCATAAAGGTTCCTTAATGAAACACAGCAGCCCAATCTTGTAGTCAGTTCCAGTTTTAATTTAGCCATATAATATTTCATAACTGACCTGTTGTTAATTCCTGATTGCTATGAAGCCATTTGTTTTGGCAGTCAGTTCAGGAAGTATCCATTGTACTGAAATGGAAGACAAATGAACTATTAGCTAATGGATATTAGAGACATTAAGTGTTGATTATATGGGCATGACCTTGTTCTGGCGCTTCCCTATATGTGCTCTTGAGACTGAGTCATAATACGACTGTATAAAAGTGTCAACAGAAAGCTTTATGGGCAACTGTTGGCACTCATCTGCAATAGATCCAGCCCTGGGCCTGGACGCTGGACAGGGGACATTAGACCCGTTACCTGTATCTCTATTAAGAACTGTTACACATTATTTAACACGTCGTGTCTTTGGAGTTGGCTGATAAAACATGGAAATCAAATCAAACTTCACAGTGAGCAGTTTCCTCAACTGTTTGGTATTTGGCAGTTTTGAACAGGATGTTTGATTTGGCAAACACTGTGCAGTCAACTTGGATGTGGACGTGGAGGTTAAAAAGGTTTCCCTTGCTTGACTATAACCAGTGAAGTGTTTTAGTATATCAGGTGGAACACTTTAAAGAACAACCTATGGCTCTATGACTGGTTTCCTGCTACTGTTTGGCACTGAAGGGTAGTCTGGTCCTTTCTGGGGTAATTGGCTCCTCAATTTCTGAATTTAAGAGAGTCTTGCTGGTCTTGTCTGAACAGTTCAATTATGTTTTTTTTTTTTTAAATGGCCCCTGTGGTCAGAGCTACAGGATTCATTAAAATTTCCTAGAATATTTGATTTATATAATTTTATTTTCATCTGTGTCTGATTAGATTTTTGGGTTGCTTTAGAGGTGAAATTAAATATTTGCTATGTAGTTTGCATTGTGTTGTACAGTATTTTGTGGTGACTGATGTTATAGTGGTGAGCCCTTTGTGATGGCTGGGTAAATCTGAATGATATACCATAATGTACTGCTCATCCCAGAAGATTCTGGAAAGGGAGATTTCACCACACTGATATGCACTATATAGTTCTTTCTGCCATATGTGTTTCACCCTTTGATGAGTAGGTTTTTTGGAATGTTTTTTTTAAATTCTATGTCAGTGTTCTAGAACTCCATTGCTTTCAATTGCCAGTCGTGATTCTAACATCAGAATGTTACAGTTTAGAACATTCAAATCGTGTGTTTGTGATCATACACCTTAAGGCCAGGAATCGGTTTTGTTGCGTTGCGAATCTTTGGACTGAACTGGCCTTTAAAAGGTTAAGCTGAATTTGCTCCCTGATTTGGGGTTCTGACTGTGTATGTGGGGAGATGGGGTCTCTTGACTCCTCAGATTTGTGATTGTGTATTACATATGATATATCTGTGTTGTAAAAGAGAGCATGTGATTTATGTTTATTTTGTGAGATTCTGGTGTGTGTGTGTGTGTGTGTGTGTGTGTGTGTGTATGGGCTGGTGGATAGGTGTGTGTCCCTGTTTTTTATCTTAATCTCTCTGCATGTGTTTCTCTGTATGCATCTGTCTATCTGTGTGAGTGCGGGCGTACATGTGCGCACTTTGTGTGCATGGGGGGGGGGGGGGGGGGGAATGGTGTGAAGGTGTGTTCGAGCCCTGCTGTATGCTGGGACATCACCTCCTCAGTTAGCTTCGCTTGTTCATCACTGAATGATTAACACAGCCACCGTTTCTCAAGGCTATTTTTAATTCCGTGTCAGCTGTGGCGGAATGCGGCTGCACAGAGTAAATCCAACATGGAAAGCCTTTACTTAAGCAGAGTCACCCGTTTTACGTTTTACGGGTGACTGGGATTGTGCTGCACACAAAGCAGCCCTTCTCAAATCAGGCCCTCAAGGCCAGTCGCACTGCTGGTTGTCTCTTCTACCTGATAGTTAATTGATGGATTAATGCCACTGCTTGGCCAGAGATTTAACTCACCTCATGTCCCAGGTTTGCATCAGCCCCTGATTAGGGGGGGGGGAGTATGAAAACCAGTACTACAGTTCTACGGCATCGAGGGCCAGAGCTGAGTGTCCCTGTTCTGGAACCTTCAACTTGGCGGGTGAGGAGAGGGGAGACGGAGGACCAGATGTTGCCATGGTCGCAGCCCATGCTGGCGCCCGGCACCCTGCTCCCCGGGATTAAACTCTTCAAACATTTTACAGTTCCTGCTTCTGCTGCATGTCAGAAATGGAAAATAACACATCGATTCATCCCCCCCTCTCTCTCTCTCTCACACGCTGTCTCTCTCACACACACACACACACACACACACACAGACACACACACTCCCCTCCCCTGTCAGAGCAGTCGGGAGAGCAGTGGGATCGGAGCAGAGCGGCTTCTCGCTCTGAAGGAATGCAGAAGTGGCACAGGGCACGATGCCCAC
>CM056388.1:12442253-12494753 GCA_029718625.1 Synaphobranchus kaupii | reverse complement strand
ACAATGGTTAAAGGGGGGATGGGTGGCGCTCTTCCGTTTTGCTCTTGAGCAAAGTACTTAAGCCATGTTTTCTGGGTAAACACTCAACTGACATAAATGGATAAGATCATTTTAAAAATTAAACGTAATGCACTGCACAACGCTCCACAGACAGTTAGACATGGGCGTTTGCAACACAATAATGCCAAATCTGTCTGGTAAAAAGATAAATAAATTTCACAGGTCTGGCTCTGGCTTGTTGACATGGGGATTTGTCCCACTATTTGATTTGATATGATTCTATTTTATTGCCAGAAAAACAGCATTATTGGAATAACAATCTGAATTAAAGTTCCAGTTTAGTTTTCTTTAAGAGGCTTAGATCTGCCTCAAATTTAAATCTTACACACGGCTTCCTTCCAAAAAAACACAATAGTCAATAGTCTCTTTCTCAGGTTCCAAAAACAGCATAAAGATAGAGTGCTTTACTTTTAGTGGTGGACCTAATATTTAGTACCTAAGATTAACCTGATTTTTTGTACTTACCATGGTTTTATTGTGTTGGTGGAAGTGGCGCAAATGCAACTGAATTGTGGCGTCATTGCCGAAAGATTAGTTTGCAGATTCTTTTCCAGAACAAACAAGCTGAACACTTTGTGAGAAGGCAAATACTACTGCAGGGTATTGTCACTAAATATATTTTTACCGTCTGTTTATTCTGTTCAAATAGGAAATGAAATGTTTCTCTTCATACTTAAATTATAGCGGTATTATATATTGCTCTGAACTGCTGTGAAAAATGTGAGTGAACAGTATATCATTTTCTCAGCGGGAAGTAGAAATGAGGTGCTTAATTCCCATCATGCACTGGTGTTTTATTATGGGTGGTTCTTTAGCTTATGCTGTGCAGAAGAGGGGCTTTCACAGCAGTGTTTAGAAGAATATGACAGTGCTAACCCAGCCTTAATGACCAAATCACTTTCCCAAGTGCCTGGAAGCCTGTCCAAAAATCACCCAAGATGAGATTTGCCTCTGACAGCATGGATGCGGGTGGATGGGTCTGATTTGAGTTGTTATCGTTGTTCTCAATCCTCCTTAAGAAATCAAAACTTGGACCTGCTTATCACAGCTAAACATATGGGTCAGGTCAGAAAAAAAGAGATTAACTGTTGAATGTAATTTGACAGGAGAATGGCTTGCTGGTCGAGTGTGTGAAGGGGCATGCTTGAATGAGTAGGCAAACTTTGCGCTAATGGGTTTCGTGCTGCTATGTCTGGATGTCTGGCGTGACGCCCCCTGTGATTGGTCAGGGATGTGTTTGTGTGCCAGTTTTTCTTTTCTCCTGCAAGTAATAGAGACAAGTAACAGAGACAAGTAACAGTGGACAATTGTCTTTTTCCCATGTGGTCTGGTTTCTCCCCTGTGTGTGATGGTCTGTCTCTCTCTCACCCTGTCACCCCACAGGTCAATCCCGGGCCAACATGATACCCCTGAAGCACCCCAGGAACATCAAGGCCTCTGATGACAACCTGGCCTGGGCCGAGCCAGAAGTCTCTGAGGGTGCCCCCAAAGCCACGCCTCCCCCGCTGCCCAAGAAGACCATCGCCCGTGCCAACACCGAGCCGCCAACGCTGGGCAAGGATACGCAGGCCCTACGGCCCAAGGGCGAGGCCAAGCCCGGGGGCACCAACTTGAGCGTGGCCAACCCCATCTACGACCTGGACTCCACCTGGGAGACGGCCAGCCAGAGCTCCTCCCTCAGCTCCGAGCCCCGCCCCCTGGAGCAGGAGTCCGGCGATTCGCTGGAGAGGCCGGCTGCCGGAACGAGCCGGCCCACCAACAGCCTGTCCTGTCTGGCCTCCGCCGCGGGTACCGCGGCCGGCCGGGACAAGAGGGGCTGCCGCAGCGCCGAGTCGCTGGCAGGGCGGGGCAGGCCGGCAGGAAGGGGCGGGGCTTCCAAGCCCCAGAGGCCCGTCTTGTACAAGGGCACGGAGAACTGGGAGGAGGTGGTGGGGAGGATTCGCGGTCTGCACACGGACACCCTGCGGAAGCTCGCAGGAAAGTGTGAGGACCGCTTCATGGCGGGGCAGAAGGACCACCTGCGCTTCGGCACCGACAGCTGGTCCGACTTCCGCCTGACCACGGGCAAGCCCTGCTGCGAGGCGGGAGACGCCGTGTACTACACCGCCTCCTACGCCAAGGACCCGCTCGTCAACTACGCCATCAAGGTGAACAGCCACGTCTCGCACATGTACGCACAATACACACACACACACACACACACACACTCACACGCACACATACTTGTTAGTTACCAGAACCTACAGTCATACAAATTAAATTAGCTTTTTTTGACATTGCCAGTAATTGTCTGCAGGAACCTGTGCCCGAGGTGGGTAAGTGTGTAGCAGACATAGACCCCTACAAGGTGACTTTGTTTCACTGGCCAAGAGATAAGGGGCATGAGTGACAGGTGGGAGAGGCGGGGCTTGCAAGAAGTGATGGTGTGATTGACGGGCAGGAGAGGACGGGTGTGGGAGGGGCAGCAGGCATGATTGACAGGTGGGGGGGCGAGTTTGCTCCCTTGTTCATTAGCTTTCCTGCGGAGGTTGAGAGCGATGGAGCGGGCTGCATTATTAAACGCTAACAAGCTGCCTCCCGGGGTCCCCATACACAACACACACTTCAAAGTCCTTCTCTCCGCACAAAAACACACAAAAACACACACCCACCTCTTTTTCCAACCCCCATCCTGAATAAACCTAGCACAGCAGCATCTGATAGCAACCCATCCCCCCTGCCAATCCTCACCCCAAAAATACTCTGCTGCAGCCTCAGATAGCACATACACCGCGCCCCCACCCCATCTTCAGATAAACAAATAAAGCAAAGAGCCGTCTTCCTGTCTCACACACCCCCAATTAGAGATTCTCAGCATGGGGGAAAAGGTCTCTCCAGCAAAGCTAAATTCATCCCACATCTTAGCCTGCTAACGAGCATTCTAGGGTGTGTCGCGTGAGCGGAGCGGTTGTTCCTCAATGGGTTTTCGGAAGTTTCTCTGACAGCGTCGAGATGGAGATCTGTGCAGGACGGACAGTGCTGGGATCCCCTGCCTCGTCAAGCAGCCTAGCAACCGCTAACACTAATGCAACCTTCCAGACTCACAGATGTTTTTTAAGTGTGAACTCTTTTTGTATTACTTACTTTTGCATAAGCGTTACTGAATTAAGGGTGTCTTATTAGTAAATAATTATTTTCTTGCCACTTTTTTCAATGGCAGCTGCTCTTTTCTGTAGTCAAGTGGAAGTAGTAGTCTGTTTCTGGTAATGAAGGATCATTTTTAATGGAGGAGTTGCACAGCAAAAGTGGACTGATATGAAATACAGAATAAAAGCAGCAGTGAGCAAGAAGTTAAGTGCTATTATTCAGAAATATCCGGGCTGTTCTGGTGTCAGGAGGTGAGGAGTGATTTTTTCCGTGCATTCGCCCTGTTTCTCTTCAGAGTTTCAGAAGTTGAAAGTCCTGGAATAATCTTGTACATCAACACGATGAAGGCATGTGCCTGTGCCGATGAATAAGAAGGCTGCCAGTGTGCTTTGATCAAATGTTCAAAGGAAGAAAAGACTTGAAATATTAGTCGGCTCCAGAGTTTTTCTGACCAGTGAAAAGTTAACAATTCTGATGGGAACGCCTGAGTCCAATCCCATAATCATATTCATCGTGTAGATTGCTGGATTTGAGAAGTTTCAGCAGAATTAAAATCTGTTTCATGTTAAGTTAATTTTTCTGAACACACAGGTTATGCCACTGACATCTGCTCCTGACCCGTGCTGTGTTTCTATTCTATTGTAAGCACAGAAGAATACTTAACGGCAACAAGCCATTCAGCCCATCTAGGGTCATTTACCTATCAATTATAGAGGGTCCAGCACTGCATCAAGTCCGGACTTGGACACCCCAAGGGTCTCTGCTTGCGCTACATGACTTGGCAAGACTAATATTACTACTGACTACTGTCAAACTACTGTTAGTAGGTTACGGACAGCTTTCCACAGACAAGCTGTTCCTTCTTGTAAAATAAATACATTTTTGTAAATATGTATGCAATATTTGATAGTAAAAATGCGTGGGAGTGGTTTGTAAGGCCAATGGTGTAATCAGAAATATACATAGCATGTTTTTTAGTTGTTTTTAAATACAACAGAGTTCAAATCTGTCTCCTCCTCACCCTGCTGTGTGCGTGCGTGCGTTGCGTGCGTGCGTGCGTGCGTGCGTGCGTGTTTGAGTGTGTGTGTACATGTGTGGGGGTGGGGGGGGTCACACAGGGATTGCCTGAAGCAATATCCTCTGAGTTCTGAAGCAGACAAAGAGAAGCCTCTACTGCAGATATTTCATGAGATTTCTAATGACCGTGTTAATGAAACATAACTCACCAATATGCACCACTCCATGTGAGCCACTTGTGTTGTGCAGTTGCCGTGGAAACTCTTGGCTCCAGTGTTTGGTATTGGATGTTGCTGGGGATTGTTGGACCAATGTCTCAGAGCCTTGCCCTTTCTCCTGTCATTGCTCCTGTGTCTAAATGCTGTTTATAGAATTATATTTACATTATATCCTCAATATTTCATGCTTTTTGTGTCCAATGAAACGGAGCCCTCACAATCCTATATCAAGATAGCTGTGGTTGCGTGCGTGATGCTGATTTGTGATGGGTGTCATAAAAATAATTTTTTGTATGTTAAGAATGGAGGAAAAAAATGTAAACCCACTGGTATAAAAAATGGAAAAAAATCCAAACTGAAGTATAAACGTGATGTTGTGAATAAATATATTTTGCATCGGTATACTTCTGTTTGGATTTTTTTATGCCAGTGTGCGGGTTCAATCGATTGATTTTGCAACCTATACCCCTGGATTATATATCTCAGGTTTCTGTGAAGAGCGCAAACTCATTTGAACAATTTTTGTATGTTAAGAATAAAATCCTAAAATAATCAGTGGAATGTTGTTGTACTGATAGACACACTCTGTGTGAGAGAGAAGCGTGCTCTGTCCTTATATTTAACTCTCTATGTGTCCCATATAGACATGGTCTATATTTAGTAGCATTTGTATGAACCTCTGTCTGTGTCAGATATAGACGTGGTCTCGTTGTCATTCTATTTAACGCTGTCTGTATCATATATAGATGTGGTTTTATATTTAGTGTTATGTGTATCTAACTATCTGTGTCAGATATAGACATGGTCTTGCAGTTCTTATATTTAATGCTGTGTGTGTGTCAGAGATATAAATAGTTTAATATTTAGCTTTTCCGGTATTTAACGCTCTGTGTGTCAGATAGAGAAGTGCTGTTTTTATATTTAATGTCTGTCAGATATAGCCATGGCCTGGCCATTGGGTGCTCCTTGTATGTAGTATGCATGTATGACTGTAATGTAATAGACAGGGGAAACTGATCCTAGGCTGATAAACCTACTCTGAGCCACTTTATGAACATACAGCCGTGGTGTTTAGTGTATTTTTCTTTTTTGTGTGTGAGAGAGATGTACACAAGGTTTTTATGTTCTTGTATTTAACACTGTGTATGTGGTGTAGACCAGGTGTATAAGTCCTAGTATTGCATTGTGTGTGTGTGTGTGTGTGTGTGTGTGTGTGTGTGTGTGTGTGTGTGTGTGTGTGTGTGTGTGTGTGTGTGTGTGTGTGTGTGTGTGTGTGTGTGTGTGTGTGAAATGTAGATGAGGTGTTTAAGTCCTTGTAGATTGCACTGTGTGAGTGAGTGAGTGAGTGAGTGAGTGAGTGAGTGAGTGAGTGAGTGAGTGAGTGAGTGAGTGAGTGAGTGAGTGAGTGAGTGAGTGAGTGAGTGAGTGAGTGAGTGAGTGAGAGTGAGTGAGTGAGTGAGTGAGTGAGTGAGTGAGTGAGTGAGTGAGTGAGTGAGTGAGTGAGTGAGTGAGTGAGTGAGTGAGTGAGTGAGTGAGTGAGTGAGTGAGTGAGTGAGTGAGTGAGTGAGTGAGTGAGTGAGTGAGTGAGTGAGTGAGTGAGTGAGTGAGTGAGTGAGTGAGTGAGTGAGTGAGTGAGTGAGTGAGTGAGTGAGTGAGTGAGTGAGTGAGTGAGTGAGTGAGTGAGTGAGTGAGTGAGTGAGTGAGTGAGTGAGTGAGTGAGTGAGTGAGTGAGGTGTCAGTCTAACAGCTGTCCCCTGTACTCTGTGCAGATCTGCAGGAGTAAGGTGAAGGAGACCCAGCAGCAGTTCTTCCACAGCCTGGCGGTGAGGCAGAGCCTGGCCCTCCACTTCAACATCCAGCAGGACTGCGGACACTTCCTGGCCGACGTTCCCGCCCGCCTGCTGCCCTGGGAAGAGGAGGAGGACAACGGCGGAGAGCAGGACAAGGAGCAGGAGGAGGCCGAAGGGGAGGTGGAGAAGAAAAAGACGAAGGAGCCGAGCGAGAAAACGGCGACGACAACGACGAAGGAGGAGGAGGAGGGGTTATTGGTGGCGGGCCAGCCGGCTCACGTGGGCGGGGCTGGGACCCTGCGGAGCCGGGTGGTGGTGATCACCCGTGAGGTTCCGTTCCAGACGGTGGCGGATTTTGTGCGGGAGGGGGCGGCCCGTCACGCCCGTAACCCAGACCTGTACGAGCGTCAGGTGTGCCTGCTGCTGCTGCAGCTCTGCTGGGGCCTGGAGCACATGAAGCCCTACCATGTGACCCACTGCGACCTGCGGCTGGAGAACCTGCTGCTGGTGCACTGCCAGCCTGGCAACCCCTGGAACCTGGAGCTGCTGGAACCCAACAACAACGCTAACGCCGCCGCCGCCGCCGCTAACGCCGGCACCTGCCCCGCCCGCCTCATCATCAGCAACTTCTCCCAGGCCAAGCAGAAGAGCACGCTGGTGGACCCGGGGGTGCTGAAGGACCAGTCGCGGCTGGCCCCCGAGATCATCACGGCGACCCAGTACCGCAAGTGCGACGAGTTCCAGACGGGGATCCTGATCTACGAGATGCTGCACCAGCCCAACCCCTTCGAGGAGACGCCCGAGCTGAAGGAGAGGGAGTACACGTGCGCCGACCTGCCACCGCTCCCCGCCCGCTCCCTGTACTCCCAGGGCCTGCAGCAGCTGGCCAGCCTGCTGCTCAACGCCAACCCGTCGGAGCGCATCCGCATGGCGGACGCGCGGGCCTGCCTGCAGTGCCTGCTCTGGGGCCCGCGGGAGGACCTGTTCCAGGCCCTGAGCTCGGCCCCCGGGCCGGCCCAGCGCGACGCCACCCTGCAGAACTGGCTGGACCTCAAACGGACCCTGATGATGATAAAGTTCGCCGAGCGCTCGCTGGACTCGGGCAGCGGGGTGAGCCTGGAGGACTGGCTGTGCTGCCAGTACCTGGCCTTCTCCAGCCCCGAGACGCTGGCGCGGGTCGTACGGATCCTCCAGCAACCGCCCACGCAGCTCTGAGCCCCCAACCCCCAAAAACCCCCCCCGGCCCGTTTGGCGTTTACGGTAACCCCCCTGGACTGGCCGTCTCCACGGTAACCCCCTGACCTTGGCAGAGACGGCAGGCTGCTGTTGGCCATTCCTCCAAACCCCTGCGCCTGTCGTGTCCTCAAAAAAAAAATACAAACCACCACAAACCACCGTCCGCTTTCTCGTGACAGATGGTGTTTCTTGCGCTGTAGTCAAAAAAGTGTTTTTCGATTCATGGATGTGTTTTGATTTTTCTGTTGTTTTATCGTTTTGTTTTTTAAATGCTGGTTTGTGACTAGTTTTTATGCCTTTAAAATCTCTGGTTGGCATTCGAAAGTTATCAAATGGGGTGGCGGAAATGAGTCTGTGGTTCTATAAATCTTCTGGTCTCGACCTTACGTTGTCATTTCACAAAGCCCCAGCCTGACCGTAAACATCTCCTGTTCCTTTAGGAATAGCAGATGGGAGGAGCGCTGCTTGGCTGTCTGCAGTGAAGGTTATCTGGTGCTCTTTGCCTGGGTTCCATCAAAGTATTTCCAATGAAAGTCAAGGCACTCTTCCATAAAAAATAAAAAGCCTTTATTATGTTGGCATATCCATACAGGACAGTTAAGAGTTCTGACACACTAACACGTTTCGGCGTTTGCCTTCATCAGAGTGTGTTTGTCCCTTTATTTGTGTCGTGTACATTGTGAGTGGGGAAAGCTGTTTCAGGAGGTTTCCGGAATGTCGCCTTACCTGGAGGAACTCCTGAGTCTCAGCGGACACAGGTATGACCTTCTGAGGTCCGATTCGGAGCAGCGACACTCCTCAGAATGCAGGGTACCACAGCGCTTAGAAAGGGAGAGAGGGAGACGGAGCGGTCGGTCAGGCCTGCGTCTCCTCCGTTTACCTCTGCGTCCGTGAGCTAAGCAGCGTCACGTCATTCGCACAGCACGTCAGGCAGGATGTTTTCAGTGTTACTGGAGTCTCAGTAGGGATGCTTATAAGGTCACTCTCACCACTGAATGCCAAAAATGCCCTCGGGTAAAGCACCGCATTAGCCTACGGGCTGACTCAAATCTGTGGAAAAAACATCACTTTACGAGAGTCGAGCTCCCTTATGGAAATGGAATGTATTGCAATATATTGAAAATATAATAAGGTATTTCACTGTAGTGTATTACAAAAAACTATTGCAATATCTGAAAGCGGCGTTAATTTGCATATCCGCCCCTTGTATTGTGAATTGTTGCAATATCTTGATTCCTCTCCCCAATATACATTTCACTATGTTGTATTTCCATAAGGAATGTTCCGGTGACTTTGTTTGCTGGACTGAGCTCAGGACTGTCCCTCACTATTCTGAGCGTGTAGAGAAATGCACTGCAAAGTTAAACGCTGCATTAAGCTCCCCAACCTAAAACCAGACTTTCCCAGGTGAAGCTGAGGTGGAGAAGGTAAAACGGCGGAGGTGAATGGTTTCCGTCATCTCCCGCGTGTGCTGCATAGCTTCCATATATTGTATAGATCTGTACATTATCTGAGGGAAAAACAATGACAGTACATTCCCTGTCAGCAACAGATGACAAAACACAGGCTCCTAGTTGCTAAAAGTGGTCATACTTTTAAGAACCAGTAACTTGCGCTCCAATCTGAGATCTTCCCCATATTTGATCGACAACTTCAGCACATTTTTTTTTGCTTATGTACTAGCTTATTATGAAGCTACCATATATAATTCACTTTTCTATTTTTGTGCCACAGATGATATTTATGCAAAATTTAAAAGCCAAAGATGGACAACGCAAGTCTGTATTTTTTGTCTCGTCTTTGCTTTAGGACTGCCCATGGAGAGTGCAGATGTGAGTATGCCCACAGGTTTTAGTCAGTCACTGAAATGTCCTCGTCATAATCGCCTGTGATAAAGTGACCTTACCCTATAGACACATCTCACTGTTTAATGTTCATCGGAAAATTACTCATTGTCAATATGCCATTTTGTCCCTCTTGTATCATTTAATGGCTTAGCATTGTTCTGCATCGTCCTTTTGAAAACCCCTTGGAATGTCCCCAATTTTTACATGATAACTGAGCAAAAGCAGAGGTCAGAAAAGCTCTGCCGATGTTATTTGAGGGGGTGGGGGGGGGGGGGGGTGGTTTGAATGGCTAGAAAAAGATTTTTACTTTAGGATATATGTGCAATTATTGTAAATGTGTTATCTAGGCAAATGACAGTATTTAAATGTATGTATGTACTTAATATTACAGTACGCTTCCTCTCAGTTACCTTCACTTTTCTCTACGGGGCACATAACTGACATAAATGTATAACACACGGCACATCTTTAATCTTGTGAGGGGAGACCTGTGATGAGAACTGCATCTTGGGGCGAATTTGTATTGTATGTATGAGGGACTGCATGGTTTTTCATATTTGTATTGTTTATGTCTTGTTTATTTTTCTCTCTCTCGCTCTCTCATTTTAATGGCTCGGACTGATAAGAGTTTGCACATTTTTATTAAAAAGTAGAGAAACAAACACTTCTGGATAGAGCTGAGGAGAATGAGGGAGGAAGCCTTGATGGACTGAGGGGAGGGGGGGGGGGGGGGGTGAATGTGGAATATACGAGTCTGTTAAATTAAGTCATGTGATTGATTTGGGGAGCGGAGTCCTCCTGTGACAGGCAAACTGCATCAGCCTGGCCGTGCCACTATGCTGCGGCTCTGTGGACAGGAAGTACTGCCTGTAAGACCCCTCCTTCCCAAGCCACTAAAACACCTGCGGAGGTGCGGCAACATTCACCTGTCTGGCCCCTCAAATAACCCCTGAGCCCCGCCTTCCACCCGGCTCGTCTTCAGAAACGCTAATGATTGGTTTAAAAGCATCTCTCTCCAAACACCGGCGTTACAAGTACACGCACACATGACAACGTGCCAGTTTCATGAAAGTCCCTTGTTAGTATTTTTACCTTTCGTAAGTATTTATTTGATACACAGGCACAGAAATAGCCGCAGGGGCGGAACCCTACACGTGATTGACAGCGCGGTGTTCACAGAGTGCCATGTCTCTGCTGATGGACCGGGCTCAAAGCACACTGGGACGTGGTCAGAGCAGTGTTTTTAGGAGAACGGGCGTCCGTGTCCGTGGGGAGATCTTTCTCCAGAGCGCATTGGCTCCAAGCTGCTGCTGGGAAAATGAGCTACAGTGGAATAGACAGGACTGCACAGGTGGCTGTCCTCCTTTTCTTATGAGTGTTTTTATCCAATGTAGACAATGCTTACTATATATATATATATATATATATATACATATATATATATATATATAGAGCACTGGTACCCGTCAGGCCAGGCTGGCATGATCTCATGTGCAAATCGAACCAGAAAAGCTTTATTGTTTTTGTGTTTTTAACCGATCCTGTACTATTGGACAGTTTTGGAAAGTCCGAAACGGGTCGGGCGAGGATGCCTTCGTCGAAACGACCCCCTGTATGTAACAGTGCAGGGCACTATGGCGCAGACGTGAGCTGGTGTGCACCTTTGAGGATTAAAAAATTTATTTTTTTTGCACAGTGTCGGAGTGGGAGAGGAACGGCTGGCCGGGAGACAGGTTTGGGGACTGTACTCGACACCGTATCGTCGTTCACAGTGGAAACGTACTGTTGTTCACCATTGCATTGTAATAGCCACTGAACATGCAGAAGAGCTCTCTCGGCTTCTATATATGTGTATATCTCCAGGCGTATTGCCACTCATTGTTGATCAAGTTAACCAATAGTAACAAAACAATAAATATATGTTTTTATATATGCTTTGTCAGTTTCGTCATTTGCTATTGTCTGGCATGTGTGTCCCTCTTGTGGCAGAAATTGAGAAATTATTTTACATGAAGGATTTCTCTTAAATGGTTAGGGTTAGAATTTTGGACATGATATCTCATTTACTACTTAGCTGTGATCTTGTCAATTGATGGAGACCATTTTCAGCTGATTCCATCCTGTCCTTCGTATGGACATCCAGCTATTGCTAATGCTAGCGCAACCTAATGGTATCAGTTAGCATCCACAACCAAATGCAATTAAACACACTCCACAGTGCACCCAAGGCAAATAAAATACCATGGGAGACTATCGGGGTGGATATGAGTGTTTATACCATCATTTTGAAGTCAAACTATCGTTGAATCCTTTAATACTATAGTGCTGTCGCCCTTTGTTCTCTGTGGAAGGAGCCAATGCGTTGACGTGCGGCAGCGGAGCGATACTTTGTGAATCAATTTGTTGATTTGCACCTCAAACACAACAGACCAATAAACGACAGTCACAAATAGTGAAGACAACCAAAAACAATGACAGTTCTACAATACAAGGCTCTGGACAAATGTTGATAAACCATCAAAGTAATCGCCAGCTGTAGATCTGTAACATTACCGGTAGAGCTGAAAATCGCTGCCTGTAGGCTAGTTTGTGCTCAGCATATCTTGGCTACTCCACTGTTACCAAAACAATGTTTTGCCGTAAAGTTACATATTTGGCAGACAACAACTCTGCTAAACACAAACATACTACAGAATAACACAGCATATACTGTAGGCTACATGCAAGCACACTGGCTACCAATTTTTATAGACTAAAGAGTTACATTGTCATGGATTTCTGACCAACAGATGATAGTCAACACTGTTCACAAAGGGTTTTTTTATTTTATTTTTTTTGCACAGTATTTATATATATTTTTTTCCATCTGACTTAACTGCTGATGCATGTTCTCCTTGCTTTAAGAGTGGAAATGTACAGTATATTAGTGTGATAGTGTAATGTGTCTCTCCCACAATGCAGTGCAGCTGATCTTGGTCCGCTCGCCAGATGTGTGATTGTAGAAACACTGATAACCCAACATTTTATGTTTTATGTACATTGAGTTTCTGAGGGCTTTTCGTCATTGAGATCACCAAGAAATTCTCTTCAACAATATTTACTTATCAATGTGCATCAAAATTGAGATTACGGCATATGAACGTCTGCATATGATCAGCGTACCTCTTACTTGAGCCAGAAACATTAACACCTGTCACTCAACCTTGGCTCCACTGTACTGGTGTTTTGTCCAGGTTAGACTTAGCTGTGGATTTCTGTGTCCTGCCAGACACTGGCTTTTTTTAAAAAATGTATTCATTAAAAAAGTTTTATCAACTCATACAGATTTCATATTACCAATGTGAATACACTGCATTGTACGCTGGGGGAAATTAAGTAATTTCAAAAGAGATAAAATGGAAATGAGCTGTGAATAAATTAATCAGGGACTCCTGAATTATTATAATCACTAGTTTTGTCTCGCTAATATTTGCTGTTATTCCCAGTTAGGTTCCCTGATTGTTAATGATTGTTGAGCTGAATTACGTTTAAAATATTTCATTTGTTTAATAAGCACTTTGCTGTTATAAATTGATCATTTGCTGCACATGAACAGAAAAAGATGGCCAAATTATGTTGTCAGAACATAAAACATTTTACTGTAAAATTGAAAAATAGCAATGCATATTTTAAGAATTGTGAACATCAAAGGTCTTCAACTAATTGACAGATTTTTTTTTAATTGTGCCTGTGGGCTAAACATTTTCCATGTTGTGTAAAGCACAACTGAACTTTGGTAGAACTTTGGGTTGTGTAGTTACCTGGCCATGATATGAGTCCAAATGGTGGCAAAATATGTTTGTTAGTTGCTCTGTGCTCCCCTGGGGTTATAATCCAGAATAGGGTATTTGTCGCTCTCCATTCACTTCTATGGTGCAACTAAAACGGTCTCAAAATGACACTTCTAGCACGTATACGAATGCGAACGAAGCAGATTCTGTCAATACAAATAATAACCAGTCCTCATACGTATTTTTTTTTTGTGTCATTAAAATTACTTATAAAAGTATTATTTTCTTCAATGTTGTTAGCAAGCTAGCCTACCAGAAAAGACTAGTCATGAGTATCAGGTACACAGCAGATGCAGATATAGACGTACACTTCTTTGATGCATCTGAATAACAGTGATCGCCATAATTCATTGGACAGTGACACATTTTTTGTTATTTTGGTTATGTAGTCCAGCACTTTGAATTTGAAACGACAATGAGCTTGAAGTGCAGACTGTCAGCTTTAATTTGAGTGTATTTTCATCCATATCGGATGAACCCTTTGGAAATTATAGAACCATTTGTACATAACCCGCCCCCCCCCATTTTCGGGCATCAGAAAATATTGGACAGTTTAACATAATGAAGAATAAAGTAATCATTTTTAATATTTGGTCACATATACTTTGCATGCCATGACTTCCTGATGTCTGTGACCCACCAATATCAAAAGACTCTTGATATCGTATTTCTTTAGCTACAAATTACACTGGAACAGTATGGAACACATGATTGGCTAAATGGCTGCAAGTCATCAAGGATCTGACTTATCAAACAAGCCTTAAACCATCACACTGCTGCCAGATATGTAAGATATCAAGTAAGATATTAAGAGTCTTTTGATATTGCTGGGTCATAGACATCAGGAAGTCATGGCATGCAAAGGATGTACAACCAAATATTAAAAATTATTACTTTATTCTACTTTACGTTAAACTGTCCAATATTTTTTATGTACAAAAGGTTCTATAATTTCTAAACGGTTCATCCGATATTGATGAAAATACCCTCAAATTAAAGCTGACAGTCTGTACAATTGTCATTGTATCCTTTCAAACTCAAAGTGCTAGAGTACAGAACCAAAATAATAAAATATGTGTCACTGTCAAATGAATTATGGTGCTCACTGTATTTTATCCTCTCAATGATCAAAGGTCTTTTTTGATTGACCTGAATTTTACCTCTTTCCCCTTCTCAAATAGCAGAGAGCCAATAGTTATCTATGATTAATAAATAAAATAAATTTAAAAAATTAATAAATCAGTAAAGCAGTGTTCGATCTTATAATCAAGAGAACCTAGAACTTCTACCCGGCAATTATATCAGTTTTAAGTAATTCGCCTACCCCTGTGGTCGTATATTCCAGTTTATGAAACATGTTTGGATATATTATGGTAGTCTTGCATTTTATCGCGTTAGTTTGTACAGATTATAACCACTGTGTATTTTTTAATTCCGTGTAACCGCTTCTGGTGAGAACATGAATTGTTTGTTTGTAGGTGAAATGTTGCACTGCTTAGCTTTGACCACAAGGTGGAGACACGTACCCTGATTTGCTTGGACTTGTCTCAAAAAGAGATTACGTCATACGTTTATCGAGTTGTGTGACGTAAACGTAAAATACATGGCGGCCAAACTACTAAAAATAAATGTCAATTGACTTTTTTTTTAATTCAAGCGGTTTGTTGAACGTAAATGTGGTGATTGCAAGCCGGAAATGCATCATTCTTGTGCGTATTCTAAATTATTCCAGTTGATAGTAATAGTAAGGTGAGTCAAATTAGCTTATCATAAACTATAATAAACTGATATACTAGAGTCTCGTGACTTTGGGAGGGGATTTACAAATAGCAGCCAGAAAATTATTAATGCCTTGAAAGAAGTCAAAATAAATGCCCCTAAAAAAAGGCCAACCTAATATTTTACATTCTCTAGATGCAACAACAATTTTTCAAAACCATTTGAGTGAGAACGTAAATTGTTTTGTTTGTTTTAATCCTTTTTTTATTTTCTCTCCGCTTTAGAATGGTCAGTCGTGCTTCTTGTGTGAATTCTGTGCCACCTGGAAGGACTTCAGCCTAAGTATTTACCTTCCTCTGATGTGCCTATAAGCCACTAAGCAGACCACTGTAATAAGCCATACTTCCAGTCCACACAGTGCTACAGGAGAGCTAGTGCTGACTGGAGGAGGCAACTTGTAGGCCCAGGCAGTTGTAGTAATCACAAGGAGCCAACAACGCTTGCTATTGGATGGCTGGTGAAAGACAGGAATTGCTCCTATTGGGTAAAAGATGGGAGTCTCAGTGACTGATGTAACATGCCCCTCCTCCAAATACGGGGCTCTTCCAGAGGTTTTTGGCCTCTGACTCCTGATGTAGACTTTGATTTGTTTATTCTGCTTTTGCAATGAGAGTTGAGTGAAAGTGCTTCATTTTGACATAGGTGAAGATGAGCATAATATCTGAATATAATATAATATCTGAAACTTTTGCTTGGACTCACTTCTGAAACATTTTTTTTGCCCTGAAAGTTCTTGTACGAATAAGACTCCCGCCCAACAAGGGTACATTATGAATGGATGGTCAGATGGACCTTTCAAATTAGCGCCCATGTGGGCTATAGACAGTGATGCAGTTGTTTAGGCATGCGAGATGGTTAATGCTATCCCGCTGTAGGGCAGGGATTCTCAAACTTAGTCCTGAGGCTCCCTGTTTGTGCTTGTTTTTGTTCCAGCCACAACCGCAAACCTCTGCAATGAAATAAAGCCATTTGTGGAAAATGATTCAATTCAAAAACCAAAGCAAATGGCAAGAAGTCAAATCTGTATTGTGTTAATAAGCTTAAGAAAAAAATAATTGTGGAAGAAGCTCATGTTTTCAACAACCTTAATTGATCTGAATACATTGGTTGCCATAGAAACTGGCATACACAGGGAACAAATGTGATAGTATATATTATGATTTTTTTTAAATCACATCTAGCCATCCAGAAAGTCACCTTTTTATCTTTTTGCCTTTAACAGTGTGAAACCACCAAATGTTGTGTAGAAACAAGTTAGCACTGCAGCGTCGGATGTTTGAAGAGTTGTTTCCTGGTGTGCTGAGTTCAATGTGCAGAGAAGGATTGACTCCTGCTGAGCCCCGAGTCACACGCCGGGTGGATGGGCAATTGTGGTCTTACAGACTGAGCGCAGATGGAGCTCTTTGCAATCCATTTCATATATAACTCATCTCTGAACCAAGGGAGGGGTTCTGAGTGGCAACTTGGCAGCAATAGTCACAGTTGCAGTCAGGGAGCCACAAATAGCAGAGAACTACATTCCGGATTTCACGGTGTAAAAGCGTGTTGCTTTTATTATAAGAGTAAACCAACACTGACTAGCTGATTCTTTCTTACTTCATTGTGTGAGTAGTCTCACCTGCCATGGCCGATTAGTCAGTGTGATTTACTGTATGTAGGACTCCTTGGAATGACATTTGACTCTATTTTCTATGTTAAAAAAATACTCGTTGATAAAAGCATGAAAAATGAAGATAAAGAATCGGTAAAGAAAATACACGAGTCGATTAAAACATGAACATTTAAAAACGAACTGCATTTAAAACAAACATAAAAAGGAAAGTATGTGGCTTAAAATATGATATTGGAGGGGAAAATATCTATCCATTCTTTCGTTTATGTGACCTGCGTGTGAATGAGGGGACCTTCGTCTTCGTCTGCCTTGTTGTTTACTGTATATATGTCATGTTAATATTCAACCAGCAGCTTCAACTCAGGAACAGTGGGCCTCTATTTATGAGTCCCAGAGTACGTTTCTAGAAAACGTGCAAACCCTCTGAGTTTAAAGTGACCGGAGGTTTCGCGAATTCACTCTGCGTCTAACATTTGCTCTTGATAAGGTTCAGTGGACGCTCTGAGGTTGCCTGCATTTTGTCTTCTGTCCCTGTGGTTATGGGTCAGAGTGACTGACACTGCCTGTGGACTGTGCTGGCTAACCAGATGAGCTCATCTGTCTCCACCTTAATAATAATGATAATAATGCATGGCATTTATATAGCGCCTTTCTAGATACTCAAAGCGCTTTACAATGATGAGGGGGAAACTCACCTCTACCACCACCAATGTGTAGCACCCACCTGGGTGATGCAACGGCAGCCATTTTGCGCCAGTATGCTCACCACACATCAGCTGAGGTGGAGAGGGAGAGAATAATTTTTTTAGCCAATTAAACTGGGGGATGATTAGGTGGCAGATTGAATGAGCCTGGGTTGGGAGTTTAGCCAGGACACCGGGGAAACCCCTACTCTTTACGATAAGTGTCATGGGATCTTTAATGACCACAGTGAGTCAGGACCTCGGTTTAACGTCTCATCCGAAAGACGGCATCTCCTACAGCACAGTGTCCCCATCACTGCACTGGGGCATTGGGGTTTATTGGACCAGAGGGAAGACTGCCCCCTACTGGCCCACCAACACCACTTCCAGCAGCAACTTAGTTTTCCCCAGAGGTCTCCCATCCAAGTACTAACCAAGCCCACAACCTGCTTAGCTTCAGCCATTCAGCAGGCACAGATTGCATAGTGGTATGGCTGCTGACTGACCTGTTCATCTTGCTGTTTAGTGTGGTGCTTCTGCACATGTGCAACAGGAAAATTAACCCTTTGGTGTAAGATCACAAATATGTGATTAGAATTTTCTTAACTGAACATTCTAATGCTGATGTAACAATCACTCCTGGTGTGACAGGCCTCGGTTGGTTTTTGCCCAATTTTCCTTCTGTTTCTCTGTATAGCATCTTTGTGACAGTTCTCTTTAAAACGCACTATACAAATAAAATTTTATTGAATATTGAAAGCAATGTAGTTCCAGAACACTGACTTAGAATTGTGAAAAAACCTCCTCTTCAAAGGGTTAAAAAGACAGCCTGCTTTGTGAATTTCCGTCTTTATTTTTTCTGGCAGGGTGTACAGTCACTGGCATGTCTGGCCGAATACGATTGTTGACATTGTTCCGTGTTCGGATTTTCAGACGTGGGTAAATGCTCTTAAGACTCGCTACATTTTGGGTGATTGAATTGTTATTGGAATGTGTGTTTGTTTGTTATTCAATCTGCATTTAACAGATGTTCCTGTCCAAAGTGACTTAGGTCATATGACACAGGTCATATCCTCCCCAAAATACACAATACTTGTATTGCTGGATATTCAGGTTCAATACATTGTTCAGGGGTACAACAGCAGTGTCCCAGCTGGGAGTCAGTCCCACCCCCCTTCACTTGCAAGCCCGGTTCCCTCACCATTAAACTACAGTAAACTACACCCTCATAACACACCTCCCTCCATTGCAACACTTAGCTGCTTATCTGTCCCCATGATTGTACTCATTGTGAGGTGTAGCCAGTGTCCCAGCAGCTCACACTGCAGGGTACACCCCATATGCTTGTAGCTCGCATTAGAGTATATATCTGATATTCCCATAGCACGCATTACAATGCATAGCCAATATTGTAGTTCGCATTGCAGTCTATAGCCGATGTTCTTGTAACCCACGTCAAAGGACATGGCTAATGGCTAATATTCTGTGAACTCACAGTTCATTTTCCATTAGCTCTCAATAGGCTGAACGATGTTGTTGTACGTCCATAGGATATCTCTGTGGCTCACATTACACAGCGCTGCCAGTGCAACCACTGTGTACATTACAAGGCTCCTGCTAGGAAATGTATCGTTTATGATTTATAATTTTACAGTTGTGAAAGTGCAAGAAAGCTCTTTGACATTTAAAACCTCTGTGAGACATTTTAACCCCCATATTAGCAATTTAATATCTTTCTTTAACAACCCACTCTTCAACAGGGGAGTGAAGCTTTGTGAAACCAGAATGGGTGAAGCTAATGTATGCTTTGTGTGACTCGCTAATGTATACTTTGTGTGACTCGCTAATGTATACTTTGTGTGACTCTGACTTTGCTCTGAGGAGCATGGCTTTTTGATTGGTTCAAACAAATCAATGGTCGCACCCATTACATTACATTACATGGAAACTTTCCCATCCATCGCTAGTGGGTGGTTTCTTCATATTCTGCACCTGAGATGACTGTATCACCTAATATTTTTTTTCATCAGCCCAACAAGCAATAACACAATCATGTTTTCATTGGTCTTCTCCTCACATGAGTGACACAAATCAAGGCCCGCCCCTTTGGAAACCACACATATCTGAAATAATGAAAGGTACATGAATATCTTTTGTTGGTCGCTAGGATCTCAGGGCATATCAGGACATCTGATGCCAGCTTCTCCCCAATAGATTTATTCAAGGCAAGAGTGGGAATTAAACGATCAAAGCATATTTCGTTTTTTTTTTTTTTCATTAATTTGTCAATGATGATGGATGGTGTAATTTCAATGCAAATTAAATCAGGAAGTTGTCTTGAATCTTTGTATTTAAAAAATTATGGGGGGTGAGCAATCTTGAACAGAAGAGGTGATGGCTATCAACTGAATCCACTTGGGGTGCGCAGGCTTATTAAAGACGTCTGCATTGTTGGTGTATGTGCGTGCGTGAGCACATGCGTGTGTTTGTGTGCAGCTGCACGCATGGCCTTATTTCTGTACCCCTCATTTTCCTCCTCCCAGCTGTATCTCTTTAGAAAATCTATAAATGGAAAGAAAAAATAACTGAGCAAAACAGATGTGCTTTAATATTTGACGGTGAGAGTTTTTATATTTCTGCATTTAGTGGGTCACTTTTCATCCATTAGAGAAGAGAAGGATGGTGTCCTGTTGGGCTCTGTTTGAAGAGGAGCACTACTGACTCCAGTGCTATCTGTCCTGATCACAGCATCAGCGTCCTATTGTCTGCACTGGGGAAGTGGGGGGGACTCCTTCATTTAGAAGGGAAGTGCTTCAGTGACTTATCTCTCTTGCTTTGCGTGTATTCTTATTCCAAAACGGGTGGTTCATTTATTCTGAAAACTTATTTATTTATTATTTTATTTTCGTTTTTTATTTTAATATGTTTGCGTGATAGAACCGAAACTGAACTCACAATAGTCTACATGACAGTCCTGTCTCATGAACGAGTGATGTAAACGGAAAATGCAAGGTCTGCAGTTCTAAATGCTGGGAGTTGCGGGTCAGTGAAAATATCCAGAATCCGAAATCAAATAACCGAGTACAGAGAAGACCTGCGCAGAGGTTAATCGACCAAACCTTTTCATTTACTGTCTAATTTACTTCACTAAGAAACAGGGCTCGCTTTTATTGCCAAATCGCTATAGGAACGATATTATGTGAGGCCATAATTCAGTGTAACATATGTTTCGGAATGTATGCTAACCGTTACAAATATTAGTCAACTACAGTCGGGAAATGCGCGGTGACAAATGCCATTAAGATTCAAAATATGATTTTTGAATAGGAAGAATAAGACGGTAGGCTACATCCCTTTTGCACTAAGCGCTACGGTGTATTCTGGTCAAGTGCTGGGAGTTGCATTGCAGGGGTGGGTCTTTTGCAGTCGGGAGGAGCGCTCCAAGAGAGATGCTTTTAGCAGCGGGTTTACCAGGACTTCGCGTCGCATGCAGCTCAATGGTGAAACGCTGGCTACGTGTCGTTTTGTAACGCAGTCCGCACAATTCGCTCACCAAGCAAACAGGCTACATGAACGAATAGCAAAGATAAGTCTCTTCGATCGGGTGCGTTGACACAGACGTGGTAGCCTACACCATTTCCCGCGGAACGCCGGGCACCTGTGCCGTTTGATGGGGAGCCGTAAATGAACTGAAAGGGGTTGCTGGTGGAGTTTCCCCCCTTTCCTTCACTGCGCCAAACGTAAACTCCGGTAAGGTAAGTTAAATATAACCTGTTATCTGTCTTTGCTACATTTGCGTCGGTTTCCATTCACGTTTGCACTGATGTAAGTGTTATGTTCTTTGCCACCGGTGTAAGAAAAGCTGCTCGTTCATGAGGACTTTGTCCTATGTTGCAGTGGCGCGTTTGCATCTTCCCGTCGTCAGCCATACACCGTGAAGTGGACTGATTTTGCATGTAAAGCGATTAACTTGTGTGTGAAGAATCGCGTCTTTGTGTGCATGCTAATTATAGGATTAAACCCAGTCTTTAGATTAGGCTACCTCTAGTGCAGCGATTCACTTGGCAACAATCGACTGCAAGATTGATTCGCTCTACAATAGGCTACACAATAGCATTGACCGTTGAATGCAATATTAAAGTGTATAAAAGTTAATCAATATTTTGTGTGCATTTATGCTGGGTGCTGTGGTATCGTCTATTTAATTATCAGTGCATGCTGTAAATGTGTGTTTTGAATTTGTAGCCAAGTGCAATAAACCGTAATCTTTTAAAGGGGGGACGGTGGCAATCGAATTAAATCGCCTTCTCAGCACGTTGGTAGCATTCGGGACTGAGGAAATTCGGTGTGTATTGGCGGTCAACCGGAGCTGTTCCTTCAGCACCACCTCCACGAGTTTGTTTTGGTCCCGTCACATTATTTTTTTGCGAAGGATGGAAAGTTTTGTTATTGTCCTATTTCTATATACCTTATATATTTTAATTTGACGTGGGTATTGTCTCCCTGACCCCTCCTATTACTTAAACAGCTACTTAAAATTCGGCCTAGTAAGAGGCCTTCGCTATAGTCTTTAGTCTTCATTAAAAGCATTTCAAGAGCTCGCGGTTGAAAAAGTAATTCAACAGAATTATTATGGAATACATCCGAGTAGAAGATACATATGCAGTATGTTGTCACCCGCATCAGTATGTCGACCAGTAGGCTTAACACCTCAAAATACAGAGCAGAGCGAATAACAAAATGATCACAGGGTTGTATACTAATAAGACAGTGTTACATATCTACTATGTTCGCAAGACCAGTGTGCTCACACAATAAAAAGTGTAATGGTGCTCTGTTGTGATGGTCACCCATGATCACCCTGCTCTGTGTACATAGTCTCCCTCTCCCTCTCCCTCTCTCCCTGTCTCTCTGTCCTGCTTAGCAGTCAGCTAACTCCATACCCATACAGCTCGAGGGCCTTTAGGAATACTCCAGTCAGTCCTGTCGTTTATCTAATACCCACTCGATGCCTTCAGCTCTGTCAAACGTGCACGTGCCCGCCGCTCAGTCCTGGACGAAAGGATCAGAGTTTGTACTCCATTCTGAAATCATCCCAGGAAGCAATATTGTTACATTAATAGCATACTGTGGAGTCAGGCAGTCTTATAACAAAGAAGGATTTTTAATTCAGTACCCTGGCCAATTGTTAATGGAATTGCTAAAGGAATTCGTGCATTGCTGGCAAGATCTCCAATTTTATCTTGATTGATTGCATCAGTATAGACTAGATTGAGTGGAAGCAAAAGGATGTGAATTCTCATCTGATTTAGTCATAATCTAAACAGTGCGTGACAAGACCCCCGTCCCCTCGGTGCTTTTGTTTAGCAGGGAAAAGCGGCCTGGGGTTGGGGTGGGGGGGCGCAATAAAAATGTCAGATTTTGAAAGAAATGAGAAGCAACTCTGGCGGTATTTGCCGCGCGCAGCATTCTCTGGCGGCGCGGCAGTGATGCAGTTAATTTTATTATGACTCATTGCTCGAGATTAAAAGCAAAGTTGATTTATTACTTCTCCCAATCCTTACTCCTACGGAAGGAGAAGCTGACAGTGCACACTTGCCTCCCTTCCTTGCGGCGCTGCGTCCGTTATTATTGATCAGCGGTGTTTTAGCGTGGAAGGGCCAATAAAGGGAAGTACACATTTTAATTTTTCTCAGTCTTAATGCAACAAGCTTGCCGCTTTAACAGGTAAATACATGGTAGCAGTCACAGCAGTGCAGAGTTCCCCCTCCCAACTACACGGCGTTTCTGTAAAGGCGCCAAGGCGTATGCCACGAAACAGACGGGCGCCGTGCGTTACCATGGAAGATTTGTCCCGTGCCATTGCGTCGTGCTGTTTTTTCCTCGCGGATTAAAAATGGTCTCATTGTTATTATTATTATTTATATTATATTATTTATATCTCACGCGATGGGTTGGTCTTTCTACATTACATGTTTTGTGTTCTGTCCTTTCTCCCAGGGTCAACACCGGCCTTATACTCAGGTGAGACTCAAGACTCCCCTTCCCCCCATAACCCTGTTCCAGTCTTCCTGTAACCATGGGTAACTGAAACCGAACGACGATTTTAACCACCTAATGAACCACTATCTGAATAATGCTTATACTCTATGATGAACTTGACGCCCAATCTGAACCACAAACTGAACCACGTTCAAAAGCTCACTCTAAAATTGTATTCTCGTTGCCACAGATGCAATAAAATACGACATAAATGTAATAAATAATAATAATAATAATAATAATAATAATAATAATAATAATTTTTAAAAAATACAAGAAATATATACTTTATATAATATAACAATCAAAAACATATTTTTGACAGATTGTTTAGAGCACGCATTTTTATAATGGAAAAGTAATCTAAATACTATAGTCAAACATGAGGAATTGAATTAATATGTGTGGTAGTAATAACTGCAACCAAGTTAATGAATTGAATAAAACAATATTGTTCAATTTTCTATAACCCTTTTTTTACATGAAACCCAATGTTTCCATCACCAATCATTCCCATCAAGACAGAAATATGTGCAGCAATATAGTTCTGTGTATTCTTTGACTAATATTCATATTGTTATATCTCAGCACTGATTTAGAACACAATGATTTCCTTCTACCAGGGCAGTGTCAGTACCCTCTTAATACATGAGTATATTCATGGACCAACCTGGGGTTAAATGGCTGAGCCAAAATTCACATTTAAATGGGTCTGTTCTGTTTTATTCTAGCATTGTACGCCCTCATTGGATTTGTTTGTTTTCTTTACAAAATAAATCATTTATCACACGAAATAGGTCTGCACCAGTGCTGTTGTGAAATACATTAATTTACCCGCCTATTGATATACAACTCTTTGCTTGGATTGTCTTTTTCACCAGCTAGTGTAATACCTTGGATTATAAAATGGCTAATCAGTGTGATTATCTGCTCAGGTGGATTTCCCATTAGCTCA
The DNA here is from genome assembly GCA_029718625.1 of Synaphobranchus kaupii. Lineage (NCBI taxonomy): Eukaryota > Metazoa > Chordata > Actinopteri > Anguilliformes > Synaphobranchidae > Synaphobranchus > Synaphobranchus kaupii. The sequence continues at coordinate 12,470,558 of CM056388.1, read as the reverse complement.
CTACTACCGTCTGTCTTAACTTTAATTACTGACACCTGACACCTGGGGGGAGAGTGGAGGGCGGGCTCTTCCTCTTAGCCAGCTTTCTCCCAATTTGTTCCCATCAGGGGAAATTTTCTCTCACCACTGTTTGAGTGTTTTTTTCCCCCCTGGTGAGTTGGTTGGTTAAAAGTGTGTGTGCTGGTGGGGGGGTTCTGTTGCGAAATGTTTATGAATTGTTTTTATATCCATGGAACACACTGATATACGCAATCTGTGATGAATTTTACACACTAAGGGCCTGATTTACTAAGGCATTTAGCGTGTGCAAAACCTTTTAGCACACATAAAACCAATAACATGACCAATGATTGGTCATGGTATTTGTTTTGCACCAATCATAGCTTGTGTTATTAGTTTTACAAAAAAGGTTTTGCACACGCTAAATGTCTTAGTAAATCAGGCCCTAGGTGTTCAGGTAACAGGCCTTGTGCACTTTAGCACATTTCTGGCCCTATCTTCATTTTAGCTTAACACAGCAGACACTGCGTGACTAGAAAATTCCAAAGGCAGTGGGGAAAAAGAGCAGAAAGCCATTCTTTTAAAGAAAGGAAAAGATAAAAACACAATGGGATGTTGTTCCTCTGTCCCCATGGCCTATTTGTCTGTGATGAAATGATGGAGTGTGGAGATGAGAAAGAGAGAGACATCCTGACCCACACACCGACAGATCAGTCTTTTCTGGGGGTGGAACCTTTCTCCCCTGGTCCCCATTGCCACTCGTGCCCAAGCTCTGCTGCACTGCAGCGATACAGATGCTTTAATTGGGCCACCCTGCCTTCCCTTTACAAACTTTCCCTCACAATTGAATCTTTTTTTCTTCTTCTCCCCTTCCCTGGTGTAATTAGTGTAAAAAATTTTCCCATTTATCTGTGCTTCCGTGCATCTCTGGAGCTGCAGGCATCATTCACAATCCAGCTCCTTTTGGGAGGGAGGCGAAAACAAGAGGGTGGGGTATGGAGACCGGGGGCGTTTATGACTCAGTGACTCATTTGGAAACTATCCAATCAGACTCTGTCTTTCCTGGGTTATTGAGTTTTATATAAATATCAAAAGCATCACACTTTTTTTCACATGGTCACATCATTTATTTATTCAGTACAGAAAGAATATATGTACTGTGTATATATATACATATATATATATATATATATATATATATATATATATATATATATATATATACGTATATAGAATATTAATGCCAAGATGTTGATTTCCATAGCATTCTGCAATTAATTACTCCTAACTAACAATTCCCTAATGGCTGTTTTATTCTGGCAGGCAGCCACACGATGTCCTCAGCTCAGGGCAGGGATATATCAGACTACCATTTGAGCGGTGAGTGTAAGCAAGCCCCCCCCCCCCCGTTTATCCCCATCGATTCTGCAGGGTCTGACAATGCCTTCAGACAAAAATACCATGTTTCAAATTTACCTTGCCGCAAAAGACCGTGCTTCCACTGATTTTTTTTTCCACCCTTGATAAATCTTGGAGTAAACACTGCAAAGTACCAGATGTCATCTAGCCATGTTTCTGCAGTGTAATTATTATGTGAGTGATGCTAGGAGCCATTTCTTTTTAAAAAAAGAATCTAATTTGAGCCAGCAAAATATTCTAGTAAAATAACACCAGGTGCAACATTTACTTAAAAATACCCAGCATATATTCAACACTTAATACAACATTTAGAATGCCATTATATATATATATATATATATATATATATATATATATATATATATATATATATATATATATATATATATATATATATTTAAAAGCATGCCTGACAACATTACAACGTGTGTTACAAAGAAGCAATGATACCTTTTTTTTAAAATGAGCAGCAGTGTTGACGTTTGTGAAGGGCTTAGTGAAATAAGGGCTTAATGTGAGCTACGGTGGGTTTTAAAAAATGGGATGTAGAATCGGGATGCCTTTCTCTTAAGTGTGCTGTTGAGCGGTTCTCATTCTCCCTCTAGTGGTCCGGGACCCGCCTGCCTGGGAGGTTGGGGTGTACGTGGCCGGGTTCCTCACACTTTTGGGGGTGGTGGTGGTCAACCTGTGGAAGCTGTGGAAGTCTGGGGCCTTCCCGGCACCCTCTCCCTTCCCTAACTACGACTACCGCTACCTGCAGCAGAAATATGGCAACTCCTACTCAGAAGTGAGGCAGAAGGTAAAAATTAAAATTAAAAAAATTAAAAAAATATTTAAAAAAATAAACAGGCTTTTGTGAGTGAATGAAAACTGAGAGGACACTCAGCTGGGGTGGACAGAGCTGGACAGACGAGCTGAGTCGTACGTTGTATGTACTGATGCTCCCCACATATTGGGTTTTTAATGCATGACGCCACTTTCCAGGACGGGGGGGGGGGGAGGGGGGAGGGGGGGGGATAGCTCAGCTCAGCTCTACAATACCTGATTAAACTAATGAACTAATCATAGTCTAAGTGGAATCAGCTGTCTTAGTGCTGAGCTAAAACACAAGCCTGCACCTTTTCCCCATAAGATTGGACACAACATTCTCGATTCTGGGCAATATGCCCACCAGCCCGTTAAAGGTTTGTCATAAAATTTTATAACACCTCTGATGTTTCTTACGTCTGTCAAAAGGTCAGTCTTACACACAAGGGAGTAACTTTAGGTTGAACATTGAACAATGTTACATACTATGTTCGCAAGACCAGTGTGCCCCACCCCCAGATCTAGGCCTATATAGGCCCAGCCTAAAAAGACCATTTAAATCTGTATTACTTTTAATGGTTGGTAAAACACAGATCACTACCACTTCTCTCTGTGCGCAGAATATTATCTTTCATGTTTGTTTACATTACACCCAAATTCCAACCATGGCCCACTACTTGTCATTACTGAGAGTGCATTGTTGACACCTACAAGCATGAAACTGTAAGGTTGTGTGGGATAAAGCAAGAAGGGGAGGGGGGGGAAACACCAGAGGAAACAGTTTACTTTTGAAAGACGTAGTTTTTAAGTAGATATACTGTTAATTTACATACTTGAAATGCTCATGTTTTTTTTCCCCCCATACGTTCATTTTCATGTTCTATCGCAGGGTATTCACATGCCAAAAGTGGGCAAACTGACCATGTTAGCACGTTGTTACGGGCTAACATTATTAGTCCTTATTAGCAATGTCGTGTAGTTGTGTATAGGGTAGCTGGGCAGTTAGCCATTAGTCTAATACTTACAGCCCCTTGAAAATAAAGCCTGTTATATCTTTCTTCCTCCAGCGAACACTTAATAATTTAATAAGTTGAGAGAAAATAAACTGTACTTTTTGCTGTCTATGGTCAACAGAGGCAGCTGGATTCTAACCGTTATTAACGCTACCTGTTGTAACAATGCAAACTAACAAACAAAAATAATCACATGTCATCTACTTTTATACTCATTAAAACACCTAGGGCCTGATTTACTAAGACTTTTAGCATGTGCAAAATCTTTTAGCACACGGAAAACTAATAATACAAAAGATGATAGGTGCAAAGCAGAAAATACCATGACCAACCATCACAGCTACACAGTAAAATGGACAGATGGTATTGGACTCATATGTACTCATATGTACATATGTACATATGTTAGATTTTAAGTAACACTGGACATTTTACTGTGTAAATTACATTTATTACAGCAACGGAAATGTAGCTTGCATGGGCGCAACCAAGTTTTAGAATGTGGGGGGGGGGGGGACAGAGATTTTTTTTCTTATCATTTATAACTGTAAATATATTTAATTCATCATAACATTTTATGGTGGGGGGGGGGGGGGGGGGGGGGGGGGGGGTTGGACTGCCTTCTTATGATTTTGAAGGGTTTACAACCGCTGTGGATTACAGCCTTGCTTGCACATGGTCTAAATAAGATGGCTGCCACTAATATTTTTGATTATGCAGAGGGTTGTGGCCTCCAACCACCGGAGGGTGTCATCTGCGAGCCGGAAGCCCAGCCTGCAGCTGGGGGACACGCCGGACGGCCTTCGTGAGCTGGGGACCTTGGAGCTAATGAACAGAGACTTGGACCCTACGGGCACCCTGCAGCTGAACCGGTCCATGTCCACCGACTCCCTCAGCTCCATTTCCTCCATCGCCAACAACTTCGGCCACGACTTCACGGTGGGGCAGCTGGAGGTGACGCTGGAGTACGAGCCGCGGTCCGGCATGCTCCTCCTCTCCCTCCTGCAGGGGAAGGACCTCCTGGAGAGAGAGGAGGGCGACTTCCCCGGCTGCTTCATCCGCGTGACGCTGCTCCCCGAGGAGCTGAACGTGGGCGTGTCCAGGGTGAGACCGCCGGAGCCGACAGCTGCTTACGTCGCATGGCTAATGCACTGACTGACACTGTTATCACAGGGTTTAATGCGCCGGTCACAGCTCTCAATGCAGATTTAATGCGGCAATAACAGCTCCCGTGGCAGGTCAAACGCATCGATTTACATTGTCATTGCTGATACGTGCGTGACCACGGTCCTCTTGTGGCCTAAGTTTTATGATTGCTATTTTCTTTGCCGACTAAAGTTGATGATCCCTGCTCTCTTTGTAGGGTAAATGTGGTGATTGCTGCTCTTATTTTAGGCCGTGTACCCTGTGCTGATCACATTGAAGGTTAATAATAATGACCTGGATAACAGACAGAATGAGAAACAAGAAGTACTGCAAAGATAGAGAAAAAAAATTACGCAGATTAACACAGACGACAAAATTGTAACAAGTGTTTTTTTTTAAAAAGGTCTTTCGGCTCACTTGAAAGAGCAAAATGGACAAAGATACAAATGTGGTTAGTTTCAGATTTGAATCACGGCATAATATTCATTTTTAAAAATGTATATTCTTTTATTAATGATCTCATAGTCATTCAAGCATAGGGAGGTCGCTGGGTGCAGTTTAAAGCTGCTCTGGCCTGTTTTTGATGAGCAATGTGAACTGCCTTGAGAGAAAAGCTGACCCACTCTGAAACTGTCTGACAGCAGGAAGCAGCCATGCGTAGTGTTATTTTACCCAGACATTTCTTTAAAAAAACAAAACATCTTTTCCTAAAACCCATCTCGGTAATTACAGGGGGGATTGAGATTAATGTGTGTGTGCAATACGTAACGGTCTCTCTCACTGTGTTTTGTGGTGTTGTGTCCCCCCCTCCCCCCAATAGGTCCAGAGGAACGCGTTCACGGTGCTGTTTGATGAGCGGTTCTCTATCCCCTTGGACCCGGCCGCCCTAGATGAGGGAAGTCTACGCTTTGCGGCGTTTGGCATCGACTTGGACGAGAGGAACATCAGCGCTGGGACGGCCGAGCTGAAGCTGTCCGATCTGGACCTCACCATCAGACCTTTCAACGCCTGGCTGTACCTGCAGGACATCAATAAGGTGAGCACTTTCTCTCACACACACACACGCACACACGCACAAATGTACACATGCACACTCGATGGCTTGCACAGGGGAAGGGGATAGGCCTTTTCCCGACAGATGTTAACTTGGCCCTTCCTTACAGATGTTAGCATGGGTCTTCCTGACAGATGTTAGCTTGGCCCATTCTTACAGATGTTAGCATGGGTATTCCTGTCAGATGTTAGCATGGGTCTTCCTGACAGATGTTAGCATGGGTATTCCTGTCAGATGTTAGTATGGGTCTTCCTGTCAGATGTTAGTATGGGTCTTCCTGACAGATGTTAGTATGGGTCTTCCTGTCAGATGTTAGTATGGGTCTTCCTGACAGATGTTAGTATGGGTCTTCCTGACAGATGTTAGCATGGGTCTTCCTGACAGATGTTAGCATGGGTCTTCCTGACAGATGTTAGCATGGGTCTTCCTGACAGATGTTAGAGTGGCCCACTGTGGTTCAATTACTCCCCTCGTCCAATAACCTCTAAGAGTTTTGAATACTTTCTAATGAAATTCTGTGGATTTAAATGTGTTATTGTTATATTGCTATGACTGATATTATACACAGGAAACTACCGCTCACAAGCAACATAGCAAATTTCACTTATATTTTCCAGAAATTCCTCTTTTCATGCAGTGGTAATTTTATGGGTTATTTTTGAGGGAATAAAGTGTAAACTCTTTGGGCACTAAAAATGTTAATTGGTGATCTCATTGTGGAATGTCCAAACAAATGAACTGTCCCGATTGGCCGCCTGGTCCTCGCTCTCCTGAAGGCCGTGGATGCTGTTGGAGAGATCCTGCTGTCACTCAGCTACCTGCCCACAGCCGAACGCCTCACTGTGGTCGTGGCCAAAGCTAAGAACCTGGTCTGGACCAACGGCAAGACCACGGCAGGTGAGGACCCACCTTTTTCTGTTCTTGCAAGTTTTATAATGTAATTTTATTTTTTTGTATTTAGCAGCATGCCATTTTGTTCAAGCCGTTTGATGCAGTCTCTCTCTCTGCTACTAAGCTTTGATGGAATTGTGAGAATGTGGATGAGTAGCGGTGGGTGGGACTGTAGCATCTTTCGCTAAATGAGATGCAGTGGCAGAATGTGAGTTTTTTGTTAGCTGTGAATCTGAAAAACATGAGTCCCTTCGTCAGTTGGACAGAGCTGTTGGCTCATTTCTTTTATCCCACCCTGGAGAAAAGGAATGCCCTTCAAGTAACAAACTGCTCTTTTTTTTCTTTCTGCCAAAACAGATCCATTTGTCAAAGTATACCTCCTTCAGGATGGCAGGAAGATCAGTAAGAAAAAGACTTCAATGAAGAGAGATGACCCGAACCCCATTTTTAATGAAGCTATGATTTTCTCTGTACCAGCCATCGTCTTGCAGGTGACTCAGTGGTCGGTGTGTGCATGCATGCGTGTGTGTGTGTAGATGCACTAATCACTTATACAGTCACCCTTTAAGAGGGAATTAAGGTTAAGTTAAGGTCCATCTAAACCACTGGTTGTTGTTACACCTATCCCCCATGGTCCATAATCTAAGCCTGACCCTGCCTGTGCCAGCTGTTACCGTGGATCCCATGGCGTGACACATAATTGGCCATCGTGTCGGCAGGGTATAGCCCAATAGGGCCTCCTCTGGTAGCTCAGTTGCATGCGGTCTGCCTGAGCTGCGCAGAATTTGCTGTCCAGCGAAGCCACGGCTGCGCAGGTCAGCTGGCAGAATGCAGAAGTGAAATGGAAGGAAGAAGTGACTTGCGACACGCACACTTTTGATGACGTGCGTGCTTGTTTTCAGCTTCCTGTTCTGGCACTGCATAGGGGCTCCTGTATGAAACCACACACCAAACAGGGGCAATGGGGAAGGTTGGCATTAGAAATGTTTGAAAAGTGCATCCTCCCAGGGCCATCTGTTTGACATGCGCTTGTTCCTGTAGCTCAAAGTAAACATGCTCCCGGTGGATTGTTAAAACTATCTTATGGACTTTGTACTGGAGGATTAAAAATTAATTGCACTCTACTGCCAGATATACTGGATATGTTATGAACCTGGTAAGATAAGCAACTGATAGTTTTGTTTTATCGGTTTGCTCTGAGAGGAATTGTCTTGGTTAATAGTCTGATATAAACGTGATATATGGTGATGATTTATAATAGAATGGGTCTAGCTTTTATGGGAGACGATTGGATGTATGGCAAAAACAATAGCGGGGGGGGGGGGGCTCGAGAGCCATCGGTTGAAGGGGGATTGGGACGAGGGTCTTGTCCCGGTGTAATAAGGGTTACAGTCGGTGGAGCTGTCCCTATCTCATTGCATACAGAGTTGGGTGTTACTGCAAAACAGTCCAATGAATACCATAGAATATTCCAAATTAAGACAATTCTGCCATTGGGTGGGTCTTCCTGTAAAGGCAGTAAAGGCACCCATAGTGTGCATGGTCCCAAAAAAGAAGTAACTGTTTGACACCTGTCTTTGCCACCCCCAGGAGCTCTCCCTGAGGGTCACGGTGGCGGAGTGCACCGACGACGGCCGGGGGGAAAATGTGGGTCACGTGATCATCGGCCCCGAGGCCAGCGGCATGGGCATTACCCACTGGAACCAGATGATGGCGACACTGAGGAAGCCGGTCTCTATGTGGCACCCGCTGCGTAGAAACTAGCCCCGCCCCCAGCTCCCTGACCCCTCCCCCATAGTCACAGTTATCTCTGCATGGTGCCTATTGTCTTATTAGTATAAGTCGAAGGATTTGAGGGTGAAGATTAGGAGTAAAAGAGCTTATTTTTTCAGGAAACTGCTCTCTGTGTCTTTTGAAAGCCGTTGTACAGTACATGTATGGTGTTATTAAAAAACGAATACAAAAACGAGTATAAGTATATAGGCAGAGGACCGAGATGAGTTTTATATCAGATCTTTAAAACGTATCTTGTAGAAATTTAAGTACAGTAGCTTTTTGGTATGGGTGTGTCTTTGACTGGGAACATGTCTGATGTCCTGGGCTAATTAAAAATCCAGGTTCTCTTATCCAGGTTTATCAATCTATACTTCAGGCTGGCCAAATCTCCATAAACACCTTTGAAGCATGTGTAATATACATGATTATGCTCTGCGTAATATCACGTTACATAATGTTGTAAGAAGTGTCTTTTTTTTCAGAAAGCCCCATAATGAGAAAATGAACATTCTTGTTTCCCCACTACCATTCAGGTGTATTTATTTATTTATTTATTTTTATTTATTTATTTATTAATTAATTCAGTAAGTCATTAATTCATTTACTTATACATGCCATTATTTATTTTGTTAATTGTTGATAGAAAGTTTGTACTTAAATTGATTACTTATGACACCTGTTTTAAAATTTTTTTTAAGCCATTCATTTTTTTTATGATCAAACTATTTATGCCCAGAGTAATTATTCTCAAAGTCACTGGGAAACCTAGTCTTGCATTGTCTTTCTGCTGGAAAGGGTTGACATAGTTTTTTTCCTTCTAAGAGCCACGAACTACACAAATTTCCCAGCTGCCAAATTGAATTAATTGACTGAAGAACCTTAAAATGAAAATAAAATCTTTAGATGTGGTGGGGGTTGGGCTGTTTTACACAATTAAACCTCTTTAAAAAAATTATAAAAACTTTTTCTTCATTCACTACACATTATACAACGGGCAGGCAATAATATGTTTAATTTTTGTTACAAAACAGAATGTGAATTCATGTCTTAAAACATTTTTTTAAATTTGATTTCTGCTTCCATTGACACTTTTACCATATAAAATGTGTCTTCATACCCATAACCCGGCGTCAGGAAAACTGCATTGTTTGCATTTAGATCTCACTTTGCAAATGTAGCAAGATGTCTGCAATATTCACCGAGGAAAGAAACATGATTTAATTGTACATCAAAAAAAAAAAACATTGGAATCACATATCATATGAATCGCATTACTAACCGAGTAAACGTTGATTGTGTTTATTCTGCGTTCTGACCCAGTTCATTGCTGTACCCGAAACACAGCTACTGTTAAATCATGCTGCGGCATTTATACGCATAAACCAGTGCATCAACGTTTTAGATTTTAATGTGACTTAATATGTGTTATTCTGTGCCAAATCTACCGTTATTGAAGCAATATTTTCATTTTCAGTGTGCATTTACACGTTTTTGTGACTGAAAACTAAAACTAATTTTACAGTGCATGACATTTTACAGATCTTGAAATGGATGTGCCACCAAGAAAAAAATAGTCTTGTGTTCAAATATTGTTTTAAATAAATTAAAAAAGACGCTATATGACTGATTTGTCTCAGTGTGGTGTTATTCGCTCTTATTTCAACGGGTCATCATTTATTAACACTTCTAGAACATGCTATCCCACGATGAAACTGCATTTTTCCTCCAGATGTCAGTCAGTGTGAAAGTAGGTCAGTGTATTTATCATGTAGCCAATGGGGTCTGTAGGAGTGCAAATGGGGGAGGAGTTTATATGATATCGCTGCTGCACTAACAGTTACTGCATTTAAGAGAGAAGTAAGCTTGTCCGTTGTTGTTGCTGTCCATCTTGCTAACGTTACTAGCTTTGATTGCGTCTGCTGCCAGGATGTCTGAAAACAGGGATAAGGCAACCGATCAAATGAAATTATGGAAGGAGGGCAGGAGCTCCAAGGTAAGTTAGCTGATGCTCGATTTTTTTTTGTGTAGCAATGTTCCGGGTAGCTTTAGCGAGCATGCTACATAGCGCAGCTAAACAGGCGATGCAAGGAGGTCGTCTAAGGTTGTGCAGTGTGGGAAGTTGGACTTGTTTATGAGCTCGCGTTAGCTAACGTTACGTCGCATGCACATTCTCCGAGTTGTTGTACGTTGGAACCAGTTTGTTGCTCTTCTAGTTTTTCAAATGCTAAAACAAGAAAAAACGCGTCTTTTTCGACAATTTGCAAGTTGCTTCAACTTGGGCTGCCAACTTTCAAATTTGTCAATAATATTATGTTGCACTGATACAGATAACCATCTAGCTAACATAGCTAATGTTATGTCTCGGAAGCAACATTAATTTTTGTTGGTAAAAAAGGAAGATGGGGTGGGGTAACTTAGTCTACAAGCAAGGGGCTTGTGCGCCATCCTTAACCCAGTTGATGTCGTCAAAATTAGTTGAATATGTGGAACCTTATGCATTTCATTAGCTAGTGCTAGCTCTTTATTTGGAATCGATGTAACGTTAGCTGTTTTGGAGGAATGTATCCTTATCGCATTGAGATGGTTTTCAGATAACCCAAATCACAGGGAGTGGTAACGTACGGTTACTCACATCAGGGAGCAAATCTCAGAGTAAGAGAGTAAGCCCGTGTCTTTAGACAGCTGTATTTTTAAACTAACGTTAGAGTATACAAACTCTTATAAAGTGCTGGGGTACGGACTACAAGCCACATAGAAAACAGTGATGTCAGCGATGCGTTGATTGTTTACAGATAAACCGTCTCGTCTTTCATTTAAAGACGACTGAAATTTGGCAAGCTACCTATTAATGTTTTGAAATGTCTGCGTGAGAAGCGCATAAAGATGACCGACGATAGCTTAGCTGCAACCTGCACTGTGCAGTCGTTTATGGCCACTACCATCCCTGGGCCACACAATGTTGGAGCACTTGGGAACACATCAACATTTTTGTTTAGGCCCACAAAACGTTAGGATCCTTTGGGAATGGTTCGCGTGTTTACTGCACTCCTTGGTGCTGTTGTTTGTATTGAACTTTGTCCACAGTTACGTCATTTTAAGGTCCAAATGTCAGAGGTGCGATATTGAAATAACGTTGTGTTGGTGTGTTCAAGTTGAAGACCATTTAGCAGTTAAGTAGACTGCAGGCCACGGCAGGGGCCTGCTTCTGTTGCCCTTTTCTTTAATAAAAAAACGTGCACCCTTTGTTTATGTCAGAAAACGGACAACCTGACGACTGGGGCCGGGATTCCAGTCGGGGACAAGCTAAATGAGCAAACGGCTGGCCCCCGGGGGCCCCTGTTGGTCCAGGATGTGGTGTTCACCGATGAGATGGCGCACTTTGATCGGGGAGCGCATCCCTGAGAGGGTGGTCCACGCCAAGGGAGCAGGTGAGTCCGGGTAGTCATCTCCGACATTCCCGTGCCAATCAATGGCTTGTATTTTATACTTGAGATTAACTGATTGAACTTTGTTGTACCTGGATGGGGTGTTTGATAATGGTTGGCTCAATCAATAGGGCCCAGTTCATACCTGCCTTCTTTGCACATCTGTGTATCAGTGAGTAAAAAAAATTAATAAATTACTGAAATCAGGGTTTTGATCATGTGAGAAGTTTTAAAGGTTTCTCTCGCATTAGGAAATCGCTTGTGCAAGTTCCATTGTAGGTCAGGTGATTAGCTTCTGGCATACTTCCCTAGCACCCACTGGCCCCACCCTCAGCCTTTGGGTTTACAGCAGCATTTCTAGTAATGAAAAAGCAACGTTATTTTAAGTTAATAATGAATTCTGCCAAGGTTAAATGTTTTGAGTTTGTGACAAAATCTCTTATTTTATGTTGTGTTTTGTTCATAAAAAAATTCAAATGTAATTGAACTTGAGGAATATGTTGTCTGTAAGGGTCAGTCCTAGGGCTGAGTATCTTTTGGAAAATAACGATACCACTAATATCAGTAGCTTTCAAGTGAAAGTACCGAGTACAGATACCCAGCCCTAGTGAGTCCCAAACAATTTTCTTGGAAAGACCAATTCCACATCTTTTCTCACCATGATTCTTGCCAACAAACATTAATTGTGGTGTACGTGCCTATGCATGGGAGCCAGCTAAGGACTGTAGGAGTTTGACCAAGGACTGGTTTTCCCCTCTCCTCACAGGAGCGTTTGGATACTTCGAGGTCACTCATGACATCACCCGTTTCTGCAAGGCCAGAGTGTTTGAGCACGTGGGCAAGACCACACCCATCGCCGTCCGTTTCTCCACCGTCGGTAAGCTACATGTATGAGACGTTGGGCTTGCTGGGGCAATGGTATTTGGGACCTTGCTTTTTGAGTGTACAGCGCATTAATTTAATCTTAGGTCAAATTAGTTTGCCCTTTAAATTCCTGTTTAGGACTAATGCTTGTAGAAATTAAATTAGAGAAAAAGTACATTAGACCTCTGTTGTTAAATCGAAGGTATGTGGTCAGTATTGCATTCTGATCTTTGGCGAGTACACTTCTGCGAACAAAGATGGCCCCCAAATATCTTTTTTGGCAGGCCTTTTTGTAACTATTGGGAGTCTGATATAGTGGCACGGGTATGTTTACCAGCCAAGTTCTGGACTGTGATCCCTTTGGACCTTTTGACCATATCGGTGTGTGCCAACTAACGTCCTTGTAGAGGGTACCCCTCCCCCCCGACAGTTAGCTCTTTTGAAATCAAGCTAAAAAGTTGTTGTGTAACAGTCCATAGGAATGCATGGAGTCTTGTCGGGGCTGGCACTATCTGCACCGGTGCAGCCTGTCACGTATCTGACCAGAGACAGGGGTGTCTATCTAAAGATGCTGTGCCAAGTAAACATGCCAGGCCTTGTGGGGGGACGGAAGCTTATGCCACGTCGCCCCCCAGCCCGCCCCGCCCCCTAGATCATGATTGACATGGCGCCTTCATGCGTCGCTTCCCCTCGCTTCCCACAGTGCGTCAGAGTGCCACTTATGAACAATAACAGTAAAGTTAAATGGGGTTTTTTTTTGTTTTGGATTTCCCAATAATTTATAAAGCTGACCAGTCAGTTTAGCTTATTTGTTCTTATTTTGTCAAAATGTACTCTTTTTATTTATTTAATTAATCTGAAGACAAAGCTCCAATATCGAATGTATATAAACATAAACCAAAATATAATTATTTCAGAGAACAGTCCTTTTGTGCTTTTTAAGGATTTTCAATGCCATCTGTCTTAACTTTTTGGTACCCCACAAGACCATCATTCTGATCATGTCTATTTTGTCTGTGTATGGCATATGTTCATATTGTGTACGTGTGCGTGTGTGTGTGTGTGTGTGTACGTGTGCTAGCTGGTGAGTCCGGTTCTTCAGATACGGTGCGGGACCCGCGTGGATTTGCAGTAAAGTTCTACACGGATGAGGGAAACTGGGACTTAACAGGCAACAACACGCCCATCTTCTTCATCAGAGACGCCCTGCTGGTGAGTTTTGCAGTGCCGTGCATGCGCGTGCACATTGAGTGAGTGACGCATCCAATCACAACGCCTGTCCCGAGGGACACTTTACCGGATCTGAACCCCCTGTTTCTCCGCAGTTTCCCTCCTTCATCCACTCCCAGAAGCGCAACCCCCAGACCCACCTGAAGGACCCTGACATGGTGTGGGACTTCTGGAGCCTGAGGCCCGAATCCCTGCACCAGGTACTGCCGACGTCCCCTCTGGACCTGCTGGATCTGTGTCCTGTGACTGATGTACAAGGAAATCTGACTCTCTTAACTGCCGTCTCCCTCTCCCATGGTGAAGGTGTCCTTCCTCTTCAGTGACCGGGGCCTCCCTGATGGCCATCGTCACATGAACGGCTATGGCTCTCACACCTTCAAGCTGGTCAATGCCGATTGCAAAGCCGTCTACTGCAAGTTCCACTACAAGGTGACACTGCGCTGTGTGGGCGTGGGTCTGGATGTGCGTGTTAGGGCTGTCACTTTTTTTTTGTTCGTTAATCGAACATGTTTGAATCTCCGGAAAATTTCAAATGTGTAATTAAGGGTTTGAATTTGTAATTTTGTTGCCTAGGTGAAATGAGCCCAGCTGCGCTCCGCGGTCATCCGTGTTGCACTCATGGTAGCGCTCGATGTCAAAGAGACCGATGAACAACAAGCCACGTTATTGTATTGTCTGCAAGGCATACCGTTAGGTAGCCTAAACAAAGTCCATTTGTGATTTATGTTGCGAGAAGTATGAAAAACCAAATACTAGAGGGACATTTATTGACAAAAAGAAGTGGTTATCTTAACCAAAAGAAAAACAGGAACACGGGCAGCTCGGAAGATGGTTGCCGCAGTGAGCTCTCCGCAGAGTGAGCTCTCTCTCTGCACTGCAGGGTCATCAGAGGGTTTCCAGATGCCACCAATCCCACGATCCAATAAAAAAGAACAACACACAAAAGAAAAATGCCAATAGGGGCACCATTTAGAGGGCTGTGGACATAACAGCGGGTCATGCTATCTGCGTAACCTTGGGTATACATTCAATGGAGGAGCCATTTAGAAAAATTGTTACTGCACCTCACCTCGGGAGTGCCATTTGGAAATATTACTGCTATGCCATTGGAGACAAAATGATAAGCAAGGAGACTGGTCGGTTCAGTTTATTTTAAGTGAGCCATGCCATTCTTGTGAATTATTGATGGACTCGTGTGTTAGAATTTTTTCCTTCATTTGAGTGACAGTAGATCTACAGAGTTATTTTATTGCTGTGAACGGCATCATTGGCACTGTGATGAGCTTCCCTGGTTTTGTTATGTTCAATAATACTTCAAGATTATTATTTATTAGTTTGCCTATAGCCTAGCGTGTTTAAGCTATTCAGCTACAGGTTTAATTGGAAACTAAAACTGGGCCATAATAATTATACATTTAGGCTGTGTGTGTGTGTGTGTGTGTGTGTGTGTGTGTGTGTGTGTGTGTGTGTGTGTGTGTGTGTGTGTGTGTGTGTGTGTGTGTGTGTGTGTGTGTGTGTGTGTGTGTGTGTGTGTGTGTGTGTGTGTGTGTGTGTGTGTGTGGGGCTCTGTCGTGTGTTTGTGGGCATCGTTTCACTACAGTGTCAGTCAGTTGAGTGTGTGGGCTTCTGTGTCGTAGCTGTGCCACTGGTCAGTGGTGAGGGTGTCAGTTGTCCGTATGATTGTTTTTGGGTTTTTTTTTAATGCTGGTGCTATTGACCCTGTGAGTGAATCGACATGTTAGAAAATGCTGCCAGTGTCTGCTTTCTGTCTGTCTGTGTGTCAGTCATGTCTCAGTCGACTGATGTCACGCTTATATTTAACATTGTGTGTGTCAGTGGAATGTTATTGGACTGTAATCTCGCCTGTCAGTAATGCAAAAGAAAAGCCCTTGTCCATGCAAAATGAAGCCTGAGGTGAGATTCGCTCATTTCAGACTGACCAGGGTATTAAAAACATTGCTTCGGAAGTCGCTGATCGATTGGCGGCCACTGACCCCGACTACGCCATCCGAGACCTGTACAATGCCATCTCCGCCGGCAACTTCCCCACCTGGACTTTCTACATCCAGGTCATGACCTTTGAACAGGCCGAGAAGTTCCAGTGGAACCCCTTTGATGTGACCAAGGTACTCCTGCTGTCTTTACTGATGATTTAAATTTTACCACAAGGGGGCGACCAAGCCAATGTTCGCTAATATTTTAACCTGCCATCTGGCTGGAGTGGACCCAATGGAGTTTTTGGGTCAGGAGCAGGACTTTGTATGAAATATGAATATGTTCTTTTATGTGGTGTGAAAATGGTGATTTTGCCGCTCTCTTTCCCTCCGCCCCAGGTGTGGTCCCATAAAGAGTACCCCCTAATCCCCGTGGGCAAGTTGGTCCTGAACCGCAACCCTGTCAACTACTTTGCTGAGGTGGAGCAGCTGGCTTTCGACCCCAGCAACATGCCCCCGGGGATTGAACCCAGCCCCGACAAGATGCTGCAGGTGAGCAGGGCGTTCGCCGTCACGGACGCTCGTGTTTCGCGTCTGTGCACGTCCTTGGGTTCTGACCCGCGGGCGCGGTCTCTCCGTAGGGCCGCCTCTTCTCATACCCAGACACCCACAGGCACCGCCTGGGCGCCAACTACCTGCACATTCCTGTCAACTGCCCTTACAAGGCTCGTGTGGCGAACTACCAGAGGGACGGGCCCATGTGCATGTCCGACAACCAGGGTGAGGGTGCTGCCTGATTGTGTGTGTGTGTGTGTGTGTGTGTGTGTGTGTGTGTGTGTGTGTGTGTGTGTGTGTGTGTGTGTGTGTGTGTGTGTGTGTGTGTGTGTGTGTGTGTGTGTGTGTGTGTGTGTGTGTGTGTGTGTGTGTGTGTGGGGGGGTGTGTGGGGGGGTGTGTGGGGGGGTGTGTGTGGGGGTGTGTGTGGGGTGTGTGTGTGTGTGTGTGTGTGTGTGTGTGTGTGTGTGTGTGTGTGTGTGTGTGTGTGTGTGTGTGTGTGTGTGTGTGTGTGTGTGTGTGCCTCTGTGCGTCCTTTGGGGCTGTTAGGGTGACCAGATGTCCCACATTTTGAGCCTTTGTTCTGCGTGGTGTGTACTGTCCCCCATTTTAAAATGAAATCATAAACATCCCCCTGCTTGTCCTGTATTTGGACTGTTTGGATCAGGTCACCCGTGTCTGTCTGTCTGTCTGTCTGTCTGTCGTGTAATATAATATACATATAAGTCATGTGTTTTAGTGGGTTCATTATTCAGGCGACGGTGTTCCCTGCATGAAAGAATCGGTTTTATTGTGCAGGTTTATAGCAGGTCACTGTCTACACTACAGGAATTATAAGAATTTTGAAATGAGAAATTCATGAGATGACCAGGGCTAAAAACGTTTAAACATTTGGTGAATTAACGTGTCTAGAGCCCTATTTGTTTTCAGGACAATGTCTGTAAAAGTAATTGTTATCACAGGATGTCCGTAATGTTAATGGCCGATTCGGACGGGATAAAGTATCTCTGTAATCAGCGTCTAGAATTGCAGAGATGGGAGTGTCCACTCCATTTTGTCGTTCCAACGAAAATGTTTCCCACACGTCATACAACGTTGCACATCCTGTCTTCGCTGCAAACGGATTGCTTCTGGTAGAAAATCGCTGACAGGGAGATGCAAGCACCAAAAAAAAATCTGGGGACAATGTTGGCATGGCAAACTGTCCACAAAAAGCGTGAGGAATCCTGCATTGCTCCTCTTTATTAATGTTAGCTTGAGAAAAATAACACTGTTAGGCTAGACCATAACATGTATGTAAGGCTATAGCTAGGCTACAATAGCTTACCTAAATACCCCACTGTAGCCTACTTTTGAGCCTGTAGTTGTGGCTTGCACTTGGGCCGAAGAGAGCACTTACGTGGAAAAACCAGCAGAAAAGAATGGGGGAAACTCATTTCTCACAGGAAATAACAGCACATTTACCGACATGTCCATTTGCACGGGATTGCTTTAACCTGGGGTTAATTTTCCAGGGCATTTAACAGTAGGTAAAAGACGCCGGAATCTGGTGCGGGAGCGCGCAGTCCGTAAAAGTTACAGACATGGCAGATTCGGACGGGACTAAAATAGTAGAGTTCCTCCGGTAATTATTACATTACCCCACCTCCCCCTGTAAAACTTATCCCGTCCGAATAGCTTAACGTGGCAATTTAGAAAGTAACTGGATGTTGAAATGCAACTGTTTGCTCTTGCACTCTGTCCACCAGGTGGAGCCCCTAACTACTATCCAAACAGCTTCAGTGCCCCAGATGTACAGATTTGCTTTATGGAGTCCAAGTTCAAGGTGTCCCCTGATGTGGATCGCTACAACAGCTCCGAGGAAGACAACGTCACACAGGTACCGAAGCTACACTCATACGACTGCCTCACCACCTTAAACAAGGTGTCATGAAGAAAGACCTCATTGCTCGGTCATGCCTGTGAGCTTGTTATAACAAGGTATTATAACATTACATTACTTTACATTCATTTATCCAAAGCGACGTACAGTAAGTGATAAGTTATAAGGCCCCATTGCTCCATCATAACTGTGAACTGGCATTAAACAAGGTGTTATAAAGCCTCATTGTTCGGTCATAACTGTGAACTGGCATTAAACAAGGTGTTATAAAGCCTCATTGTTCGGTCATAACTGTGAGCTGGCATTAAACAAGGTGTTATGAAGCCTCATTGTTCGGTCATAACGGTGAGCTGGCATTAAACAAGGTGTTATAAAGCCTCATTGTTCAGTCATAACTGTGAGCTGGCATTAAACAAGGTGTTATGAAGCCTCATTGTTCGGTCATAACTGTGAGCTGGCATTAAACAAGGTGTTATGAAGCCTGATTGGCAGAGTTCCTCTGCTGTAACCTTGTCCTGGTCTTAGAAGGCATGGAAGGTAAAATGTGAGTAGACCAGTAACCCTAAAATGAGGTGTGTTTGTGCTGCGACCTGATTGGTGGATCAAGGGTCTGTTTGTGTTGTGGGGTCACATGACCTCGTCAGGCCTAATGAATCGTTACCTGGGGGGGGGGCAGGTGCGGACCTTCTTCACCGAGGTGTTGAATGAGGAGGAGCGGCAGAGGCTGTGTCAGAACATGGCGGGACACCTGAAAGGGGCTCAGCTCTTCATCCAAAAACGCATGGTCAGTCCTACAGCCCATCATCATCATCATCATCATTATTATCACGGTAACCACCTCCACACCACCCCCTGGGGGCGCTCACATCTCCCTGTTCTCCTTGCCTCCCTTCAGGTGCAGAACCTGTTGGCCGTCCACAAAGACTACGGGAAACCAGTGCAGGACCTGCTCGACAAGTACAATGCAGAGGCCAAGCAGGTAAACCTGCCCTTCCATACCTGTGCACCTGTATCCATCTCAACACACCTGGAGTCAGTAAGGAGCCAGGGCACACTGTCCATGTAGAATTAGAAACAGGATTGCAGTTCTGGGCCCTCAACTATCTTATGATAAAGTGGTCCACAGCTTAATTAAGGTTGGCAAAGAGATGGCGTCATTAGGCCACAGGTTACTAAACGATAGTACAGATGTCTGCATGTTTACTCAGATATGTTAATGTTAGTTACTATATCTCCATTTATGTATTTAGGCTCTCAGTTGGTGCATAAATGGAAGACAAAATATCGGCAAAATCATTGATTGACACGCTGATTTCAAGTTATGCACCTTTGGATTGTGAGCATGTGAATAGACGCACCAATCAACTGAAAAATGTTTAGAACGTGATTTTTTTGTGGGGGGAACCACGTCAGTAAATATGTTTTGCTAACGTGTATTTCTAAGGTGCATGATTAGCACTAGTTTAGGCAGGTACTTGGTTAAATGTGAGATTTTGCTAATTTAAGAGGATGTGTGTTTTCACTGTATATAGAGCTGAATTGTTAAGGTGAGAATGTTTGCACACACCTGGCATGTTCACCCACAGATGCTTAGAGGGTAATATCTCAACAGAAATAATTTTAAAAAATGTTTTTCAAGGTGGTGATAATTTAAGTGATATTTGCTAGTCATTTTTTAATCCTCCCTGTAAAAATCAGGGGGAAAAAATCTGTTTAAAAAAATAAAAATAAAAAATGGCAGCAAAGATTTCAGGTTGCTGCAGATGTTTGGTTTTTGTATTACACAAGGAGAAGGTATGCTCCTCAGTCACTCTGCACACTTTAAATTCTATCACGGCAAACTGCAGAGAATCTAATAGATTGACTGCTGTGGTTGTGGGATGGTTAGTTAAAACCCACTCCATAATAGAAGTGAGTCACACTCGCCTGAAATCATTAAATGCATGGCGAGTTGTTTATGACAGTCGTACTGGAACTACTGTTGGTTGTTTCCATGAATTGGGAAAGATGTAGCTCATGGGAAGTGAAAGGGCTTTATGAAGACTACTTTGATTTGAGTCCAGAGTTCCAGTACTCTGCTTCCCTCTTATGGTTTCCCTCTCCAGGGAAGGTAAGCGCCAACCTTGCTGTCGGTCAGCTTATTAGGTGTATAATATATGGAGTTGTAATGTTACGTACGTAATGTGTATAATATATGGAGTTGTAATGTTACGTACGTAATGTGTATAATATATGGAGTTGTAATGTTACGTAAGTTTTAATGTTACGTACGTAATGTTAAGTTCAAGCTCAAGTATCCCAACAGTAGTACTGACATGGAACTGGTCCAAATCAAGCAGAGATATTTTCCAGGGATGTACTGGAAATCAGTTTGTATCTGAATACTTTTTCTTGAGAACTGCAAGAAAATGAAAATTATCTCCATTCTCCTGAATCCCGCACCTCCTGTTTAGACCTGTTATCTATGGCATATTATCTGCGAACGCTTTAACCGTTTTTGCTTTCATTTACACAACTCTGACAGAACGGAATGTATGATGGTGTGGTGTCATGTCTGTTCATGTGCATCACTGCAAAAATTGTTGCCCCCACCCCCCCCCCCCCTCTTTTTTTTTCTCTCTTTCTCCTCAGCATCAGGGCTCGAAATTAAAGGAGTGCCGTCGCAACTGTGACGATGGATATTGGATCAGGGATGATAAAAATTAATATTGGGATGAGGGGGGAAATGAGCGCTACAATTAGCAGCGCTCGACTAACTAGGTTTCCGTCCATCTCTCAAATGAATTTCAAGGGAATAATGAAATTTCGCCCCAAAAAAAGCTAATTATGTGCGTTTCCATCGCCCCGGTTAAGCGAATAAAACCATGAACCCACATAGCCTATGTCAATTCCATAAAAACGCTTTCACTTCAGCAACCCACAAGAAATATGGATAGAGTCAATCAAGAAGTTATTAATATTGGGCAAGTTGGTTCTCAAAATAGTCTTTTCATAACCTTTGGTTAACATTTCCTTTGTCAAATCTTATAAACGGCGACATTAGGCTACGCTGTTTCCCGTCTGTTACATTGTTTTATATATCAGACAAAGGAAAGTTTTTATTTCCTCCTCAGTCCACTTGTACCTGGTACTACACTCATTTCCCAAGTTAATCTGGTGAAGACCGTGGAAACGGCTCATCAGTTGTGATTTGATTCGTATTAAAAATTTTTATTCAGCAAATGCGTTTCCATCACAATTGATAGATTTTCTTTTTATCAAATAAAACAAATTATCCACCTCAAACGAACGTAAAAACTTTCAGAACGTGACGTTTTTTTCTATTATCTCGGACTTGTTTGTCTTTTTGGTATTTAGAATCGGACTTGTCTTGGTCTCGGCCATTGGTCTCACCATTTATGTTTGGTTTTGACTCCAGGTCTCGTGTCCGGCTGCCTTTTATTATTATTCCTTAAATTTAATTTTTTTTATTATTATTAAATTTTAAAAAAAATTGTATTTAAACATTTTTTGCATGTAGCCCCCAACTGTTTCTGATTCGCGTCTCTGCCCTTGTAGTTACGGTGGCCCTGAAGTGCAAAACCATAGTTCACAGAAAATTGTTTCTTTGACTTCTTTTGTGTGCAAACTAATAATCGACATCCATTTAATTGCTTCACCTTACTATAAGCCATAGTAAGCCAAACCTCCGGATAACCACGTGTGCAAAAACATGAAAGAAGATTCTCAGACTGCTTTTCAAATTGCTCCTCAGAGTTGCAAATGCAACAAAGCCTATCTAGCTGACTTAATGGTAAACTCTTTAAAAGGTGTTCTATGCAGGATTTTTACTTGGAAAATATAATAAAATAACCATGCTCAATCATACCTGTGACGCATTGGCAATCTCTGTCTTTGCACGCGTTTGCTGAATGCATGATCCTCTGCCTGTATTTATTATTTGAAGATGTGTTCTGGTTGTTTCTGGGCATGATGCTCTTTTCTGTGAGGGGAGGGGTGGGTGTGGGTACAGAGCCTGTGGGGTGGCATCAGGATCAGGTTTCAGCGGCGCTAGCTAGCTACTGCAGTAGCAGAGGGTTTATAGCTAGCTAGCTACTGCAATAGTGGAGGGTTTATAGCTAGCTAGCTATTACAATAGGGGAGCGTTTATAGCTAGCTAGCTACTGCAATAGGGGAGGGTTTATAGCTAGCTAGCTACTGCAATGGCGGAGGGTTTATAGCTAGCTAGCTACTGCAATGGCGGAGGGTTTATAGCTAGCTAGCTACTGCAATGGCGGAGGGTTTATAGCTAGCTAGCTACTGCAATAGCGGAGGGTTTATAGCTAGCTAGCTACTGCAATGGCGGAGGTGAAGAAGCACAAGTACAGCAAAGCGAAATGACAAGCTGCCAGGGCTCATTCAAAAACCAGAATCAACCATGGAATTGCTTTTCTGTAAAGTAAGTTTGCTTTTCCTGTAAAGTAACAGCTGAGATTCACCAAGGGAATGAAAAGTGACGTGGAGTTTCTGTTGTACAAACAAAATGGCATGTTTTCTGTTGTACCTCTATGTAACGTTCCCTCTAGCTATCCAGTTAAGCTAGATGGCCAAAGTTGGGTACCTTTTGTATGGAATTCTGTTCTCCCAAGAAAAAGAAAAAAAATTATATTTCTATACAGGTAACTTCATGAAAAATTAATTCACTGTACAAGGTTATTAGCTACCTATGATAGACAGGTTTGGCCTGCTAATGTTACGTATTCTACAGAAGATTCTGTCTTTAGATCCAAGTTCTGAATGTATATTCAGAATAGCTAAATGCTAAACAATGTAAAACACAAGATTGCTGTAACTGCACTAGGGAGTTGCTACCATTACAGTAACAATGTTCCTAAGAGGTGCACTTATAGTGTAAATATTGGAGGAGACTTATTTGATTGCTAACACAGGACCACAGCAAGGCTAAAAATACTGCTTAGTACACCTTTAAGGGACGAAGGATAACTATGAGCAGGCTATAAGGTTTTCTTCTTAACTACCCTGTCTCCTTCAAGTGTGTTTTTAGCATACGCTTGCTTTATTTTAATATTGTGCAAAGTTGACGTCATACGATCTACGATCTACGATCACTTCATATGAATGGCCTTGATTGAAATAAACACAAATTTGAGCAATTTGTGGGCTTGTTGAATCTGTCAGGCTCATTTCTCTTCCTTAAAGAAAAACCTTTAAGAAAAACTGTAGCATTTTCCTTAAAGGCTAAAACTCACACTGTTTGTATACGTGTTGTAGCGATGTTGTACCGGGGTTTATTATCTGATGTGTGTAATATTTTACTTTATTGCTATTCACAATTTTTCACTTGCTGCCCTGTCAGGCGCTTTCTGGGTCTGCTCCAGTGTGTTATTTTCCTACGTTACCCAGAATTACTTTTGCCACCCCCCTTTGTGAGAACGTTAGCAAACGCAAAGTTGTGGCCACGCCCCCCAATCCTCTGGGAAGCCCTCTTTTGCATTGTTGACTATTGTTGCTGCAATAATCGGTATGTCCTTTCGATAAATGATTGATTTCTCTCAATAGGAGTTTTGCAGGATTCGAGGCAAAACCGCTGACTTGTTGTCCCTAATACGTAAATAATTGATAATTATCGTTGGTGCGATGGCGAGTTGAAGACACACAATGATAGTGAATTCCATTGTGCTTGCTGTGGCAATATCACCGTGTGACGTCACGTAGTCAACAGAACCCAAGTTTAGCTGCAGATAACGAATTCTACACAAAACGGGAAAATATGATCCGGGATATGATCCGGGTTGCATTGTGTTTTAGCCTGGAGTTTTCCTTTAGCAGAGCGCGAAAAGCAGGTAAACGCATGCCATTCACCCAGATTGACACACTGTGCGTCCAATCGGTGATGGGAAGTCATTGTTAATGTGTAGGCCGACCTACTTTTTCCGGTTTTGGTTTCTGGTTTGTTGCGTTTTGTTTTGTGGTTTGTCGCGATTTATTTTGTGGTTTGTTGTGATTTGTTTTGTGGTTTATTGCATTTTTTTTCTGATTTGTTATTTTGATTTGCACTTCAGAGCCACCTTACCAAGTACCTCACCCAACAAAATCACTGGGTGCGTTTAAGACCAACACATTAATTAATTCATATTCGTACTGACACTTGATTATAATAACCTTACAGCTTATTAATTTCTCTATCAATCATTTATCAATAACTAACATTACAGTTTGACTATTCATTCATTAATCTTGGTACTGACGCATGCTGATCAATAACTAACGTTACAGCTTGATCATTCATTAATATTTGTACCGACGCCTTCTTTCAAGTATAACGTATAAATTGGTTTGACATATTTACTAAGATAAAATAACTAGGACTTATTAACTGAAGTTACGTTAAAACGATAGCAGTAGCTAAATAATCTACCTTTATTTATTGCTAGCTAGCAAGCTAAGGCCTTGTACCCACTGGCAGGTTGGTTTGGTTTTAGTTTTGGGAATGTTTTATTTGAGAGGCCATTGCTACCTTTACCTGTTCGTACCTCAGAATATGCAATTAGAGACAACGATGCCAATAGAAACCTATGCGGAGCACCTCCAAACAAAGAGGTATAATTGTTGCGCTCAACAGTTGTGTCCTTGGTCACATGCCTAAACACATGTGCAACAAGAGGCTCACAGCAGTGCCGCGGACAATGCTACGTCAACACCTGAAGAGTATGTAATTGGTTGCCAATTAGCGCACAGAAATATGACGTAGCCGCCAGAATAAATAATAGTTAAAAAAATTAATTTGTGTGTTAAAAGAAAACAATATTTGGAAAAATAAGTAATTTGAGTTAACATAAATATACGAGTGGAAGTATTTTTATTTTGCTGTCAAAAATGAATGGAGCCCAATGAGGAAACTGAGCTTTTTGAACACAATCATAGATATCCAGAGAGGGTGACATTATATCCGGTGCTGAGGTGGACAGCCAAAAGCTGGCCCCTCGGTCGGTTCGTACACATTACTTGAATGCATTCTGTGGTTTTAAAAACCTAGAATGCGCTCTGTGCAGCATGTTTCCTTGACAGCGGATTAGATCTTTTGCAGTTCTTGGTAACCATAGAGACATTTACAGTTAAAAAACAAAAAAGCTAAATTAACAACATGGATCGATTTGCCGCATTCCAAGTGTTTAAGGCAATGCAACCCATCAGGACGCAGAGACGAACACGTCTTTTGGCAAGGAAAAAAAACATTGAGGCATTATGATGATGATGATGATAATAATGAATATAAAATGTTCAACTGTCAAATTAATTGTGAAGATGTTTGAAATTCCCACGCAACTCACAAGTTAATTTAGTTATGATGCAAGGAAAATAATTCTACAAGTAGCTTAGGTTGAACTCTAGTCTCAGGGTCAAGTTGAAGTGCACTTGCAGAGAATATATGGTAGGCCTATTAAAATTCTGTGCTGCAAATTAGTTTTTGTTTCTAAATGTTGAAAATGTTTATTTTCCTTAATTAGACTTTTAGTTCCCTTTAAAATCATTTTGTTCAGTTATGGAGTAACAGATTAAATCAGCTGGGTTTAAATTGCTGAAAGTATGTAAACCTGGTCACTGTAATAAATAAATAAATATGAAGATCGAAGCATAGGGTTAAAAAAAGTCGCCAATATAGAGCCGTAGCTTGATCCATGATAGTTTGCGAATACATGTGTAACCTTACATGTAGCATCGCACATCGTCTGGATGTTGATGGAGTGGGCTCCTTTACGTTTCACATAAGAGCGTTCTCTGCTGGGGCAGAACTCCAGGAAATCCAAAGTTTGCTGTGAACTCCTGTATTACCCGTTCTTGGCTGACCGGTGTGACTGGAATGTAAGCTAGGCTATTCATTGGCATGTCGGACTAGGCTTGAGGTACGTAACTGCATGTATGGCATTTGGGAATTTGCGGCAGATTGGGATATGCCTCCAATTGAATTTAGAGATGCTTTCACATTGTAATCTTGATATTTTTATGCACGCCTACGTAGACGTATATTACCGTCTTAATATTGCGCCTTTAAAATAACATTGAAACAGCTGCGACGCGACTTAAGACCAGGTTTGTGGTGGATTTAGCGCAAACGCTTTCTGCTGCCTCAAAATAACAATAAGCAAAAAATGCACTTGACCACACCTCATCTTAAGACCAACACACCCAGGTGGTTGCAAGTTCAATTGCTATTTAAGCGTGAAATGACACTTGGATAATCGCCACTTAATGCCGAGAGTAAGATAGAGCTCATAATGTATTCGCAATCCCTGACAGGAACTGAAGTGGTTTTCAAAACGTGTTTTAATGCTAGTGTGTACAAGGTCTACGCGATTAAGAAAAGAAACTAACATCAACAAAGTATTAGCTAACTATACATAGTATTCACACAATAGCATGACGTCACAATAGCATTGGCGCCATATTGTTCGGCAAGCTCAAGTTGCCATTCTCTTGCAGGAGTAACGGGTGCAATGTGAGATTTTGTTTGATAACCGAGTTGCATAGTGAACTATTTGCCATTTTTTAAGAATGTCACCACTTGTGGAGTGCATGGTTGCCATAACTGATCCAACAATGGCGTTTCTTTAGAATACCAGTGGTGGGGAGCTCGTTTGGCGCTTCTAGAATTCGTCAGTTGCTAAAAATGCTAAGCTTGTTCACGCCATTGTTAACAATGCATGCAATCGGAACGTGATCGCTGTAGCTGGCACTGTGGCACTCAAATAAATGGCTTGCAACTTTTGTAAATCGAAATTTGCCCACCTCTACCCCAATATACAGCTTTATGATTTTAACTTGAACACAAACTAGACATTTTAACCTGAACTCAACCAGGAAAGCATCTTGCATGACGTTTGACAGCTAACAGGCAATAGCAAAACTAGCGGGAATCAACATCATATTTATATGACTGAACAGAGGAACTTCTCAGCTAGAAGTACATCTAATTGTTTTAAATAGATGAGTTGGGCTTTTTTTTGTAACAAGCTATAGTTTAAAGTGCATTGTATAAAACCCGGTCTCGACCTCATTTGGACTCAAGTCTTGACTTGATCTCAAACCCCCTTTAGAGTCGCCCTTGACTATTTTGAATGTTCCTGGTCTTGGTTTTGTCTGACTCACCTAAGGTGGTCTTGACTACAGCCCTGGTGCAGAGAAAGCAGTGACCAAATGGTGGAGTAGTGGCTGCAGGATTAGAAGACCCCACTGATTGTTCACACACGTTCTCTCTCAGACAGACTCACTCGCTGCACTGCCTTTTTTTCGAGAATATTAAGTAAACTGTATGCGTATAAATAAATGTATGAATAAAAATAATAATTATGAATAATCTAATCATTTGCATGATGTTTTATTTATGCCAAATGACTTTGAATGACTCGATGAATGATAATGTAGAAAAACAAAGATTTTAAATTTGGGACAGTCCACATTCACTCCGGGACAGTTAAATTTATATTTTGGGACGGTTTTGGGACGATGGTGAAGAAAGACGAGTGCCCTGCCCCCCGGCCTCTTCTCTCTTCCTCCCTCACCACCCCCCCCCCCCCCCCCCCCTCCAGTTTTCCTACTTTAACTATATTTCCTCTCCTTCTGCATCCCTCTCTGCGGACCTCTCTCTGTCTCTCCCCCACAGAACGCCGTACGAATGTACAACAGGGGCGGGGCCTCAGCCATGGCCGCCGCCTCGAAGATGTGACCGGGGTCCGTACAGCTCAAGATAAGGGGGGGTTCCAGCACCCCAATACCCCCCCCCCCTACTACAATTGCTCTTACACTTGCCATTGCTCAGATAAGGAACCATGCCCCCAATACCCCCCCCCCAAGCACACAGCAGTCATGATTCTTTTATTTAGTACAGGGGTCTCAAACTCCAGTCCTGGAGGGAGCGTTGTGTCTGCTGGTTTAACTCCAGTCCTGGAGGGCAGCAGTTTCTGCTGGTTTAACTCCAGTCCTGGAGGGCAGCAGTTTCTGCTGGTTTAACTCCAGTCCTGGAGGGCAGCAGTTTCTGCTGGTTTAACTCCAGTCCTGGAGGGCAGCAGTTTCTGCTGGTTTTTGGTATGTCTCGGCACAATTGATTCATTTAAGTCATTGATTGGCTAAGGAGTCCACACATCTTGTTCTCAAGGCTTTCATTGACCGCTGATGAAAGGAAACCACAAAAACCTGCAGACAGTGCCCCCTCCAGGACTGGAGTTAAACCTGCAGACACAGCGCCCCCTCCAGGACTGGAGTTAAACCTGCAGACACAGTGCCCCCTCCAGGACTGGAGTTAAACCTGCAGGC
>CM056388.1:12327405-12441753 GCA_029718625.1 Synaphobranchus kaupii | reverse complement strand
CTGGAGTTAAACCTGCAGACACAGCGCCCCCTCCAGGACTGGAGTTAAACCTGCAGACACTGGCCCTCCAGGACTGGAGTTAAACCTGCAGACCACAGTGCCCCCTCCAGGACTGGAGTTAAACCTGCAGACACTGTGGCCCTCCAGGACTGGAGTTAAACCTGCAGACACTGTGGCCCTCCAGGACAGGAGTTTCACACCCCTGGTTTAGTGGATTCCAAGCAAACAAGCAAGCAAACACAGATCTGCTGTCTGATACCTGATACCAATAAGCTTTATTAAGACTGAATCTGTTCTAGATTTGTTTTTCATCCCTGTTTTGTAAACATAGCATTACAACCTGTTCCCAGAATTCCATTGTGTGTGTGTGTGTGTGTGTGTGTGTGTGTGTGTGTGTGTGTGTGTGTGTGTGTGTGTGTGTGTGTGTGTGTGTGTGTGTGTGTGTGTGTGTGTGTGTGTGTG
Source organism: Synaphobranchus kaupii (assembly GCA_029718625.1). NCBI lineage: Eukaryota > Metazoa > Chordata > Actinopteri > Anguilliformes > Synaphobranchidae > Synaphobranchus > Synaphobranchus kaupii. Next base: position 12,441,291 of record CM056388.1, on the reverse strand, counting down.
TGTGTGTGTGTGTGTGTGTGTGTGTGTTGGGGGGTGTTGCAGACTGACCGTGAAATTTTGCCTTTGATACTTGGCAAATCGGCTATTATCTCAGCTATACGTTACCTCAGCTTCCCTCTTGATGGTGAGCAAGTTTCAATCAACATTTGCCTTCTACAACATTTGACGTATAATGACAGCTGCTGGGTGCTCTGAACATTCCTTGAGATTTCTGATCCTTTTTTATTTCATTTTTAAAAAATGGAAGTGTTCTGGTAGATGTGTTTATGCAAAAAATAAAAAAGAATGTAATTGTTGCTTTGTTCCAGAGAAGACACATAGTTGAAATGGCTGAATTAAAGTCCCGCTTGTTAGCAGAGCCATTAGTTCTTCATGCGCTTAATAACTTATTGGCAGATGTTCCCTAGCCTGTTTCTTACAAATTGATAAATTGAGTGCATAAAGATTCCGAAATTAAACCACAAAATCATGGACCCGCTCTGAATTTCAAGTCACATTAATTAGTGAATACACGCATTAAAAGATGATTGTTTGCAAAATGAGTTGGAACATCTCCAATTGAGGCATTTCAAGACTTTTTTTTTCCTGTGCATTTTTGGTTTTAAAGACCACATGGTGTCCTAAATAAAATAGTGTATTATCATGAGTACTGATTGATTGATTATCATCACTGCATTATGCTTTCTTTGATTTCAGCCAGCGATGGGTGGAGAGGCTTTGTAAAGCTCAAAGGAGTGGGGCTATTATGTCATCATTACCTCATTGGTCTTAAACTGGTCGGTAGTGTGTTTTTACCATAGAGACCGAAGTCTCGATTTGGCTCATGCATCATTGACAGAGCACAGTGGCTCCACCCATTTAAGGATTTGTGAAGCGCCTCTCCCCCTCTGTGGTTCCAGCTCCCACTGATTGGCATATTTAATGGGTCTCGGGGGGGGTTCCACGTTAAGCAGCCTTTGCTACGACTAAGCGCACTCCATCATGCCAGACACGCCTTGCATTTTATAGCACCTGTTCTCTGATGAGTGCGCTCCTGTGGCAAACGTGTTCCTGTCTTAGGTTAGCTCTTATTGTGTGCAAAGCCAAAGGCAAAAATAAGACCTAACTGCCCCTCCTGACTCCACCCTGTAGTCTTCACCCACATTTTGGGAGTTGGTTTTGTGGGGTTTTTTTGTCTTGCTGAGCTGTTGCATCTGGGTGGCTCACACTTAGGTGTGTGTGTGTGTGTGTGTCTTTGTCTTTAAGTTGGAAGAAATGAGGGGACACTGCCTGAATTTAAGCTGCCTTCCCGTCCGTCTATTACCATGTGTGAAACAAATGCTCTTATTGCGCTGTGCTGGCACCCTGTAATCTGAGTTGGTGCTTTGTTCTGTGCTTAAGCCATACAGCATTGAAATATTCTGGAAAATCAGTTTGGCCTTGATGAGATGAGAGGAAGAAACCATATACTTACACCATCCAGGCAGCTAAGATGGTAGCATATATGCTATAAAAGGCTAACCATTCTTTTCTGTAACTCCCATCTGTCTCTGAAGTGAAATTGTTGATTATAATAACATGCAATTGTAGCCTACTGTGAATGCACTCAAGCTTAATTTTATTTGTTCATGTGAAATAAAAATAAATTAATACTATGTATTTACTTATTTTCTGTTTGGTCCAGTGTAGGCCATTTCACAAGAGAATATGAGCTATTGTACATGAAGTTTATTCCTGTACTTGTTTCAAGCTGAAATTTATTAAAATGTTGAATTTTAATAAACTTGCCTTCTTTCCAACGATTGACATTCTGCGTGTTTTTATGGTCTGTTGGTGTCCTTGGTCGATTTGGGACATTCCAGTGGTAAACGCAGTATCCCATTTGAAGTGCGCATGGGTTAATTTTTATAATGAAAAGCAAAAGTGACCTGCAGTAGGTACATGCGTTGTAATGTAAAAATGCTGCAGGAGGAGGGAGCGGCCGAACAATCGCACGCGCAGTACTTGCTTCCCGTTATTTATGTTTTCGTCATCTTCCCTTCCCTTGCTTCAAGGGGGGAATCCCCAAAATGGCAGAATGAAATATGGCAGCCACACCGAGTGGGATTCGGTTCCAACTTCTAAAAGAGGAGGGAATTATATTCCCTCCTCCGTTTATCCTCCCTTCCATCAAGGGTATAAAATGCAAGCTTCCAGCAAGAAGGGAATCCCACAATGCAATGTTCCACACTGAAAAAGTGGGCTGTCACATTTAAAACTCTATGGGGTTGCACTTCCTATATTGGTTGCTAGTGCAGTTCAGTTATTTTTTTGTTTGTTTCTTGTCAATCCTCCCTTTCAGGGCACCTGTTAAGTTTGCATGCTGCACTTTGCAAATTACGTCACAAGATGGCTCACTCGAGGGAAGAGGGGTGTTCTATTGGATCTGAACGTAGCCCTGGCTCGTGACTGAATATGATCCCTTCACCCCTTTGAGGGCAAATATAAAAACTTTAGATTGAAGTCATTAAAACTAATTTTTAACCACTCCACAGATTTCATGTTAGCAAACTATGGTGTTGGCAAGTCAGTTAGGACATCTACTTTGTGCATGACAAGCAATTTTTCCAATTTTTTTTTTACAATATGGATGGATAACTTGAAGGGTTTCTTCTCCTGACTTATTTTTCCATAGAGTGCAATAGGAAAATTTGTCAGGAGAAACGACCCTTAAAGTGATCCATCCATATCTACTGCATATCTGGCAGCAGATTGATGATTTGAGGCTCTTTTGATACCTCAGACCCTTGATGACTTACAGCCATTTTACGAATCATGTGTTCCATACTGTTCCAGTGTAATTTACAGCTAAATCTAGTCCCACCCCCCAATTCCCATAGAGATCCAATCAAATGCAGAGATGTTCTAGTATCGCTTGTAAGATTACCAGAAAGTAAGATATCAAGAGTCTTTTGATGTTGTTGGGTCACAGACATCAGGATTCAGGAAGTCATGGCATGCAAAGGATATGCGACCAAATATTAAAAATTTAAAGGCACAGTCAACTTAGTGTGTGTGAACTTCTGACCCACTGGAATTGTGATATAGTGAATTAAAAGTGAAATAATCTGTAAACAATTGTTAGAACAATTACTTGTGTCATGCACAAAGTAAATGTCCTAACTGACTTGCCAACACTATAGTTTGCTAACATTAAATCTGTGGAGTGGTTAAAAATTTGTTTTAATGACTTCGACCTAAGTGTATGTAAACTTCCGACTTCAACTGTAAATGTGCTGGCATTTGGAGATTTCTTTTTTTTTGGCTGTTTTGGATGGTATCTGTCAACCTTAACAACCAAAAGTCAGCTGTTGCAATCAGATGTTTGACAACCCCTGTATCTGCTCTGCCCTAAGATTCTGGCCTGAGCGTGTGGTAAATAATTTTATTGTCTGTTCAAACTATCAAGCCAGTTACGTGAAAAAGCAGTTTAGAAACATTTCTTTAAACATAAAACGGAGTATTTCTCAAGTGCCTTGTGTATGAAGTAATTAATACGAATGAAACAACAATTCAAAATGTACCTGCAACAATGGGATATTTTACACAGTCCGTTTTAGGCCTGCTGTTATTTATTTATGAAAACATAAATATATTGTGTACACAGAGCCTCTGCCAGAAACACAGAAGTGCTGGAAAATCCAGAGAGAGATGCACATGTCCTGGTGTGACCCTTCACCTGCGCATACAGTCCGTCATTTATTTTTAAATAAAACTTCCTTACGAATAAAGAGTGTTCAGCAATATGTTTAAATAAAATGTATTAATCAAGATCAGAAATGGTATTTCAATCATTCACAACATATGGGCAATATATGTATATATGAATCTTTGCCGTTTTCAGATTTGACCTTTTTTTTTTTCTATAAACCACATTGCTGTGAAATGTATTCATCAATACATTTTTCAAAATAGTCTACATATTTACAATGTATTTAATTTCAGTAAGGTTTTTTTTTTATATACAACTTCCTTTATCCAAAAGTAAAACACATTTATTGAAGCGAAACACTGCTTAGGGATGGAAAAAGATGTACTTGCATTTATTGGAAAGTCAAAAAAAGATTGATTCAAATGGACGGACAGGCGTACTTTACTTTGATGTCTGAATCCAGGCCTCTGTCTGGACCGGGACGTTTCCCAGAGAGAGGGGCTAGCGCTGCAGGTTTAGGCAGGGTAGGGCGGCGTTTACCCGGCTGCAGGTGAGCCAGGGTTTTTGGAAGAGCTGGATGCCGCAGGGTCCGGAGCACTGCTGCAGGGGTCCGCAGGGTCCGCAGGGCATGAAGGTGGGCATGCTGTAGAACTTAGTGAGCTTCCTCAGTGCCTTCTTCTCCAGCAGCGCCACGTTCTCCGGGATCCTGGACAGGAGGCCCTCCATGGAGAGGAGCTTGAGGACGCCGGCCTCCTGCTGGTCCGGCGGCGGCTCGCCGGCGTAGCTCAGCGAGCGGCCCGGCCTCGGACCGCTCCGGGCGCGGGGGTCGTGGACGGGCGCGGCGGGCCTGCCGTCGATGACGTCACCCGTTAGCCGCTGGGTCTCGGGAGGAGGAGGAGGAGGAGGAGGAGGCGGCGCGGGCGGGTCCTGTTCGGCGGGCCTCGTCACCGCGGGGCCGTGCGTCTCGTGCTCGGCCGGCCTCGTCAGACGGGCGGAGGCGTCTCCGGCGGGCTCCTGGCCGAGAATAGCGGCGGCCGTGTCGCGGATGATGCCCCAGTCCCTCAGGATGTCCTCGCGTGTGGTGAACTGTGACGTCACGGTGAAGCGGATGATTAGCTTGGTGTGGACGGAGGCCGGTATGAGGTATATGGCCCCAGATTTGGTCAGCGCTTTCAGGAGCGCCTCCGTCTGGGCGTTTCCCCCCTACACGGGCGGAAGACACAATGACTCATTTATTACTTTTATATATACCTTTAATTTTACTACCTAAAAGTGATTCTCCTTTAAAGTCTAGCTTGGGACAGGTATGGATAGGTACTAGACTCCAGCTATGAACAGTGTACAGTGCACCTCAGGCCTGTATTTAACATTACAATGCATTTCATCTTGTCCCCCAACAATTAAATAAATAAAAGTATCCCTCCAACAGCAAGACCTAATACTTTCCTCCATTTTGTTTCTGGAGACCCTGGCCCCTCTGTAAAGCCATCCCAGTGAATATTTTTGCGGTGAGAAGTCAGTAAAATGGTGTCTAGGTGAAAGCCCAGCTGCATTTGGATGAAAACTGACTCAGATGTAGCCAGGCTATATCTGGGTAAAACTCAACTACTAACCCCAATTCCAAAAAGTTGGGACAGTATGTAAAATGCACATAAAAGCAGAAAGCAGTGATTTTTTAATTCTCTTTTATGTATATTTAATTGTAAACAGTACAAAGAAAAGATATTTAATGTTTTTTCCTTTATTTTAGTAAATATACGCTAATTCCGAATTTGATGCCTGCAACACATTCCAAAAAAGTTATTTTCAGGTCGGGGCAAAAAAAAAAGAAAGAAGCCTGGGAAATTGACCTGTTTGGAACACGCTATCATGACTGGGTATAAAAGGATATCAAAAGACTCTTGATATCTTATTTTCAGGTACTCTTACAAGCGATACTATAACCTCTCTGCATTTGAATGGATCTCTCTGGGAATTGGGGGGTGGGACTAGATTAAGATGTAAATTACACGGGAATAGTATGGAACCCATGATTGGCTATTGGTGTAATGGCTGTAAGTCATCAAGGGTCTGTGGTATCAAACGAGCCACAAACCATCACTCTGCTGCCAGATATGCAGTAGATGTGGACGGATCAGGTTGTTTCTCCTGAATAATTTTCCTATTGAACTCTATGTGCCTGAACTACGTGGTGTTTTTTTAACTTCCCAGTCTTTTTTCTGCCCCTGTCCCAACTTTTTTGGAACATGTTGCAGGCATCAAATTCGGAATTGGCATATATTTACTAAAATCAATAAAGTTGATAAGGTAAAACATTAAATATCTTTTCTTTGTACTGTTTTCAGTTAAATATATGAAAGAGAATTTACAAATCACTGCTTTCTGTTTTTAAGTGCATTTTACACACTGTCCCAACTTTTTTTGGAATTGGGGTTTGTATATTGGGGTTAAACTTGTCCGTTTATGTCAACGTCCGTTAACAACTCTCAACCTAGATTTCCACATCTCTAGATGTCTAGATTGTCTAGATAGCTCACGCAGTCGCTCGTCCGACCACCCTCTCCTCCTCTCTCATGGGAGGGGCAAAGAGGAGATGATTGGGGCGTGGCTGTGTGTTTTGCTGGCACAAAAAAACCAAGTCGGGTTCAGACCCACCTTGAGACAGAACACCACCAGTCCCATGTGTCTCTTAGCAGGGATTTCAAAATTAGGATCACTTCTGACCAGGGACTCAAAGAGCTTTGCCATCTCAATGCCCTGAAAACACAAGAACCAGTGGGCCAACAGTGAGAATAACATGGGGGGGGGGGGAAAGAGAGAGAGAGAGAGAGAGAGAGATTGAATAGTGGAGGGAGAGGGAGATGGAACAGAGGAGGGGGGGGGGGGAAATGGGAGGAGCTAAGACAGTGTGGGAAAGACTGGGTGAATAGTGCTGGGATGGCGGGGGGTGGAGGAGAGAGAGAAAGAAAGGAGTGAAGAGGAGAGAGTCAGAGTAGGAGAGAAGCAGGGAGAGAGAGGCTGTGGGGGGGGAGAGAGGCTGTGGGGGGAGAGAGAGGCTGTGGGGGGAGAGAGAGGCTGTGGGGGGAGAGAGAGGCTGTGGGGGGAGAGAGAGGCTGTGGTGGGGAGAGAGAGGCTGTGGTGGGAGAGAGAGGCTGTGGGGGGAGAGAGAGGCTGTGGGGGGAGAGAGAGGCTGTGGTGGGAGAGAGCGGCTGTGGGGGGAGAGAGAGGCTGTGGGGGGAGAGAGCGGCTGTGGTGGGATAGGGAGGCTGTGGGGGGAGAGAGAGGCTGTGGGGGGGAGAGAGGCTGTGGGGGGAGAGAGAGGCTGTGGGGGGAGAGAGAGGCTGTGGGGGGGAGAGAGGCTGTGGGGGGAGAGAGAGGTTGTGGGGGAGAGAGAGGCTGTGGGGGGGAGAGAGGCTGTGGGGGGAGAGAGAGGCTGTGGGGGGAGAGAGAGGCTGTGGGGGGAGAGAGAGGCTGTGGTGGGAGAGAGAGGCTGTGGGGGGAGAGAGAGGCTGTGGTGGGAGAGAGCGGCTGTGGTGGGAGAGGGAGGCTGTGGGGGGAGAGAGAGGCTGTGGTGGGAGAGAGAGGCTGTGGGGGGAGAGGGAGGCTGTGGGGGGAGAGGGAGGCTGTGGGGGGAGAGAGAGGCTGTGGGGGGAGAGAGAGGCTGTGGTGGGAGAGAGCGGCTGTGGTGGGAGAGGGAGGCTGTGGGGGGGAGAGAGGCTGTGGGGGGAGAGAGCGGCTGTGGTGGGAGAGAGAGGCTGTGGGGGGGAGAGAGGCTGTGGGGGGAGAGAGAGGCTGTGGGGGGGGAGAGAGGCTGTGGGGGGGGAGAGAGGCTGTGGGGGGAGAGAGAGGCTGTGGGGGGAGAGAGAGGCTGTGGTGGGAGAGAGAGGCTGTGGGGGGGAGAGAGGCTGTGGGGGGAGAGAGAGGCTGTGGGGGGAGAGAGAGGCTGTGGGGGGGGAGAGAGGCTGTGGGGGGAGAGAGAGGCTGTGGGGGGAGAGAGAGGCTGTGGGGGGGGAGAGAGGCTGTGGGGGGAGAGAGAGGCTGTGGGGGGAGAGAGAGGCTGTGGGGGGAGAGAGAGGCTGTGGGGGGAGAGAGAGGCTGTGGTGGGAGAGAGAGGCTGTGGGGGGAGAGAGAGGCTGTGGGGGGAGAGAGAGGCTGTGGTGGGAGAGAGAGGCTGTGGGGGGAGAGAGAGGCTGTGGGGGGAGAGAGAGGCTGTGGGGGGAGAGAGAGGCTGTGGGGGGAGAGAGAGGCTGTGGGGGGAGAGAGCGGCTGTGGGGGGAGAGAGAGGCTGTGGGGGGAGAGAGAGGCTGTGGGGGGAGAGAGAGGCTGTGGGGGGAGAGAGCTGCCTCACGTGTCTGATGTGTTCCTGCAGCTGCTTCAGGCCAAAGGAACGTAGGACAAACCACAGCTTCAGAGAGCGGAACCGCCTGCTGAGAGGAATCTGCCAATGCTGAGGAAAGTGGTTCACAATTAACACCACAATTTGACACAACACGGGTGTGTGTGTGTGTGTGTGGGTTGGTCGGTCTGCACAATGTAGGTTTGTGTGTATATTGCTTATATCCATGCATTGTCGTGGGTGTGCGCATAAATGTTGATACGATTGCATGTATTTTTGTATCCTCTGTGTGTGTATTTTATTGCATGTATGTTTATGTGGTCTGTATATTTATGTACATATGCATATGCAGCCAACAGTATTCAATGTAAAAACACTGATGGATAAGCGTACCATGAAATCAGTGGCGGTGTGGGAGTTCTCGTACCGGAGGTAGAGGGGGTCTACAGTAAAGGTCTGCTGAAGCTTGTATTTATCCCTGACCCTGAAAAAAAATGAAAAAAAAGATTCTAATAATTGTTGTATTATTAGAAAGCAAATGGGTCTCATCACTACATATGCAAATACTAGGCAGGGAAACACCATCTAGCACCTTGAGAACTGGCATGAGTAAGAAGTTATCGATTGAAGACTTGTCACCATTACTGGTATTTAGCAGACACTCTTATCCAGAGCGACTTTTACACGGCATCCATATACTGTATACATACAGTTGCAATTTTAAATGGATAAAATTTCCATTTTTGCCCATCAATCTACACTCAATAACCCATCATGATAAAGTGAAAACATGTTGAAGTCTGTGACCCATCAACATCAAAAGACTCAATATCTTATTTTCAGGTACTGTTACACGCGATACTGTAACCTCTCTGCATTTGAATGGATCTATATGGGAATTGGGGGGTGAGACTAGATTCAGCTGTAAATTATGCTGGTACAGTAAGTCATCAAGGGTCTAAGGTCTCAAATGAGCCCCACACCATCACTCTGCGGCCAGATATGGAGGAGATATGCATGGATCACTTTAAGGGTTTCTTCTCCTGACTTTTTTCCCCATAGAGTTCTATAGGAAAATAAATGAGTTGTAAAAACTGGCACACCTGGTAAAGATGAGTTAAAAGGGTTATTAAAAAAATCACAGTTTGGTGAATTAGCTCAATCTCACACTGAAAAAATGAGAAAAATCCAACCTTTAACTGAATGTGTTCCATACTGTTCCAGTGTAATTTACAGCTAAATCTAGTCCCACCCCCCAATTCCCATAGAGATCCATTCAAATGCCGAGACATTATACTATCGCTTGTAAGAGTACCAGAAAATAAGATATCAAGAGCCTTTTGATGTTGTTGGGTCACAGACATCAGGAAGTCATGGCATGCAAAGGATATGTGACCAAATATTAAAAATGATTACTTTATTCTATATATAAATGCAGGGGTGCCAATAATTGTGGCACACATGTTTTTGTTAAAAATTATTATTTCTTGATGAGGGATTTTTTTTCCTCATAATAAATTTACTTCAATTAAAGGTTGGATTTTTCTCATTTTTTCAGTGTGAGATTAAGCTAATTCACCAAACGGTGATTTTTTTATAACCCTTTTTACTCATCTTTACCAGGGGTACCAACAAATTTGAGCACGTCTGTGTATATATATATATATATTTATATATATATATAGCTGGATATATATGCTGAAGCAATTCAGGTGCCTTGCTCAAGGGTACAATGGCAGTGTTCAACCAAGGAATCAAACCTGCAACCTTTGGATTACAAGCCCAGTTCCCTAACCACTCCACTGACCCCACTGACATGACAAATGAAGGGGCATGTTAGTTACAGAACAGACGGAATGAGACCGGCTCAGTGGCAGAATTAATTCAATTCAAATTCATGAAAAAACAAGAATTAATCCAACTATTAATCCAGCAAGGCATACGTATGAAAGTCACAGTGAAGTCATACAATAAGAGCAACCATGCAGTAATTTGGAGAGTGTGGACAGGGATGGAGGCGGGTGCAGTATCCCTCTCTCACCAGAAGGCGGTGCAGTCGAAATGGACCATCATCCACTTGGAGGGGTTGAAGACGAAGGAGTCGGCGAATTCAACGCCGTTCAGGAAGCTCCGCTGCTCCGGGCAGAGGAAGGCAGAACCAGCGTACGCTGCATCGATGTGCAGCCACAGTCCTTCTTTGGCACCTGGAAGCAGATAATGTGTGCATGTACAGTACCAGTCAAAAGTTTGAACAAACCTACTCGTATAAAGTTTTTTTTCCCCGTTATTTTTACTGTTTTCCACATTTTAGAATAGTAAAGACATCAACACTATCAGATAACACAAATGGAATTATGCAAAGACCTAAAAGTGTAAAACAAATAAAAAAACGTCTTATATTTTAGATTCTTCAAAGTAGCCACCCTTTGCCTTGATAACAGCTTTGCACATTCTACCTGGAAATAAGGTATCGAGTCTTTTGATATCCTTTTATACAGAGTCATGATAGCATCACCTGTTTACCTGTGGAATACCTGTTTACCACAGAAGTTGGTTGAGAGAATGGCAAGAATGTGCAAAGCCGTTATCAAATCACTTTTTTTGATTTGTTTGCATAATTCCATTTGTGTTATCTGATAGTGTTGATGTCTTTACTATTCTAAAATGTGGAAAACAGTAAAAAAAACTTTAAAAAAACCTATGAGTAGGTGTGTCCAAACTTTTGACTGGTACTGTATGAGTGTGTGTGTGTGTGTATAGTATATATCTGCTAACCCATTTGCATTCTAATAATACAACATTCTCTATTTCTATGTATCTATCAACTATCAACAAATGTTTTTTTTTCTCTCCATTGCCAAATTAATGATGCAAAGATATAACTAAGCTTCCATTAATATGTTTGAAACAAACATTCTATTTTGTAATAACACGTGAGCACAGTAAAGGAAGCTGAGATAACAGCGACGTACACAGGGGCCCCAGCTCGGACAGGCAGTCAAAGGCGCATACTCCTGTCGATCCCAGGGTAGCACAGAGCTAAAACCACAGAGCACAAAATAAAGTCTGGGTCATTTCTGTCCACTTCCACAGGAGGGCAGTAGTGCGCAGCTTGGCAGGGGCATTCAAACACAAGTAATAAATAATTAATAAATACATATCAAATTAAATGTGAAAATGTTCAAATGGCAGTCTTTGGAGTAGTTTGAAATGTGGCGCACCAGGACTGGTATGAGGCCCTTCTTCCTGTCCTCTTCGATGGCCCTCTGTAACGTTTCCCCCCGCAGGGAGAACTGCTCGTCCGTTGGCAGGAAGCGAATTTTAACCAGCGTAATTAGACCTGCTTTTTCTACTGAAGAATGAGCCTGTCAGACAGGAAATTACAAAAATGTTACAGGGGATCCCGAACTTAATAACCAAAACATTGCCAGGGATGCATAATAGTTTAGTGAATGTGTAAAATATGTAATGTTCATTTATTAAATAACATTATTTGTACCATTTATAAAACAACAAATATAATACGGAAACAAACAACAACTACTAATATCATTTCTTAATATAAATTTCCAAGAGCCTCTTGGAACAGGACCCCAGTTTGGGAAGCCTTGCTGTAACGGACCCCAGTTTGGGAAGCCTTGCTGTAATGGACCCCAGTTTGGGAAGCCTTGCTGTAATGGACCCCAGTTTGGGAAGCCTTGCTGTAACGGACCCCAGTTTGGGAAGCCTTGCTGTAACGGACCCCAGTTTGGGAAGCCTTGCTGTAATGTCCTGAAGCATCCTCCCACCTGGTCAGATGCATAAGCAATGAGTCTGGAGTTCAGTACGGAGTCGTCTGCGTCGTCCCCGGATTCCCGGAGTTGCAGGATTTGAGCTTTTCGGGCGGCCAGGAGGGCCACCAGAGTGCTCTCGCTCACCGACCCCTGAGACGGTACAGGACATCATTATTATCTTTCTCATTCATACAGTCATTCATCTGGAAGATTGTTTATCTATATTATTCATCCAGAGAGCATCCAGAAATGCAGCACCAAAGTCAACAGCAGCTGAGCAGAGTGTATGGTTAAGCTGCTTGTACCTGTGGAGTATACAAGCACCTAAACCATAAATTCTGCAAATACAAGCACCTTAACCATACACTCCGCAGATACAAGCACCTTAAACATACACTCCGCAGATACAAGCACCTTAAACATACACTCCGCAGATACAAGCACCTTAACCATACACTCCGCAGATACAAGCACCTTAAACATACACTCCGCAGATACAAGCACCTTAAACATACACTCCGCAGATACAAGCACCTTAACCATACACTCCGCAGATACAAGCACCTAAACCATAAATTCTGCAAATACAAGCACCTTAACCATACACTCCGCAGATACAAGCACCTTAAACATACACTCCGCAGATACAAGCACCTTAACCATACACTCCGCAGATACAAGCACCTTAACCATACACTCCGCAGATACAAGCACCTTAACCATACACTCCGCAGATACAAGCACCTTAACCATACACTCCACAGGTACAAACATCTTATCCATATACTCCGCAGATACAAGCACCTTAACCATACACTCCGCAGATACAAGCACCTTAACCATACACTCCGCAGATACAAGCACCTTAACCATACACTCCGCAGATACAAACACCTTAACCATACACTCCGCAGATACAAGCACCTTAACCATACACTCCGCAGATACAAGCACCTTAACCATACACTCTACAGGTACAAACATCTTATCCATATACTCCACAGATGCAGTACACGCAACTTAAACTCCACAGGTGCAAGCACCTTAACCATACACTTTGTAGATGTCATTAAAAAAGTAATTAAAACTAGTTTTTAACCACAGATTTCATGTTAGCAAACTATAGTGTTTGCAAGTCAGTTAGGACATCTACTTGTATTTTGATTCATCAAAAAAAAACTGGATTACCAAATCTCCAATGCACACACACAAGGTGGATTCGCCTTGTCTACTGGGGTCGATATCTGAAGGAGCTAAAATGCATTAACGTCTATCAGGGGCGGGGGACTGACTGTACCTGCAGGATACCTCCCCCTTTGCTGTCAGGGTGATGATGCAGGAAGTGGAGGGGCAGCCCCATTGCCTTAGCCAGCCAGTCTAGAACATTCATCTCTAGCTCAGTGCAGGCTGGACTGGAGGCCTGCAAAAAAAAAAAATTTAATCAATAATTTACGTCATCCAAAAAACTCAAATATTTATATCAAGAGTTGGGGGTAACAAAACAAACTCATTTTTGGGGCAGGAAGGTAGGCATGTGCTTATTTTGGGGGTGATAGGCCTACTCATGTAGCTACAGTTTATCTTAATCTTGGAAATTAAATAAATGCTAGTTTATTCAATTAGTCCATTGAATGTTTTAACGATTTCAGTAAATTGCTTGTGGTGTCAGCAGATACGATAGCGACACGTAGCCTACTCCTTTTCGGTTGTTTATTTTTGTTCTGGCATCTGCTGCACAGCTGATGGTCCCTTGGAGGGAGGATCTACCTCCTTGATTGCTCCAGGTGAGGTTCAGGGAGTGGTGCGTTCCTGGCAGCATAACCTGAAGTTGACTAGTCGTAAACTGCTGAAATTGACAACGAAGGATATAGCCTACACGCATTTATGGAAGAATACATTCGGAAGTATCTCAACATGAACCACGACAAAAATGTTTTTTTAGTCGCGGCCATTACTCCGCCCCGCATCACGGAGACCAAGACCGCGGAGCCGGCTGTCGAAGCGTGCAAAACCTACGGGGCTGACCAAGCCGACCTTGAGACCGCCTTTCACCGACATGCGTAGGGGGTAGGTTCGATCCTAATTTGCGAGGTCCGTCCAGGGCCGGATTCAAAGATTGCACCCCCCTATATAAGAAAATCGTTGGCTATTCTACAGGATAACAAAAATTTTTTTCACATCACAGTAATATATTGCAATATCCAAAAGAGGCAATGATTTGTATCCTTGCCAATATAATGTGAAGTACTGCAGCATATTGATATGTTTTTCCAATTATAGCCTATTTTCAAATGTCGTCCATTTCTCTATGGAAAAATAGAACTGTTTTATGGAAGAACGTATTCCCTTCAGCTACAGTATCCACTGGAATGAAAGGTCACAAAGGTGAATTTACCCAGGTGAATCCAATGCAGTTTACAGCATCAGCCAGCATGTCCCCAAGCAAGGATGGCCAGGAAGTGAGAGCAGGGAAGTATGCATGCATGTGGGGACTCTGCCAATGCACCACCTGCAACAGAATACAATTTATTATTATTATTATTATTATTATTATTATTATTCCATGAGAATTAACAGTCCCAACAACCTGGACCAGGTCCCAACCCCTTTCCTCAGACACTGTAAGCCAATGACAGGGAATTAACTTTTTCATCCACTGGATGAAGGTGGCTTGGCCAGTGGGTGGGGAAATGACCAGCCATTTTCAACATTTTACCAGCCACATTACCTTTTACAATATAACACAACCTGGTTGGTTACCTGCCAAAGTGGCTGCTTGAGTGGAAAAAAGCCGCAATCAAAATTTTACCACCATTTGGCTGATGGCTAGTGTTAATTTCACACCCTGCAATGAGGTTTGCATTCTAAAGGCAATATATCTTCCTTTTACGGGCAGAAACACTGTTATAACTGCAGCTATATAACTAGAATATCTCTGTACCCCATGGCTACACACCTGGTCATCCTCATGCATAGGTGGCAGACCATCAATACGAAGACTATATCTTTGTATTGTCATTTTAATGAAGCACATGTAATACATCACATTTGTTTAATGTAGGGAGGTAAGGTAAGATTTGGCTATGGAGGTAAAGTGTGGAAACATACCCCCGGCATTATTATTTTCTCGATGTCATTAAAAATAGTGTCCCAGTTTTCAGGTTCCACGGGCGCGTTGTCCGGGAGGAGTTTCCTCATGTATCCGGGCTGGACGTCTGGGACCACCCGTCGGTCTCTGATTTTAGTCAGGTAATCCGTGATATAATTGACAAGCTCCTTCCCTGTAGGGGGGAGAATACAGCAGTTAGGTTACCATTCACTTAACAGCAGCAAATTAGTTGCAGGCATGCTAATTGGTTGTCCTAGTAACTACACTCAAAACACCCAGGCCAATTGCGGAACATGCTCACCGCAATGAAACAAACGTATATTTTTCAAACTGGCACCACACTCCGGAGTCTCGCCTTGCAGTTTCAGTAAATGCCCAAATCTGTGCACCTGGCTGGTGTGACACAATCAATGCTACACATGGGCAGATCGATACTGAAATATCGATACATATACTTCCGATCCTGACGTTTCCTTTTCTGAATCAATCCAAACGCAAAAATATCACTGCGGTCAAGCTATCACGGGTTCGGAAAATGACGGTCAATCTATCACGGCTTAAAATTTATGTGCGCAAATATACAAGAGATTACGTCGGTAACGCCGTCACGTGCTGCGAGAAATTGCTCAGAGAGAAGCAGCGAGGATTGTAGGCTACAACAAAGAATTTTTTGCCTTTTTTTCTTCATATTTTTCAAATATGCTTTCAATGACCATTTCAAGGAAACTGAATATACTACGATGTTTTGTAATACATGAGCGACAGGGTTGGTATTGAATTGCAGGTTACATATGAAAACTAATATTTGAAATCATTTAACTTCAACAAATCAAAGGATTTGTACAAATGAAAACATAAATCTAGTGTATGTCTAGTGCATATCAGTAGATTTTACAGTAGGGATTTTTAATAATTAAGCATCAATCATATAGTCTAGCCACAGTGAATTACAGAAAAAGTTGTTGTGGGAATTTTTAATAATTAAGCATCAAAGTTGGTACAGTTTGCGATTTTAAGGGGGAAAACCGCTATGGCTACCATATTGGAGGCCCTATAACTTGATCAAATCAAAAAGTTTGTTCAGAGAAACACTATTACCACATACTAGATGGGCTATAGTCTATGTACAGTGAATTACAGAAAAAGTTGTTGTGGGAATTTTTAATAATTAAGCATCAAAGTTGGTACAGTTTGCGATTTGAAGGGAAAACCGCTATGGGTGCCATATTGGAGGCCCTATAACTTGATCAAATCAAAAAGTTTGTTCAGAAAAACACTATTACCACATACTAGATGGGCTATAGTCTATGTACAGTGAATTACAGAAAAAGGTGTTGTGGGAATTTTTAATAATTAAGCATCAAAGTTGGTACAGTTTGCGATTTTAAGGGGGAAAACCGCTATGGGTACCATATTGGAGGCCCTATAACTTGATCAAATCAAAAAGTTTGTTCAAAGAAACACTATTACCACATACTAGATGGGCTATAGTCTATGTACAGTGAATTACAGAAAAAGTTGTTGTGGGAATTTTTAATAATTAAGCATCAAAGTTGGTACAGTTTGCGATTTGAAGGGGGAAAACCGCTATGGGTACCATATTGGAGGCCCTATAACTTCATCAAATCAAAAAGTTTGTTCAAAAAAACACTATTACCACATACTAGATGTGCTATAGTCTATCCACAGTGAATCACAGAAAAAGTTGTTGTGGGGATTTTTAATAATTAAGAATCAAAGTTGGTACAATTTGCTATGTGAAGGGAAAACCGCTATGGGTACCATATTGGAGGCCCTATAACTTGATCAAATCAAAAAGTTTGTTCAAAAAATCACTATTTCCATATACTAGATGTGCTATAGTCTATGTACAGTGAATCACAGAAAAAGTTGTTGTGGGGATTTTTAATAATTAAGAATCAAAGTTGGTACAGTTTGCTATGTGAAGGGAAAACCGCTATGGGTACCATATTGGAGGCCCTATAACTTGATCAAATCAAAATGTTTGTTCAGATAAACACTATTACCACATACTAGATGGGCTATAGTCTATGTACAGTGAATTACAGAAAAAGTTGTTGTGGGAATTTTTAATAATTAAGCATCAAAGTTGGTACAGTTTGCGATTTAAAGGGAAAACCGCTATGGGTACCATATTGGAGGCCCTATAACTTGATCAAATCAAAAAGTTTGTTCAGAAAAACACTATTACCACATACTAGATGGGCTATAGTCTATGTACAGTGAATTACAGAAAAAGTTGTTGTGGGAATTTTTAATAATTAAGCATCAAAGTTGGTACAGTTTGCGATTTTAAGGGGGAAAACCGCTATGGCTACCATATTGGAGGCCCTATAACTTGATCAAATCAAAAAGTTTGTTCAAAGAAACACTATTACCACATACTAGATGGGCTATAGTCTATGTACAGTGAATTACAGAAAAAGTTGTTGTGGGAATTTTTAATAATTAAGCATCAAAGTTGGTACAGTTTGCGATTTGAAGGGGGAAAACCGCTATGGGTACCATATTGGAGGCCCTATAACTTCATCAAATCAAAAAGTTTGTTCAAAAAAACACTATTACCACATACTAGATGTGCTATAGTCTATCCACAGTGAATCACAGAAAAAGTTGTTGTGGGGATTTTTAATAATTAAGAATCAAAGTTGGTACAATTTGCTATGTGAAGGGAAAACCGCTATGGGTACCATATTGGAGGCCCTATAACTTGATCAAATCAAAAAGTTTGTTCAAAAAATCACTATTTCCATATACTAGATGTGCTATAGTCTATGTACAGTGAATCACAGAAAAAGTTGTTGTGGGGATTTTTAATAATTAAGAATCAAAGTTGGTACAGTTTGCTATGTGAAGGGAAAACCGCTATGGGTACCATATTGGAGGCCCTATAACTTGATCAAATCAAAATGTTTGTTCAGAGAAACACTATTACCACATACTAGATGGGCTATAGTCTATGTACAGTGAATTACAGAAAAAGTTGTTGTGGGAATTTTTAATAATTAAGCATCAAAGTTGGTACAGTTTGCGATTTAAAGGGAAAACCGCTATGGGTACCATATTGGAGGCCCTATAACTTGCTCAAATCAAAAAGTTTGTTCAGAAAAACACTATTACCACATACTAGATGGGCTATAGTCTATGTACAGTGAATTACAGAAAAAGTTGTTGTGGGAATTTTTAATAATTAAGCATCAAAGTTGGTACAGTTTGCGATTTGAAGGGGGAAACCCGCTATGCTTACTCCGCTGGCCTCCAACCCAGAATACTGCAGCTGAACACCGAAGGACTCACCTCCAACAAGATCAGCGTCATCGAGCAGCTGGCCTATACCACCAAGGCCCTCGTCATCCTCCTCCAGGAGACCCATTGCGTTTCAGCAGACAAGCTAGTATTACCAAATTTCACACTAGCTGGGTCTATCCTAAGCAGGAAACACGGCCTTGCCACGTTTGTCCATGAAAGGCTGAGCTGGACTCTCGCCGACCAATCTCCGGCTGACTCGGAGATTGAGTGGTTGTGCGTGGACGTTGCCGGTTTTAAAATCGTAAACGTCTACAAGCCTCCCCCCTCGCGATTCACGCCGGTGTCTGTCCCGGTGTTCCCCCACCCCTGTCTCTATGCTGGCGACTTTAACTGTCAGCATGAAGACTGGGGGTATAATACCAACACACTCAACGGAGAGAACCTGGCTGCCTGGGCAGCTAACAACTGCCTGGCCCTGTTATACGATCCAAAGGGTGCAGCCAGTTTTCTCTCCGGTCGCTGGAACACTGGGACGAATCCTGACGTGGCATTTGCGAGTGTCGGTGCAGACAACCGGCTCCCGGACAGACGAGTGCTCGGAAAGTTCCTGCGGTCCCAACATCGACCATCGCTGATAACCGTGCCTAAACTCGTGGACTCTATCCCGAGTGAGCCGGTGAAGCGATGGAATTTCCGTAAGGCCAATTGGAAACGCTTCCGCCCCCTCACTAACAAATCCACGTGGCGTCTCCCATCGCCTAATACCAACAACGTGGATGAGGCATACCGGGACTTCTGCGGCATGTTAGTGAAAGCGGCCAAGAAATCCATCCCACGCGGACGTCGCAATAGCTACAAACCGTGCTGGGATGCGGAGTGCGAGAACCTCTACCACGTTTTCCTTCGAGCTCCTGCCGGAACCGAGTCAAACAGGGCTGCTACAGCCCTGTTGTCAAGACTCGGCCGGAGGAGACAAGAGCGCTGGGAGGAGGCTGTCAATTCCATCGACTTCTCGCACTCCAGCCGCAAGGCATGGAGTATCCTGAACAACCTCACTGGCAGGTCAAGACACTCCCCTCGTCACTGCCCCATTTCTGCAAATAAAATCGCATCACAATTTGTGAAAAATGGGGTATACGAGAGTAAAGACCGCGAGTCATCACGACTCGTGGCAAAAGAAGTGTCTGACCTCTGGAGGGCCCCAACATCTAGCAGCGATAACATCTCCGGTGAATTTACACCGGAGGAGTTCGCTGCCGCCCTCCAGCACCTAAAGCCAGGAAAAGCTCCGGGCCCTGATTCCATCTGCCCGGAGCTTATACTGCATGCCGCACCTGCCCTGAAGTCCTGGTTAAGAGCTTTCCTCTCTTCCTGCTTGCGCCAACTCAAGATCCCCAAAATCTGGAGAAGAGCCCTAGTTGTCGCGATCCCTAAACCGAATAAGCCTGAAGGGGATACTAAGAGCTACCGTCCCATCTCCTTGCTCTGCATCCCCTTCAAGATCCTCGAGCGTCTTATCTACGCCCGCGTCGAACCGATCGTCGACCCGCTGCTCCCTCGGGAGCAGGCCGGGTTCCGACGCGGGAGATCGACCGTAGACCAAGTCACTTTGATGACTCAAGACATCGAGGACAGCTTTTCGTTCAAGAAGAAGGCCGGAGCCGTTTTTGTCGATCTGACGGCTGCCTATGATACCGTATGGCACCGCGGCCTCACCTGCAAGCTGCTCCGCTTGCTGCCGGACAGGCACATGGTCAGTATGATCCTGGAGCTTGTCCGAAATCGCAGCTTTAACCTCACCACTGGTAGCGGACAGCAAAGCAGGTTACGACGCCTCAAGAACGGCGTCCCCCAGGGATCTGTCCTGGCCCCCCTCCTCTATAATATCTACACCTATGACTTGCCTGATACAGTCTCGCGGAAGTATGCCTATGCGGATGACCTCGCGTTGGTGTACTCCGCTGGAGACTGGCAGTCATTGGAGGGGACTTTGAGCCAGGACATGCAGACACTAGTGGCATACCTCCGGAAATGGAGGTTGAAGCTCAGCGAGGCAAAGACGGTGTCGGCGGCCTTCCATCTTAACAACAGGGAGGCTAAACGTGAGCTCCGAATATATATTGGCGGAACACCCCTGCCATGCTGCGCTGAGCCAATTTACCTCGGCGTGACATTGGACAGGTCGCTCACGTTTTGCCGACACCTTGAGTCACTGCGCAAGAAGTTAACATCTCGTGTGGCATTGATGAGGCGACTTGTCGGGTCAGGCTGGGGCGCCGACGCAAGAACATTGCGTACGGCAGCCCTGGCCCTTGTTTACTCGACTAGTGAGTACTGCGCACCGGTATGGTGTCGCAGTGCCCACACCCGCCTCATCGATACGCCCATTAACGAAGCCTTGCGCATCGTGACAGGATGCCTGCGTCCCACTCCCGTGGACAATCTTTCCATTCTTGCAGGCATCCTTCGCCGCGCGGGAGCCACAGCACGTCTCGCGTGCCGGGCCGTGGAGCCAAACCATCTGCTCCACGAAAGGCTCGCTGTAATTGCTGAGCCTCCCCGGCGCCTTAAGTCGAGACACCCATTTGTGCCTGCCGCACAGGAATTCCTGCAGCAATGCAGTGATCTTAACATCAGTGCGGCACGGTGGGCGGATTACATCTGGAGCACGGAGTGGGAGGAGAACACCTCTAGACTCCGTGACTTCATCCCAGACGTCGGTTTTCCCCCTATTGGGGTGGACCTGCCTAGACTGGCATGGGTGAGGCTTAACCGCCTCCGGACCGGCGTTGGGCGCTTCCGCTCATCGATGCACAGATGGGGCTTGGCTTCTTGCGCAGCCTGCGAGTGTGGCGCGGAGGAACAAACCGCAGACCATGTCATCCTGGACTGCCCGATTTATCGGGCACCCAATGGGATGCATGGTCTGTCGGTTCTGGATGATGACACGGTGACGTGGCTACTGGAGGTGTGCCCCGAAATATAGTCCGGGTGAACCCCCCCGGGCTCGGGGTGGTAAAAGGATAGCCCCTCGGCCCCGAGCCTGGGGATGTGGAACAATGAAGATCCTACCCAAACGCAGAAGCACACAATAACGAAGTTATGGTTCAATGCGCCTCATGTGCAATCTGGTACCATCCAAACTGTACCCCAGTACCAGATTCTGCCCTAGAAGAAACCCTGGAGGAGTGGAACTGCAGCAGCTGCACAAGGTTTTGATAAAAAAATTACGTAACTGAACAGAAAACCCATCATGTGGGCCATTTTTATTTTGGTTGAGGTACAGTGTGTAATAAAGGGAAAAGAGTGTATTAAGCAATGGTTGTGTGGTGAACACTAGGGGTAACAAATTCACTCCGGAACTGTGGGTGGGGTTAGGGGGATATATAAGTGCGTTGCACAGGAAGTATTGTCGTTGATGCTACATTCAAGTTGTACCTGTCGGTTTTAGTGTGTGTTGTTTTTAGCTAATAAAGTGAAGTATCCGTGAAGTTGCCTCTGTCCTCCGTCCTCTGGCACTACACTGGTGACCTCGACGTCGGTTTTTGTTAAAGTTAAGTGTACGAAGACCGCGCCTACGCTAAGCTAGCCGCGCTAACGTGAAGCTAACAGCGCTGATGCTAAGCTAACTATGGCTACGAATGCCATTGCGCTTAAACTGCCGGAGTTCTGGGAATCGTCAGCTGCAGCATGGTTCTCGACGGTAGAGGCACAGTTTGAGATCCGGAAGATCACCGATGACAACACACGGTACTACTACGTTCTAGCAGCACTGGGAAGTTCCGTGGCCTCCAGACTAGTAGGCCTCCTCACAGACCCCCCTGACGCAGATAAATATGTGACTCTCAAGGCTCTGCTGCTTAAGACTTTTGAACTGTCTACTGCCGAGAGAGCTCATCGGTTGTTTGCTATCGAAGGCCTGGGGGATAGTAAACTGTCTGTGCTTATGGAGAAAATGTTGAACCTACTGGGTAAGGAGAAACCCTGTTTCCTGTTTATGGAACTATTCCTGCGCAACATGCCAGCCCGGGTC
Organism: Synaphobranchus kaupii; assembly: GCA_029718625.1. Taxonomy (NCBI): domain Eukaryota; kingdom Metazoa; phylum Chordata; class Actinopteri; order Anguilliformes; family Synaphobranchidae; genus Synaphobranchus; species Synaphobranchus kaupii. The sequence goes on along the minus strand of CM056388.1, from coordinate 12,419,100 downwards.
CAGGTAACGCTGGCCAACACCACCATCACAGAGCCCCGCGCCCTTGCCGAAGAGGCGGACCGGTTCTTCCTGGCTACTCAGCGCTCGTCCCCAGACCTGCTAGCTCCCACCGTCAGCGTCCCACCGCCAGCCTATCGCACAGGGACCAGGGACAAGGCCACGCCTCCTGACCAGCGTGGAGCTACAGCGGGCCTCTGCTTCTACCACGCCAAATTCGGCGCCAGAGCTAAGCAGTGCCGTTCCCCCTGCGACTTCAAACCGGCGGGAAACGGGAAGGCCAGCGCTCAGTAGTGGCCCTGAGCGCTGGCGACACCAGCAGGCTGCTTTTCATCCGCGATACCATCTCCAACCGCAGGTTCCTCTGTGACACAGGTGCGCAGAGGAGCGTTATCCCCGCTTCAGAGATGGACACCATGAGTGGGGAGCAAGGGCCGCAGTTGGCGACCACTGACGGCAGCCCCATCCACTCCTACGGCATGCGGTCAGTGGAGTTATGTTTCGGGGGTCAACGGTTTGTTTGGGACTTTGTCATTGCGTCCATCGCTTTCCCCCTGCTCGGTGCAGACTTTCTGTGCGCCCATGGACTATTAGTGGACATGATGAACAACCGCCTGGTCGACGCACAGACTTTCACCTCCTTCGCATGCACCCGCGGGGAGGCCGTCTATAGCGGGCTGTCTAGCTCACTCTCGGAGGAGAACCAGTACCTTCGTCTATTGGCCGAATTCCCTGACCTCACCCAGCCCACCTTCTCTGCGCCCACCTCGAAACACGGGGTGGAGCACCACATCGACACTAAGGGGCCCCCGGTCTACGCCAGGGCCAGGCGCCTCGACCCCGTCAAGCTGGCCGTCGCCGAGGCGGAGTTCGCGCATATGGAGCAGGTGGGCATCGTCCGCCGCTTGGACAGCCCTTGGGCTTCACCCCTCCACATCGTCGCCAAGCCTGGTGGCGGGTGGCGGCCATGCGGGGACTACCGCCGCCTCAACGATGCGACCACGCCCGACCGCTACCCAGTCCCACACATTCAGGACTTTTCAGTACACCTGTCGGGTAAGCGGGTTTTCTCTAAAGTGGACCTGGTGCGCGGGTACCGTTAGGTGCCTGTGCATCCCCCGGACATCCCCAAGACGGCGGTCATTACACCCTTTGGACTTTTCGAGTTTCTGAGGATGCCGTTTGGACTGAGAAACTCTGCTCAGTCTTTTCAGCGGCTGATGGACTCTGTGCTTCGGGACCTCCCCTTCATCTTTGTCTACCTGGATGACATTCTCATCGCTAGCGCCACCGAGGGGGAGCACCTGTCTCATCTCCGGGCCCTCTTCGCGCGGCTCAGCCCGCACAGCCTGATCGTCAACTGGGCGAAGTGTCTGTTCAGGCTGGACACCATCGACTTCCTCGGACACCGCGTCATGTGTGAGGGGGCTGCCCCCCTCCCCTCGAAGGTGGAAGTGGTCGCTGCCTTCCCACGCCCCCTCACAGTCCGGTCGCTGAGGGAGTTCATTGGGATGGTGACCTTCTACCATCGCTTCATCCCTCGGGCCGCTCACGTCCTGCAACCACTGTACGGGGCTCTAAAGGGCAAGACCCCCAACCAGACTATCGAGTGGACCGCGGAGCGGGAGGGGGCCTTTAAAGACACCAAAGCTGCGCTGGCCCAGGCAGCCATGTTGGCCCACCCCTCGCACACAGCGCCCATAGCCATCACCACTGACGCTTCCGACTACGCCGTTGGTGCGGTGTATGAACAATGGGTGGGAGGTGCCTGGCAGCCCCTCGCCTTCTTCAGCCGCCAGCTGTCACCCGGCGAGCGCAAGTACAGCACCTTTGACAGGGAGCTCCTCGGTCTGTGGCTCGCCATCAGACACTTCCGGTTTTTACTGGAGGGCCGCAACTTTACTGCCTTTGTGGACCATAAGCCCCTCACATTCGCTATGTCCAAAGCAGCGGAACCGTGGTCCACCCGCCAGCAGCGGCAGCTCTCCTTCATCTCTGAATTCACCACGGACATCCAGCATGTGGCGGGTAAGGCCAACCTGGTTGCTGACTGCCTCTCCAGAGCGGAGTGGTCCAGCTGGTCTTGGACTACTCTCGCATGGCCGCGGACCAGGCCACCGACCCCAGCATCCAGACCCTCAAATCGGCGGATACAGGGCTGCACCTGGAGGCGGTAGCTTTCGGCGACTCGGGGGCCACGCTCCTGTGTGACATTTCCTCAGGTCCACCTCGGCCGGTGGTTCCTGTCAGCTGGAGGCACCCCGTGTTCGAGGCGGTGCATGGTCTGTCTCACCCGGGCAGGAAGCCGTCGGTGCGGCTAGTGGCGGCGAAGTTTGTGTGGCACGGGCTCAAAAAGGATGTGAGAGCCTGGGTCGACGCGTGCACAGCCTGCCAGCGCACCAAGGTCCACCGCCATATCAAAGCACCCCTGGAGCGTTTCTCCGTGCCCGAGCGGAGGTTCGACCAAGTGCACGTCGACCTGGTGGGTCCCCTGCCTCCATCCCACAGCTACACCTACCTCTTCACCATGGTGGACAGGACAACCCGCTGGCTAGAGGCGGTCCCCCTCTCCTCGATGACGGCCGCTGACCTGGCCCGGGCGTTCATCGGGACGTGGGTTGTCCGGTTTGGCACTCCATCTGACCTCTCCTCTGACCGTGGCCCGCAGTTCACTTCGGAGCTGTGGAGCACCGTGGCGGAGGGCTTGGGGGTTAAACTCCACCGTACCACCGCCTACCACCCCCAGGCCAACGGCCTGTGCGAACGTTTCCATCGGTCCATGAAGGCCGCCCTCCGAGCCAACCTGACGGACGGCAACTGGCTCGACAAACTTCCGTGGGTCACGCTCGGACTCCGGACGGCCCCCAAGGAAGACCTCCAGTCCTCCTCGGCCGAGCTGGTCTACGGGCAGCCGCTGCGGGTCCCCGGGGAGTTCATACCCAACACGACGGACCCCTGGTTTGCTGTGGCACAACGTGCCTCCCTGCTGGACAGCACCAAGGTCTTCGCCCCTGTCCCCACGACTCAGCATGGCGTCCCTGCATCCCAGGTGCCCCCAGGCCTGCGGTCGGCGGGTTATGTATTCATCCGCCGCGACGCGCACCGCAGCCCACTGTACGACGGCCCGTTTCGGGTCCTGGAGCACGGGGCCAAGCACCTGGTAGTGGACATCGGCGGTAAGCCTGAGCATGTTTCGGTGGACCGCGTTGAACCCGCACACCTGGACTTGGATCAACCAGTGGACTTGGCCATGCCTCCTCGCCGGGGCCGCCCCCCGGGCCAGCCTCCTCCCTCCCCCCTCACTTCCCCCCCCCCCGTCTCCGTTGCCCCCCGCCCCGTCCAACAGGAGGAGACCGTTTGCACTCCTGCTGTTTTCCCCGCCCCTCCTCCCGGAGTCGTTGCGGCCGGGCCATCCGCCCTCCATGCCACGTTGATTTTGTTTATTAGGGCGAATTCTGGGGGGGCTCATGTGGTGAACACTAGGGGTAACAAATTCACCCCGGAACTGTGGGTGGGGTTAGGGGGATATATAAGTGCGTTGCACAGGAAGTATTGTCATTGCTGCTACATTCAAGTTGTACCTGTCGGTTTTAGTGTGTGTTGTTTTTAGCTAATAAAGTGAAGTATCCGTGAAGTTGCCTCTGTCCTCCGTCCTCCAGCACTACAGTTGCATGTTTTGTTTTTGTAATTTTTTGAATGCTTTTTGGTGGTACACTTACCAGTTTTCTTTTGTACAAAGTAAAGGTACCAATTTTGATTACACTAGGACACACCTATCACATGCTAGTAGTGCTGTTTTGAAAACACCTCTGTTGGTGTAACATTGTGGTAACATTAACTGAAAAGTGGTACCCAGTTTCTACCTGTAAACAGCAATAGGTACCAATATTGATGCTCATTTATTATGGGATTACCTTTTGATTTGGTGTTATAGTATCTCCAATATGGTACCCATAGCGGTTTTCCCCCTTAAAATCGCAAACTGTACCAACTTTGATTCTTAATTATTAAAAATCCCCACAACAACTTTTTCTGTGATTCACTGTACATAGACTATAGCACATCTAGTATATGGTAATAGTGTTTTTCTGAACAAACTTTTTGATTTGATCAAGTTATAGGGCCTCCAATATGGTACCCATAGCGGTTTTCCCTTCACATAGCAAACTGTACCAACTTTGATTCTTAATTATTAAAAATCCCCACAACAACTTTTTCTGTGATTCACTGTACATAGACTATAGTACATCTAGTATATGGTAATAGTGTTTTTCTGAACAAACTTTTTGATTTGATCAAGTTATAGGGCCTCCAATATGGTACCCATAGCGGTTTTCCCTTCAAATCGCAAACTGTACCAACTTTGATGCTTAATTATTAAAAATCCCCACAACAACTTTTTCTGTGATTCACTGTGGAGAGACTATAGCACATCTAGTATATGGTAATAGTGTTTTTCTGAACAAACTTTTTGATTTGATCAAGTTATAGGGCCTCCAATATGGTACCCATAGCGGTTTTCCCTTCAAATCGCAAACTGTACCAACTTTGATGCTTAATTATTAAAAATCCCCACAACAACTTTTTCTGTGATTCACTGTGGAGAGACTATAGCACATCTAGTATATGGTAATAGTGTTCTTCTGAACAAACTGTTTGATTTGATCAAGTTATAGGGCCTCCAATATGGTACCCATAGCGGTTTTCCCTTCAAATCGCAAACTGTACCAACTTTGATGCTTAATTATTAAAAATTCCCACAACAACTTTTTCTGTGATTCACTGTGGATAGACTATAGCACATCTAGTATATGGTAATAGTGTTTTTTTTAACAAACTTTTTGATTTGATCAAGTTATAGGGCCTCCAATATGGTACCCATAGCGGTTTTCCCTTCACATAGCAAACTGTACCAACTTTGATTCTTAATTATTAAAAATCCCCACAACAACTTTTTCTGTGATTCACTGTGGAGAGACTATAGCACATCTAGTATATGGTAATCGTGTTTTTCTGAACAAACTTTTTGATTTGATCAAGTTATAGGGCCTCCAATGTGGTACCCATAGCGGTTTTCCCTTCAAATCGCAAACTGTACCAAATTTGATGCTTAATTATTAAAAATCCCCACAACAACCTTTTCTGTGATTCACTGTGGAGAGACTATAGCACATCTAGTATATGGTAATAGTGTTTTTTTGAACAAACTTTTTGATTTGATCAAGTTATAGGGCCTCCAATAAGGTACCCATAGCGGTTTTCCCTTCAAATCGCAAACTGTACCAACTTTGATGCTTAATTATTAAAAATTCCCACAACACCTTTTTCTGTGATTCACTGTACATAGACTATAGCACATCTAGTATATGGTAATAGTGTTTTTCTGAACAAACTTTTTGATTTGATCAAGTTATAGGGCCTCCAATATGGTACCCATAGCGGTTTTCCCTTCAAATCGCAAACTGTACCAACTTTGATGCTTAATTATTAAAAATCCCCACAACAACTTTTTCTGTGATTCACTGTACATAGACTATAGCACATCTAGTATATGGTATTAGTGTTTTTCTGAACAAACTTTTTGAGTTGATCAAGTTATAGGGCCTCCAATATGGTACCCATAGCGGTTTTCCCTTCAAATCGCAAACTGTACCAACTTTGATGCTTAATTATTAAAAATCCCCACAACAACTTTTTCTGTGATTCACTGTGGAGAGACTATAGCACATCTAGTATATGGTAATAGTGTTCTTCTGAACAAACTGTTTGATTTGATCAAGTTATAGGGCCTCCAATATGGTACCCATAGCGGTTTTCCCTTCAAATCGCAAACTGTACCAACTTTGATGCTTAATTATTAAAAATTCCCACAACAACTTTTTCTGTGATTCACTGTACATAGACTATAGCACATCTAGTATATGGTAATAGTGTTTTTCTGAACAAACTTTTTGATTTGATCAAGTTATAGGGCCTCCAATATGGTACCCATAGCGGTTTTCCCTTCAAATCGCAAACTGTACCAACTTTGATGCTTAATTATTAAAAATCCCCACAACAACTTTTTCTGTGATTCACTGTGGATAGACTATAGCACATCTAGTATATGGTAATAGTGTTTTTTTTAACAAACTTTTTGATTTGATCAAGTTATAGGGCCTCCAATATGGTACCCATAGCGGTTTTCCCTTCACATAGCAAACTGTACCAACTTTGATTCTTAATTATTAAAAATCCCCACAACAACTTTTTCTGTGATTCACTGTGGAGAGACTATAGCACATCTAGTATATGGTAATCGTGTTTTTCTGAACAAACTTTTTGATTTGATCAAGTTATAGGGCCTCCAATGTGGTACCCATAGCGGTTTTCCCTTCAAATCGCAAACTGTACCAAATTTGATGCTTAATTATTAAAAATCCCCACAACAACCTTTTCTGTGATTCACTGTGGAGAGACTATAGCACATCTAGTATATGGTAATAGTGTTTTTTTGAACAAACTTTTTGATTTGATCAAGTTATAGGGCCTCCAATAAGGTACCCATAGCGGTTTTCCCTTCAAATCGCAAACTGTACCAACTTTGATGCTTAATTATTAAAAATTCCCACAACACCTTTTTCTGTGATTCACTGTACATAGACTATAGCACATCTAGTATATGGTAATAGTGTTTTTCTGAACAAACTTTTTGATTTGATCAAGTTATAGGGCCTCCAATATGGTACCCATAGCGGTTTTCCCTTCAAATCGCAAACTGTACCAACTTTGATGCTTAATTATTAAAAATCCCCACAACAACTTTTTCTGTGATTCACTGTACATAGACTATAGCACATCTAGTATATGGTATTAGTGTTTTTCTGAACAAACTTTTTGAGTTGATCAAGTTATAGGGCCTCCAATATGGTACCCATAGCGGTTTTCCCTTCAAATCGCAAACTGTACCAACTTTGATGCTTAATTATTAAAAATCCCCACAACAACTTTTTCTGTGATTCACTGTGGAGAGACTATAGCACATCTAGTATATGGTAATAGTGTTCTTCTGAACAAACTGTTTGATTTGATCAAGTTATAGGGCCTCCAATATGGTACCCATAGCGGTTTTCCCTTCAAATCGCAAACTGTACCAACTTTGATGCTTAATTATTAAAAATTCCCACAACAACTTTTTCTGTGATTCACTGTACATAGACTATAGCACATCTAGTATATGGTAATAGTGTTTTTCTGAACAAACTTTTTGATTTGATCAAGTTATAGGGCCTCCAATATGGTACCCATAGCGGTTTTCCCTTCAAATCGCAAACTGTACCAACTTTGATGCTTAATTATTAAAAATCCCCACAACAACTTTTTCTGTGATTCACTGTGGAGAGACTATAGCACATCTAGTATATGGTAATAGTGTTCTTCTGAACAAACTTTTTGATTTGATCAAGTTATAGGGCCTCCAATATGGTACCCATAGCGGTTTTCCCTTCAAATCGCAAACTGTACCAACTTTGATGCTTAATTATTAAACATCCTCACAACAACTTTTTCTGTGATTCACTGTACATAGACTATAGCACATCTAGTATATGGTAATAGTGTTTTTCTGAACAAACTTTTTGATTTGATCAAGTTATAGGGCCTCCAATATGGTACCCATAGCGGTTTTCCCTTCAAATCGCAAACTGTACCAACTTTGATGCTTAATTATTAAAAATCCCCACAACAACTTTTTCTGTGATTCACTGTACATAGACTATAGCACATCTAGTATATGGTAATAGTGTTTTTCTGAACAAACTTTTTGATTTGATCAAGTTATAGGGCCTCCAATATGGTACCCATAGCGGTTTTCCCTTCAAATCGCAAACTGTACCAACTTTGATGCTTAATTATTAAAAATTCCCACAACAACTTTTTCTGTGATTCACTGTGGATAGACTATAGCACATCTAGTATATGGTAATAGTGTTTTTTTTAACAAACTTTTTGATTTGATCAAGTTATAGGGCCTCCAATATGGTACCCATAGCGGTTTTCCCTTCACATAGCAAACTGTACCAACTTTGATTCTTAATTATTAAAAATCCCCACAACAACTTTTTCTGTGATTCACTGTGGAGAGACTATAGCACATCTAGTATATGGTAATCGTGTTTTTCTGAACAAACTTTTTGATTTGATCAAGTTATAGGGCCTCCAATGTGGTACCCATAGCGGTTTTCCCTTCAAATCGCAAACTGTACCAAATTTGATGCTTAATTATTAAAAATCCCCACAACAACCTTTTCTGTGATTCACTGTGGAGAGACTATAGCACATCTAGTATATGGTAATAGTGTTTTTTTGAACAAACTTTTTGATTTGATCAAGTTATAGGGCCTCCAATAAGGTACCCATAGCGGTTTTCCCTTCAAATCGCAAACTGTACCAACTTTGATGCTTAATTATTAAAAATTCCCACAACACCTTTTTCTGTGATTCACTGTACATAGACTATAGCACATCTAGTATATGGTAATAGTGTTTTTCTGAACAAACTTTTTGATTTGATCAAGTTATAGGGCCTCCAATATGGTACCCATAGCGGTTTTCCCTTCAAATCGCAAACTGTACCAACTTTGATGCTTAATTATTAAAAATCCCCACAACAACTTTTTCTGTGATTCACTGTACATAGACTATAGCACATCTAGTATATGGTATTAGTGTTTTTCTGAACAAACTTTTTGAGTTGATCAAGTTATAGGGCCTCCAATATGGTACCCATAGCGGTTTTCCCTTCAAATCGCAAACTGTACCAACTTTGATGCTTAATTATTAAAAATCCCCACAACAACTTTTTCTGTGATTCACTGTGGAGAGACTATAGCACATCTAGTATATGGTAATAGTGTTCTTCTGAACAAACTTTTTGATTTGATCAAGTTATAGGGCCTCCAATATGGTACCCATAGCGGTTTTCCCTTCAAATCGCAAACTGTACCAACTTTGATGCTTAATTATTAAAAATCCCCACAACAACCTTTTCTGTGATTCACTGTGGAGAGACTATAGCACATCTAGTATATGGTAATAGTGTTTTTTTGAACAAACTTTTTGATTTGATCAAGTTATAGGGCCTCCAATAAGGTACCCATAGCGGTTTTCCCTTCAAATCGCAAACTGTACCAACTTTGATGCTTAATTATTAAAAATTCCCACAACAACTTTTTCTGTGATTCACTGTACATAGACTATAGCACATCTAGTATATGGTAATAGTGTTTTTCTGAACAAACTTTTTGATTTGATCAAGTTATAGGGCCTCCAATATGGTACCCATAGCGGTTTTCCCTTCAAATCGCAAACTGTACCAACTTTGATGCTTAATTATTAAAAATCCCCACAACAACTTTTTCTGTGATTCACTGTACATAGACTATAGCACATCTAGTATATGGTATTAGTGTTTTTCTGAACAAACTTTTTGAGTTGATCAAGTTATAGGGCCTCCAATATGGTACCCATAGCGGTTTTCCCTTCAAATCGCAAACTGTACCAACTTTGATGCTTAATTATTAAAAATCCCCACAACAACTTTTTCTGTGATTCACTGTGGAGAGACTATAGCACATCTAGTATATGGTAATAGTGTTCTTCTGAACAAACTTTTTGATTTGATCAAGTTATAGGGCCTCCAATATGGTACCCATAGCGGTTTTCCCTTCAAATCGCAAACTGTACCAACTTTGATGCTTAATTATTAAAAATCCCCACAACAACTTTTTCTGTGATTCACTGTGGAGAGACTATAGCACATCTAGTATATGGTAATAGTGTTTTTCTGAACAAACTTTTTGATTTGATCACGTTATAGGGCCTCCAATATGGTACCCATAGCGGTTTTCCCTTCACATCGCAAACTGTACCCACTTTGATGCTTAATTATTAAAAATCCCCACAACAACTTTTTCTGTGATTCACTGTGGAGAGACTATAGCACATCTAGTATATGGTAATCGTGTTTTTCTGAACAAACTTTTTGATTTGATCAAGTTATAGGGCCTCCAATGTGGTACCCATAGCGGTTTTCCCTTCAAATCGCAAACTGTACCAAATTTGATGCTTAATTATTAAAAATCCCCACAACAACCTTTTCTGTGATTCACTGTGGAGAGACTATAGCACATCTAGTATATGGTAATAGTGTTTTTTTGAACAAACTTTTTGATTTGATCAAGTTATAGGGCCTCCAATAAGGTACCCATAGCGGTTTTCCCTTCACATAGCAAACTGTACCAATTTTGATTCTTAATTATTAAAAATCCCCACAACAACTTTTTCTGTGATTCACTGTACATAGACTATAGCACATCTAGTATATGGTAATAGTGTTTTTCTGAACAAACTTTTTGATTTGATCAAGTTATAGGGCCTCCAATATGGTACCCATAGCGGTTTTCCCTTCAAATCGCAAACTGTACCAACTTTGATGCTTAATTATTAAAAATCCCCACAACAACTTTTTCTGTGATTCACTGTACATAGACTATAGCACATCTAGTATATGGTAATAGTGTTTTTCTGAACAAACTTTTTGATTTGATCAAGTTATAGGGCCTCCAATATGGTACCCATAGCGGTTTTCCCTTCAAATCGCAAACTGTACCAACTTTGATGCTTAATTATTAAAAATCCCCACAACAACTTTTTCTGTGATTCACTGTACATAGACTATAGCACATCTAGTATATGGTAATAGTGTTTTTCTGAACAAACTTTTTGATTTGATCAAGTTATAGGGCCTCCAATATGGTACCCATAGCGGTTTTCCCTTCAAATCGCAAACTGTACCAACTTTGATGCTTAATTATTAAAAATCCCCACAACAACTTTTTCTGTGATTCACTGTGGAGAGACTATAGCACATCTAGTATATGGTAATAGTGTTCTTCTGAACAAACTTTTTGATTTGATCAAGTTATAGGGCCTCCAATATGGTACCCATAGCGGTTTTCCCTTCACATAGCAAACTGTACCAACTTTGATTCTTAATTATTAAAAATCCCCACAACAACTTTTTCTGTGATTCACTGTACATAGACTATAGCACATCTAGTATATGGTAATAGTGTTTTTCTGAACAAACTTTTTGATTTGATCAAGTTATAGGGCCTCCAATATGGTACCCATAGCGGTTTTCCCTTCAAATCGCAAACTGTACCAACTTTGATGCTTAATTATTAAAAATCCCCAACAAAACTTTTTCTGTGATTCACTGTGGAGAGACTATAGCACATCTAGTATATGGTAATAGTGTTTTTCTGAACAAACTTTTTGATTTGATCAAGTTATAGGGCCTCCAATATGGTACCCATAGCGGTTTTCCCTTCAAATCGCAAACTGTACCAACTTTGATGCTTAATTATTAAAAATCCCCACAACAACTTTTTCTGTGATTCACTGTGGAGAGACTATAGCACATCTAGTATGTGGTAATAGTGTTTTTCTGAACAAACTTTTTGATTTGATCAAGTTATAGGGCCTCCAATATGGTACCCATAGCGGTTTTCCCTTCACATCGCAAACTGTACCAACTTTGATGCTTAATTATTAAAAATCCCCACAACAACTTTTTCTGTGATTCACTGTGGAGAGACTATAGCACATCTAGTATATGGTAATAGTGTTTTTCTGAACAAACTTTTTGATTTGATCAAGTTATAGGGCCTCCAATATGGTACCCATAGCGGTTTTCCCTTCAAATCGCAAACTGTACCAACTTTGATGCTTAATTATTAAAAATCCCCACAACAACTTTTTCTGTAATTCACTGTACATAGACTATAGCACATCTAGTATATGGTGATACTGTTTTGTTGAACAAACTTTTTGATTTGATCAAGTTATAGGGCCTCCAATATGGTACCCATAGCGGTTTTCCCTTCACATAGCAAACTGTACCAACTTTGATTCTTAATTATTAAAAATCCCCACAACAACTTTTTCTGTGATTCACTGTACATATAGACTATAGCACATCTAGTACATGGTAATAGTGTTTTTTTGAACAAACTTTTTGATTTGATCAAGTTATAGGGCCTCCAATATGGTACCCATAGCGGTTTTCCCTTCAAATCGCAAACTGTACCAACTTTGATGCTTAATTATTAAAAATCCCCACAACAACTTTTTCTGTGATTCACTGTGGAGAGACTATAGCACATCTAGTATATGGTAATAGTGTTCTTCTGAACAAACTTTTTGATTTGATCAAGTTATAGGGCCTCCAATATGGTACCCATAGCGGTTTTCCCTTCACATAGCAAACTGTACCAACTTTGATGCTTAATTATTAAAAATCCCCACCATAAAATTTTCTGATATTCACTAGACATAAACTAGATTTATGTGTTGATTTGTACAATCCCTTTGATTTGTTGGAGTTAAATGCTTTAAAATATTAGTTTTCATATGTATCCTGCAATTCATACCAACACTGTTGCTCATGTATTACAAAACATCGTAGTAGCCTATATAGTTTCCTCGAAATTGTAATTGAAAGCATAATTGTGATAATTGTGTAAACGTTTAAAATTCTGCGAAATAAAGAAAAAAAGGCAAAAATTCTGCGTTGTACAATCCTCGCTGCTTCTCTCTGAGCAATTTCATTTACAGCTAACGCAGGGCACGTGACCGCGTTTCCGACGTAATCTCTAGTATATTTGCGAACGTATATTTTAAGCCGTGATAGCTTGACCGTCTTTTTCCGAACCCGTGATAGCTTGACCGCAGTCTAGCGATACCAAGTGTTTTATTTATCCCGTCATTTTTATATTTATTTCTTGAGGAAATTGAATGCGTATCCATTGCTGAAAATGTGAGAATTTAATGTAGCAAATAATTGTGTAGGATAGGAACTACTTCTCCTTCTACTTTCCCTCTGCCATAGAGGCACGCCTAGAGGCCCAAGAAACACAAGCAGCAGTCACAGTCACAGATGCTCATACAACGAGACGGCACCACCAGTGCTGCTCTGCTAATATAGCAATAATTTTTTTGTTTGGTCGATCATATCTCTTGTCACTGTATTGTTAGCATTGTATCTTAGATCATTGGAAAGCCTGATAATTTCCCTTTACAATGATGTCCCATTTGTAAGGATCATGCATTGTGGGATGAGCAGCACAGCTGATTATGTGGGTGGGGTCCCAAGTGAAATGTGCCAAATTTCCCTGCCAATGTCAAACAGTGTATTCTCCTGTTGGTATTGACTTTATTGTTTTGAGTTGTTTGGGGAATTGGATCCCACCCCACAGCAATGCGTGACCAGCATGAGGAGGAGGTGCCAGGCTGTTGTGGCTGCGTATGGTTCTTACACCCGTTACTGAGGCTCCTGACTGTTTGTTCAATGAATAAAGCGTAAAATTACCAATATGTCTTGTTTGTTCCTTGTTACTAATAGAGAGTTCAATCATCCAATCCCCCCAAACAACTCACTCTATATGTAGTGCATTATGGTGCTCTCTGTATGTAGTGCATTATGGTGCTCTCTGTATGTAGTGCATTTGCCACAAACAATTTGTTTTCCACAAAATGTTGCCAGTAGTGCAACAATGGCAGTTCCCACAAAACTAATTTGCATGTGAAAATATGAGCTTCCCACAAACCTGCGGCAACAATGCAAATTTGCCAGACGGCCTATATTTTTGTAAAGGAAGTCTTTATGTGTTAGTCCTGATGCAAAGGCTTTCAAATATAAAAAAATATAAAGTCCACATTTACCAATTTTCACTGTAGAAATCACAAAGATCTCCCATTTTTAATGAACACGAGGACTTTTAAAAGTATCGGATCGATATCGGGATACTAGCCTTGGTACTACTTGGTATAGTATCGAAAAGAAAATTTGTGATAACTCCCATCAATACTACATATGCATTTCATTAGAGAGAGCTACAGGGAGAGCAGGTTTAGAAAGTGTTTAAATTGGCCAAATACCAGAATAACCACACAGGAATTAAAATTTCACACGCTGCCCCATGTTATGTACAGTGAGCACCGTAATTCATTGGACAGTGACACATTTTTTGCTATTTTGGTTCTGTACTCTAGCACTTTGAGTTTGAAAGGATACAAGTGATACTATAACCTCTGCATTTGAATGGATCTCTATGGGAATTGGGGGGTGGGACTAGATTTAGCTGTAAATTACACTGGAACAGTATGGAACACATGGTTGGCAAAATGGCTGTAAGTCATCAAGGGTCTGACGTAGATATGGATGGATAACTTCGAGGGTTTCTTTTTTTTTGTCAGGAGAAGCAACCCTTAAAGTGATCCATCCATATCTACTGCATCTCTGGCAGCAGAGTGATGATTTGAGGCTCGTTTGATACCTCAGACCCTTGATGACTTACAGCCATTTCGCCAACCATGTATTCCATACTGTTCCAGCATAATTTACAGCTAGATCTAGTGATCTTTGATGTTGTTGGGTCACAGACATCAGGAAGTCATGGCATGCAAAGGATATGCAACCAAATATTTAAAATGATTACTTTATTCTACATTGTTAAACTTTCAAATATTTTTTCATGCCCGAAAATGGGGGGGGACTATGTACAAAAGGTTCTATAATTTCTAAACAGTTCATCCGATATGGATGAAAATACACTCAAATTAAAGATGACAGTCTGCACTTGAACTTCATTGTATCCTTTCAAACTCAAAGTGCTAGAGTAAAGAACCAAAATAACAAAAATATATAACGTAGGGCTGCAGAATTAATCAAATTTTAATTGTGATTACAATTTTGACTTTCCACTATGGCTAAACAAGAATAATTGAGAATGGCAGTCTGTTTACAAATGAAAACTCTAACTTTACTGGACTTTCTCTGGTGTTCTATATCAAATAAAGCACTCCTATTTTACCTCCCTCACAGTAGAGGGTTAGAGTTAGAAATTATCGGCATTATTCTGTTCATTCAAAATGTTAAAGTGCAATAAAAGTACTATGTTCCGAAAACCAATAATGACTAATCATGTTAAATGATGGTGATCTCAATATTGACAAATAATCATGATTATAATTTTTGCGATAATCATGCAGTCCTACTATAACGTCAAAAATACGGAAGGCTTAAAGAAAATGAGTGCCAGAAGCCCCCCTGCAGCAGCTGACATTACCTCTGCGGTTATACTCATCTGCCTGCATTTTCAACGGCCTGTTCTCTGCTCTCTGATGTCCTCTTAGGTCGTCTTCCTCTTCTTCTGCCACTGTTAAGGGGACGGGTGTATTTATGGAGCCCTCCCAGCTGTTGACCACACCCCAAAAAGTGACGTCTGGTCTCAGTGGAGGTAAATGCATTTAATGAATAGCCTCTGTGAGTAATGAAGTCTGGTGGGCTCTCCTACATGGTGTTCCATTACACAGGAAAGATATACTGACAATAGTGTGTCTCATACTGTATCACGTCAGCAGATGAAAGGTTGATGTAGCTTTTGAGCCTTTAAATGTTTGTGTTTACAGTGTTCACAACAGTGTTTACATAATTACCTTCTAGGTTCATTTTTTGTTTAAACCACAGTTTGAAGCATCTGGAGTATTGCTTGACTTGTGTCAGTCATCTGCAATCATAACCCTTGTGTCAATCATGTTAATCGTCGTTTTATATTAGACCCCGTAGTGCTCAAACACTGGAAATTTCAGTCTTTGAAACGATGCAAACGGAAAACATTGGTATCCAAGTAACAAACCTGAAATGTCAGATCAGTGCAATGAAATCATGAATCAGGCCGCTTAATAACAAAAAAGGATCACTGATTTAGACGTCCAGACGTCCAACGTCCAGAGTTCATTTAGTTTAGTTTAGTTTATTTCAGTCATTTTCATCATATACGTGGTACAACTCAAATAGACATGTAAATAAATAATAATAAATAATAAACGGTGACAATCAAAAACAAAGCAAGTTTATACACTGACCGAAAACGTGTAGGCTGAAGCCTTAGCTTATTAAATACCGTTTTTACATTAATTATTTTGTGCAGATCCCTTTAGATTTATACATTGAAAATATATACGTATGTACAGTCAAGCCGGAAAGTCTGCACACCCCTTTCACCTTCTCCACATTTTATTACGTTACAGACTTATACTACAATAGATTGAGTTCATTTTTTGCCTCAAACATCTACACACATAGCCAATAATGACGAAGTGAAAACAGGTTTTTAGAAAAAGTGCACTTTTATTTTACTGACAAAAATAGGTTATTTAGGGGTTACATATCTGTACACACCCTTAGCCTAATACTTGGTTGCTGCACCTTTGGCAGTGATTACAGCTTCAAGGCGTGTTGGGAAAGAAGCTACAAGCTTGGCCACACTTGTTTCTGACATTTTTGCCCATTCCTTTTAGCTATCCTTGCAAGCTTCGTCAGGTTGGATGGGGAGCGTCGTGTACACAGCCATTTTCAGCTCTTTCCACAGATGTTCAATTGGATTCAGGTCTGAGCTCTGGCTGGGCCACTCAAGGACATGCACAGACTTTCTCCGAAGCCACTCCTTTGTTCTCTTGGCTGTGTGCTTCGGGTCGTTGTCATGTTGGAAGGTAAACCTTCACCCCAGTCTGAGGTCCAGAGCGCTCTGGAGCAGGTTTTCTTCAAGGATCTCGGTGTACTTAGTTGCATTCATCTTTTCCTCTATCAGGACTAGTCGCCCCGTTCCCGCTGCTGAAAAACATCCCCACATCATGATGCTGCCACCGCATGCTTCACTGTAGGGATGGTATTAGCCAGGTGATGAGTGGTGCCTGGTTTCCTCCAGACGTGGACGCTTGGTATTCAGGCCAAAAAGTTCAATTTTGGTTTCATCAGACCAGAGAATCTTGATTCTCATGGTTTGAGAGTCCTCTAGGTGCCTTTGGCAAACTCCAAGCGGGCTGTGATGTGCCTTTTACTAAGGAGGGGCTTCCGTCTGGCCACTCTACCATAAAGGCCTGATTGGTGTGCTGCCTGGATGGTTTATCTTCTGAAAGGTCCTGCTCACCTCCCTGGCCAAGGCCCGTCTTCCCCGATTGCTAGTTTGGCCGGGCCGGCCAGGTCTAGGAAGATTCTTGGTGGTTCCAAACTTCTTCCATTTACGAATGATGGTGGCCACTGTGCTCTTTGGGGACCTGTAAAGCTGCAGAGATTTTCCGTACCCTTCTCCAGATCTATGCCTTGACACAATCCTGTTTCTGAGGTCTGCAGATAATTCCTTTGACCCCATGGCTTGGAGTTTGCTCTGACATGCACTGTCAACTGTGGGACCTTATATAGGCAGGTGTTGGCAATCCCCAATCATGTCCAATCAATTGAATTTATCACAGGTGGACTCCATTAAGTTGTAGAAACATCTCAAACAGTATCAGTGGAAACAAAATGCACCTCAGCTCACTTTTGGGTGTCATATAAAAGGGTGTGCATACTTGTGTACATATCATATTTTACATTTAGATTTTTAATAAATTAGCATCAAATGTCTAAAAAACCTGTTTTCACTTTGTCATTATGGGCTATTTTGTGTAGAAATTTGAGACAAAAAATTAACTCAATCTATTGTAGAATATGTCTGTAACGTAATAAAACGTGAGAAGGTGGGGGTGTGCAGACTTTCCGGCTTGACTGTATTTATTTAATATATATATATGTATATTATATATACCCAAAAGTCCCAAACAAAAATTTTCTATACACACTTCATATATTATATATACCCACAATTCCTAAACAAAATCTCATATACACATTTCATATACACACTACCCAAAAGTAAGATGGCAGTAAGATGAAGAAACAAACCCAAATTATTTGAATGGACGTGGCCAAAAGCCAATTTTCCCTTTAACAACACCAAAATGCACGTGAAGTCAAAGAACAAGTGATAAAATCGTCCAAAATGGTTTCCCTTTAGTAAAACAGCCAGGAGGAACATTAAATATTTACATTTTTTGTGATTCATTTTCAGTTCTATAAGCTATGTAATGTGTGGGAAATGTACATGTGTCCATTTTCCCCGAAGAGATAATCCATGGAAACCCTAGGACAATTGGAATGGGCGGAAGCAGACGCTATTTGCACTTTGGGCATACTTACTAGTAGGCACCATTCTGCTCTCTGATGTTGTTCACGGTTATCCCTTACTGTATTTGTATGGTTTTATACTCTAGTATCGCCGCTAAAATACTTTAACTTTACAGTGCATTACCATTAAGTGCGGTGCATCATAGGCTTTTTTAAGATTAACTACAGTAACGTTCCATAGTTTTTGCAGTTGTAAACTGCTGTAAGATTTTAGGATTATCCCAATACCACTCAAGTCTCAACAGCTATTAACACCTTAGTGCAGAAGCCAAATTTGGTAAATTCTCACCTATTTAGGGGGTGTTCCATTTAAGACTTTATAACTCCAGATGAGCATCACAGAAACTTGGAAAATGGCTTAATTGAAACAAGACAGTTGTACAATTGACATTACTAACTTAGATTAGTTTATTTTCATAATTTAGGTCAAAATAAAGTGCCACAAATGCAAAGAAATCTTGCCAAAAATGGAAAAAAATTATGTTTTTCTTTAGTTTGCAATGAAATACTGAGAGGTACATACTGTATCTAAAACGGGTAAAATTATACATTTCCTGGATCATAGACTCCTTGTGCAGAAGTTTGAAAAATCTGAGGGTGATATGCCGAACTACTAAAGATCTGTCGCAAAATGTAGGCAGTGTACCCTGTTGTCCCTTAGTGTCTCCAAATCTATCCAAAATGGCTAAATTGTGCACTGATGTAAATCAATGTGAAAAACAGTCAAAATGCGAAAATAACAATATGAAACATACGGCACAACACTGTGGTGGAGTGGAAAAACTAACATACATATTTGACATATCACGAGCAGTAATACTTGCATATCGAGGAGGAAAATCTCCCACGTGCATATCCCTCAGGAATATACTCTGACAGAATCAATGGTAAGGTATCTATGGTATCGCCTTCTGATACACTCCCAAAATCCATGTAAGCAGGCGAGGATTTTCTTTAGCCATGTTGATGAGTTAGTAAATTAGTTATTAAAAAAAACTTACTTTAAAAAAACAGGAAAATAGGACAATTTGTCAGGAGAAACAACCCTTAAAGTGATCCATCCATATCTACTGCATATCTGGCAGCAGAGTGATGGTTTGAGGCTTGTTTGATACCTCAGACCCTTAATGACTTACAGCCATATCGCCAACCATGTATTTCATACTGTTCCATCATAATTTACAGCTAAATCTAGTCCCACCTCCCAATTCCCATAGAGATCCATTCAAATTCAGATAAGTTATAGTATCGCTTGTAGGAGTACCAAAAAATAAGATATCAAGAGTCTTTTGATATTACATTACATTACATTCATTTAGCAGACACTTTTATCCAAAGCGACGTACAATAAGTATAAGGTTAGAATATCAGTCAAGGTGGAGTCTGAAGAGGTGTGTCTTCAGGCCTCGACGGAATGCAGGGAGGGTTTGAGTAGAACGTAGGGGAATGGGAAGTTCATTCCACCACTGAGGAGCTAAGGTGGAAAAGCTCCGCAGTCGGGACGAGCGAGAGCCGTTGACACAGAGGGGGGGAAGTGCGAGTTGTTTTGGCATATTGTTGGGTCACAGGCATCAGGAAGTCATGGCATGCAAAGGATATGCGACCAAATATAAAAAAAATTACTTTATTGTACGTTATATTAAACTGTCCAATATTTTTTAATGCCCAAAAATGGGGGGGGGGATACTATGTACAAAAGGTTCTATAATTTCTAACTGGTTCATCCGATATGGATGAAAATACCCTCAAATTAAAGCTGGCAGTCTGTATGTCAACCTCGTTGATATTGATAGCTGAATGACGTGGTATAATTACACAAGAATTCCACATGTTTATTTTGCATTTGAGTGAGCAGGGCTTTTCACGGCTGTTTTGGCATACGATCGGGTTATTGTTGGCTTTATCTTGTTGCTATGACGGAATACAAATGTTTGGCGGTAAAAATATTTTTTTATGAACTCACACAGATGCTATTGTCCACTGTGTCGCACATGGGTAGGTATAGTTGCAGGTGAGAATGGGTGGACTAGCTACGCGACAAAAGTGACACTTAGAAACTCTGTATTCGGCGAGTTGTCACAAATTGTCTACTAATAAAGCTAAAACCTGTTGCACCCCGAGGATCGGGGGTTCGATCCCCGGTCCTACCAGATCCGAGTATGGCCAGTGCCTGAGGGAGCAGCAATTAGCCACTGCTCCCGGGGTGGAGGGAGGGACTCAAGGGCCCCGGGCGAGTTGGATTGCGGTCAGGAGCAAGAGGAGTCACGTCTTGAAGAGGACGTGGCGCCCTCCTTCCTACTACCGGCTGACGGGGTTCTGCAGCAGCAAATTCAAGCTGTTGCTACAGGGGGGGAATTCAACAGCATAGGGTCCAATTGGCTACTAAATTGGGAAAAATCTGAAAAATCCAAAACAAAAAAAAGAAGCTAAAACATGGAGTTTGTTGCTTCCACTCATAGTTTGGTTGCAAGAGAAATTAATATCAGAGTTGAGCAAATCTGGCCACTAGGGGGTCTGCTCAAAGGGGTTAATTATAGAATAGCGGCTTGAAGTGAGTGATTGAGAACTGATTCCAACCAAGCAGACTGGATTAGCAGTACAATAGGCCTACTGATTGGCAGACTGATTGATTTAGGGAACCAGAGAGTGGCTTCCTTAAATCACATTATTTTTCCCAGCAAAGAAGACATAGACTGAAAAGGGGTATTTGAAGCCATGCAGTTCACATAACAGCATTCAGATTAACTCTGCTGAATCCAGAGGAATGCATGTCCTGTAACTGCAGTTCCTGGAACTAAACATAATTTTCTCCAAGTTCAAGAGACGTCCTTTTTTCCTTACACTACTGTTAAAGTAGGCTATAACTGTATCTTACCATAAATGCCCTGCTAGTTGACGAACAGTAGCTAAATACGTATATGAGTGTGAAAGGACTGAAATATTAGCCTAAGTGACCCCTGCGAGTAAACAAGGATAAGACTGGCATGTTATATAGCCCATCAGAACAAAAACATGTTTTCAACGTACAAAAATGCCAAGTTAACGCATAGCTATAAAGCACTGTCTATGGGCTCACTGATAGCTCACACACATTAAACAAGCTCTATTCCAAAACAATGCTACCCATGCTTCTTAAATTAATGTAGCTTGCCCCTCTGTTTTTTCATCTTAGGCCTACTACATGAAAAGAATGGCAGATATACTTACCTCCCAATGCTGCCTCACGCTGCCTCACGCCCGGGTTTCCTCACCTGAGTCATGATTGGAAACTGCAGACACCTGTGCTGGATTTCCCAAGAGCATATGTATTGGCAGCATTCTCTAGGTTGGTTCACTTTCCTTTTGATGGTTTTGTTTTCCTTTTGGCTAACTTCAGGCACGTTGTCAGTTTTGCTGCTGTGCTGAAGTGCATTTTTAAACATTACCGTGGCGTTTGTTTCAGGTTGCATGCAGTGCTGACTGTACTGTAGTTTGTTGTAGTTGTCGCCGTGCTGTAAGGGTGTGCATTTGTCAAGTTGTTTTTCCATGTAGTTCCCCGTTTTAACTTTGCTTTGTGGAAGCGTATACACATCTTTTATACGTTGCTTTTGTTTATACAAATAGTTGACAAACTACTTAAAAGTTTGTTTTTTTGCTCTTGGGCGCAGCCATGTTGAAACAATCTAGGTTGTGATGCTCATCTCAGCTGCTCAATGTATTCCTGTAGGTAAATAGCTGACTTCCAATTAGCTCAATGATGTATCATGAGGAAAAAACAAAACAAAAAACGCAGTCGTTTTGTATCGCCCCGGGATGGTCTAATGAGTATTACTGAATGGCCTGGGCACACTGAGGCCCTGTAAATAAGGTACGCTTGATTCCACCACCTTGGGAGCTTTGCCCAAAGAATTAGTTTTGAGTGTGTTGATAAATCCCATCAAACATCCACACACAGGTACGTATGGTAAAAAAGGAGCAGAGACATGTATGTGTGTATATAAATGTATATATGGTGTATCTTTTTTGGGGGAGTTTATTGTGCATTTTGACTATGCAATTTTACTATACACTATGTTTTACTAGTGGCCTGAGTATATGTTTTCTCCTCTCTATATGCCATAAAGTATGACGGTTTACTTACCTGAGGATTCGATTATGGTATATTTATGTGGTTTACAATATAAAGTATACTTACAGGATTCACTGTACATATGCATTGTATTTACAGGGTTTAGCGTGTAATCACATGACCTGTCAGGTGACCCCTTTGGACAAGTATTTGTAAGGTGCGTCTCTGCTTTTGTATCGTATCTGAAGAAGGGCTTGCGCCCGAAACGTCACATGGTGGTATACCAATAAACGTCCATGGGAGCATTATCTAGTGTGCGGATAAACGTCCGTGGGAGCATTATCTAGTGTGTGGATAAACGTCCATGGGAGCATTATCTAGTGTGCGGATAAACGTCAATGGGAGCATTATCTAGTGTGTGGATAAACGTTCATGGGAGCATTATCTAGTGTGCAGATAAACGTCCATGGGAGCATTATCTAGTGTGCGGATAAACGTTCATGGGAGCATTATCTAGTGTGTGGATAAACGTCTATGGGAGCATTATCTAGTGTGCGGATAAACGTTCATGGGAGCATTATCTAGTGTGTGGATAAACGTTCATGGGAGCATTATCTAGTGTGTGGATAAACGTCCATGGGAGCATTATCTAGTGTGTGGATAAACGTCCATGGGAGCATTATCTAGTGTGCGGATAAACGTCCATGGGAGCATTATCTAGTGTGCGGATAAACGTCCATGGGAGCATTATCTAGTGTGCGGATAAACGTCCATGGGAGCATTATCTAGTGTGCAGATAAACGTCCATGGGAGCATTATCTAGTGTGCAGATAAACGTTCATGGGAGCATTATCTAGTGTGCAGATAAACGTTCATGGGAGCATTATCTAGTGTGTGGATAAACGTTCATGGGAGCATTATCTAGTGTGTGGATAAACGTCCATGGGAGCATTATCTAGTGTGCGGATAAACGTTCATGGGCGCATTATCTAGTGTGTGGATAAACGTCCATGGGAGCATTATCTAGTGTGCGGATAAACGTCCATGGGAGCATTATCTAGTGTGCGGACAAACGTTCATGGGAGCATTATCTAGTGTGTGGATAAACGTCCATGGGAGCATTATCTAGTGTGTGGATAAACGTCCATGGGAGCATTATCTAGTGTGTGGATAAACGTCCATGGGAGCATTATCTAGTGTGCGGACAAACGTTCATGGGAGCATTATCTAGTGTGCGGATAAACGTTCATGGGAGCATTATCTAGTGTGCGGATAAACGTTCATGGGAGCATTATCTAGTGTGTGGATAAACGTCCATGGGAGCATTATCTAGTGTGCGGATAAACGTTCATGGGAGCATTATCTAGTGTGCGGATAAACGTTCATGGGAGCATTATCTAGTGTGTGGATAAACGTCCATGGGAGCATTATCTAGTGTGTGGATAAACGTCCATGGGAGCATTATCTAGTGTGCGGATAAACGTCCATGGGAGCATTATCTAGTGTGCGGATAAACGTTCATGGGAGCATTATCTAGTGTGTGGATAAACGTCCATGGGAGCATTATCTAGTGTGTGGATAAACGTCCATGGGAGCATTATCTAGTGTGCAGATAAACGTTCATGGGAGCATTATCTAGTGTGCGGATAAACGTTCATGGGAGCATTATCTAGTGTGTGGATAAACGTCCATGGGAGCATTATCTAGTGTGTGGATAAACGTCTATGGGAGCATTATCTAGTGTGCGGATAAACGTTCAGGGAGCATTATCTAGTGTGCGGATAAACGTTCAGGGAGCATTATCTAGTGTGCGGATTTTCTTTTTTCCGCTTGAGTACAGCCAAAACAACAAAAAATGTGTCACTGTCCTCACACTTTTGGAGTGCACTGTATTTTTCGGATAATCAATTTATTAGCATTAACTTGGTATTCCTCGTTTATGGCATCTTGTGCAGAATCTCCATAGTCCCTTTTCTGTGTCTTCATGGGTATACTCTACTGTTATGGTGATAATATTTGCATACTGTTAGACCACTTCCAGGCCCTGATAGAGTCCTGTCCTCTAATTTATTTAGAAGATGACAAGAATAAGGCATAGTGCTTAAACTACATTGGAGGCCAATGCTTGGCACGCTGGCACTGAGTTTTCCCCCTAATAAATTCCATTCCCGAGATCGCCATAGGTAAGCATAGGAATGCCGTCCTTCAGCCATTTTCCACTTTGCCATTGGGTGGGAAAGGATCATCCCGACACGCAACACGCTCAACACCATCCATCAACAAGACATGCGTGAATGGACTTTACATTACATTACAGGCATTTAACAGACGCTCTTATCCAGAGCGACTTACATAACCTTTTAGCATTTTAACTTTCTCATGGGAGAATGGTGCTGTATCACTCCTGCAGAGTTCCAAACGCTGGTAGATTCAATGTCACCTTGGATCCTAGCTGTTCTCTTCATGTTCTGCAAAATGTATCGTGCTTCACGTTTTAAAGAGGATGTTGGAGCAGTTGTCAGATTGTGCCTTAGTTGTTGTACTGTGGGATGGTTGAGATGCTGCTTAGCTACAGCAAGACAGTGAAACTCCTCGTCAAACCTTGAAAGCCTTTTCCAATCGTACTTTGAGAATTTTCCTGCACCTTGCGTGAGTGAGCTCCTGTGTGAATTTGCTAATAATTCTGCGTTTTGCACTTTGTCCTTATCTTGACTCTTGTCTCTGAATCCACTTTAAACAGGAAATGCAATGTCCTGATGCGACTCCAACTAGACAATGTCCTGATGCGACTCCAACCCTCCTTGAGGGTAATAATTCTCCAGTTGCTCTCCAGCCTTGCAGTCATGTCCTTAAAAAGTATTTTAAGGACTTAGTGGGGCAGAATGCATGTATTTATGACAAATGTATTTTATATATCAATTTAAAAATTACACTTAATAATGTTGTCAAGTGGGTGGACTGGTTCATATAAGAAATAACATGGTTGTACATAAGCTCATATTGTCCAACCACATATTTATTGTCTTATCGCACAATGTGTTTTTGACCATTTAAAAAATTGAAAGAATACATTTTTGGAGGGGAGGCCGTGGAAGAGACGTTGTGGTTTTTGTAGCTAAGAAATTAAGAAAATGTGTAGAAATTGTTAGGAAAAATATTTTTGAAAGACAAATAAGAGGAATTGTAAAAAGGAGATTGAACATTTCAAAGCATCCATTCATTCCAATACTAGTACAATGTTTTGATTCTCCAGCCATACGGAACCAAACGGCTTTCAGCGGTGTAAGCTGTCATGGCAAATATGTTGAACAATATAATACAGAAAATTAACACGGGCCACTATGAAAGCCTGGTAAGAGAGACTGACAACATAAAATATTGGCTGTTTATGTAGTGTTTGTACTGGATTGTAATCAGACATCCTATTTTACCAGATCACATCATCAATTTCAATGCAAAACAAGTAGGATTAGACTTTTTTGGTTTCAGAAATAAGCCTACTATTTACAAAGAATGCGTACGTTTTTCTTCTGGATTCTGAAGTAATGTGGAGGTTTTTGAAAAAAAAAGAAACTCCAATTCATCTTCTGATTTGAAGTGCAGTGCAAAGGTTGAATTCATTTCGCACCAATGGTAAAAAAAATTTAAAAAAAAAAAGGTTTATAAAAACAACATCCAGCAAACTTAAATTCAAATTCAGCCAGCACTATTTACAGAGCAACGCAAAATCCAACACAATGTCCGTCTCTGTAAGAGTGCTCGAGCTCCATGATGAAGAAAAAACGATAAACGCTCAGCCATTCTCGACTGGACTCCTTTCTCGATACAGAATCTCCCAGCCTTGGACATTCTGTAATTAGTTAATTCCTGAACCGCCACTGTGCTTTTGTTTAGCGGTGTCTGTCCAATCGGTCTGTCTGAGACGCGCCTGATCAGGTCAAGTCCTCGGTGAGGCGCGGCGGCTCACGCGGCTTTCTTTCCACTCTGGTGGCGCGTGATGGCCTCCAGTTTCTGTCTGTAAGCTTCCGCTTCCTGCTCCTTCTTCAGAAGCTGCTGTCGGTATTTCTGCGCTTCACGGTTCGCCTCCTCCAGTTGCTTCTGCAGAGCTTCCTTCTCCTGTGAATAAAGCAGTGGCGTATGTGTCATTGACATAAATCACATGTAAAGGACTGACTTTCACTCACAGCTGGTCCTAAGCAGTATACCGTATTGACTTTTTTGTTGTCGCCAAAAATAAAGTAACGGAAGCCTACATTTGTTCAAGAGTAAGTGCACCCACTGTCTCAGCCTGTCTCTGCCTACTACACAGTGTTGCCAGATGCCTGAATTAATTACCCCCCCCCAAAACATTCTGAAAATCCCCCATCTTCAACTGAGTCCCATACAATTTTCTCACAATTTCCCCCCCATTGACTCCCATACATTTTTTCTTTAAAATTTCCCCTGTGCATTTTTAAAAAATTAGTATGGCAACCCTACTAGTACACAATTTTGAAAAATACTTTGTGGGGTGAGTGAGGGAGAGGGGTGGAGGCATTGCATAAATGAACGTACAATGTAGAAATAATTTTGTATAACTTGGATCAAACTGTCAAACTCAACGTTGCAAATCAAATATGAATCAAGATTCAGCAACTGCATGGCCTATTTCTCACCTCAAATATTTTCAGAAACATATTTTAGTGGACTATTTAGGTGGAATAAGAGAGTTTATGAACAGGACGCCACGTTGTTCCAGTTTAAAAACGTGGAGCCGAAACCAAAGGACCGCAGCGCGTCTAACCAATCAGGTGCCGGCTATTTCCATTCTGGGCGACAACAATTATTCATATGACGTAGAGCTGAGGTACTCTGACATCATGATTAGGGCAGGGGTTGTGTGGGGAGCAGAAAGGAAATTTCAATAATGAAATGGATGAATAGGTTTCATTATAAGGTAAGCATACAAAAACATTTACAGCTTTAAAAAAAAAAAGGGATCTAGTGTAGTTCCCCTTTAAAGTGTGTGTGTGTGTGTGTGTGTGGCTTATACGTAACTTCGGCTACCATCTTCTAAAATGCTCACATTCTATACTTAACCAAATTGAAGAGGTGAATTGAACATTGTAGTATTAGTCATTGCATATGCAGGGGGTGACCAGCATTGGTCCTGAACAGATGGCTGTTTACATTCACCTTAAAACCAGAAATAGCAAGATAGCTGTGTGCATAAGTGTAATGAATTGCTTTATAATTTGATCAATTAGATGCAGAGTAAAAATGAAAACCAGCATACCCTGCAGCTCTCTAGGAATTGACATACAGCTAATGTTGGCTAGCTCTGCTCTGGAGCTGCTCTCATTCACACCTAGTAGTGTAAACCGCTACCATGCTCAACAATAGCCGCTACCATAGAGCTTAGACTGTGTTAAAGCTTTCACTCACCTCGAATTCTGAACTTTCGACATGGTTTTCAATAAACTCAATGCGCTGCCGTTTTGCTGTTGGCTCTTCGCTGATAACGGTTTCCTCTGCGACATCTGTGGCGGGGATTGTTAACACTAAAGAGCACCACCTTGGATTAGACACAATGGCCTGAATGCTGAGGTAAACAAGTTGAAATATTTTCTTTTACAAATCAAATTTGTTACTTTTCTGTGTTCATCTAATATTTGTCAGCCTTCTTTTTGATGTTGGCCTCGGACTTAATGTAATGTGAACCCCCTAAAGGGGTTAAAAGGGGTTCTTAAAAAGAAATCAATGTGTTTGCTCTAATTTAAATAAATTGATAGTTATAATGCTAATTTATACCGGACTGTAGCTCCTTGTAATAGTAATATGAACAAAAATCTTCTTTTTACCATTTTTACTTCATTTAGAATGTATCAGTAGATTAGTTATTAGTTGGGTGATGATACACCACATTGAAGATGATGCATGTGATCAAAGCGTCACACGGCCACCTCACCTTGCTGGCCGTCTGGCATCGTCACAATAATGGGCTGGCCGATACTGCCGGCCGCCTGCAGGTTGCCAAGTTGGATGCCGTCTGTTACAATAGTGATGACCTGCTGACCCCCTGAGCTGACGACCTGCTGGATGGTACCGTCCAACGAGTCTGCGGTCAAAACCTCCTCCGTTGCAAGCACTGAGAGACGATACAAACAGTGAGAATATAACAGCACAGCGCACCTTGGGCAACATACTGATATACTGTATATATCAGTATACGTCAGACAGAGGAAGTAAACTGCAATTGATGCTGTATCAAATCTCAAGTTCATTTTATCAAGTTATTTGAGACCTACACTACTTGATATATTTCATGGATGCTAGTATTCTTGGCGCAATTCTACAGTTGAACTTGTCGAGAAACTGCTAAAAGTTTGTATGACATAGTTTAATACTCATTTGGGCAGTTCAAAAGTTGTCAATGGAGTCTGCACTTGCTGTCTCTCTTGGGACTATACTTTCCCCTCTGGGGAATTACTGCATTTTGATCCCTGATCTTTGCAATTGCACTTATTGCAAGTTGCTCTGGATAAGAGCACCTGCTAAATGCCAGTAAAGTAGATGTAAAACAAAAAGCATATACACAGATACTACTGAACAGACTGAATTAACTGCTTCTAAAATGGCACAGAAAACACCTATATAGCCTAATGTAAAGAAAACAGGAAAAAATGGGAACGATGGGGAAAATCTTTTTTTGGTTTCTGCTGAATTTTCTTTTCCTGACAGTGATTAAATTTGGCCAAACTGGGGGGGACTGTGGATGGTTCTTTAAGTTTTTGTTTGCTTTGTTAAACACACCTGTGGGCTAACCAAATATGTTAAATTACCTGAGATGCTTTGATGACGTGCACCCCCACCCCCAAAGTGTATTATTTGTCTAGAAACCAAAGAATTGCTTTCATCAGGCAAATATTGGTTTATGAAAAGGCTTTCTACAAAATTCTACCAAATTGTTATTTACCATTATTTTGCTTAGACCAACTGGAGAGAAGGTCAAATATTACATATAGCCATACCTGCAATTTTTCAAAACACCCCCCCCCCCCCCCCGCCATTCATTCACATAAGCTCATTCATGCTGAACCTTCGTCATCAGCTGTAAACAAATCAAAATAATCTGCTATGCTGTAGCCTCTGAATACATCAAAGCCTGCCGTCATGACACCACAGATGGCCAGTGTCTCACACACAGAAGTCTACAATTTTGAAAGGGTGTTGCTGTTACCTGGGATGGGTGGAGGCTTGGCTGGGTGGGGTCTGCCAACTCTTTTTGAAAGCTGTGAAGCTGTGGTACATCTGGTGTGCTTTTCACAACATTAACATAGACCCCGATTTTGAGTATCTTCAATATCTTGCCAAACTTAAAATCTCTGGGCATTTATGAATGTAAATTCCTTTTTATAGAGAGCCGTATTTGAGTTCAATTCCCCCTCATCTGTCCATGATTAGACCCAACACGTCCTCCACGGCTTTCATTTCAACCGAACCGGTACTGTCATCTGTGGTAGTTTCAGTAATTATAAAAATTTAAATGATATAACCTGTATAACCGGAGGGCCTTGTGGCCTTGCTTTTGGCTTAGTTTGCGTGCTGCCATGAGCTAGGATAATTGACTGAGAGTGTGAACTAAGGGAACTGTTGGAAGCAATAATAAAACTCTTCTCCCTCCTGTGTCTGATTGTGTGTCTGGAACCAGGGCCGTAAGGCCTTGGTCAGGGGGGCTGAGGAAGCTGAGGATGATGATGCGATGAGATGTTCCCAAAACAATTAACTGTGTGAGAGGAGGACGGTCTCTGTCCTGCTTTATATAATCAAAAGCGTATAAGTATGAAACTTTCTGAAACTTCAGAAAGGACACTGACTGTGAATGATGTGTTTATTCTCCATGCATGAATAAAACTTCTTGAATTTCACCAGTCCGAACCTCAGAGTGGCTTTATTCCACAACACTTTGGGCAGATCACCTTGGGTTCTTTCGGGTTTGGTATGAAATGACACACTACCTGTCGACTTGGAGGAGTTTCCTGTAGAAACCAGGCCTGTAAGGTTGACTACTCCTCCAGGGCCGATGATGAACTGTGGGGTCGCTGTGTGTATCGTCACTGTGTCTGGACTCTCCGGGTTTGTATTTATCTGGTTTTGCATGCACACCTGAAAGACAAAAAGAAAAAAAACTCCTTTTAGCAGGGATGTTCTCGCCAATTTTCTTTTAATTGCGCAACAAAATAATTGTTTTGGGTTTATGTTCAGTACAGTCATTTTGCACAAGATGTCAATCAAAAGGCAACAGGGAGATTGGCGTTTGCCAGCCTTTATCACCCCAGTGTGCCTGACGCCAATTCTGTTAACCCTTTGAAGAGTAGGTTTTTTTGGAATGTTTTTTTCAACAACAAAAAAAGTCAGTGTTCTAGAACTCCATTTCTTTTGATTACTAGTGATTGTTACATCAGCATTAGAATGTTCAGTTGGGATCACTAATCACATATTTGTGACCTTAGACCTTAAAAGCGTTACCTGCAGGATCTCTGCCAGCTCTTCGTTGCCGTTGTCGACGGCAATGTCCAGTGTGTTTTTGCAGAACTTGCTCTGTGCGTGGACGTCAGCGCCGTACTTGATCAGGAGCTCCACGACGTCGCGGTGGCCATGCTCTGTGGCCCAGTGGAGGGCGGTCATCTTCAGCATGTCTTTGGCGTTGACGTCAGCGCCGTGCTGTAAACAAGGTCCAAGTCAATGCATGCATTGTTCAGACTTCTCTCTCTCCCCCCAAATGGCCAGCATGTTAGCAGGGGGATGATGAAAGCACTATAGAGTAAACCGGCTCTGGCAATAAAATTTCAATTGGACAATTACCTTGAAAATTATATTCTACTTAGTTCTATCAAAGGGAAGGCAGGATATGCATGGAAATGTTGAGATCAAAGTCACAGGCCACACGTATATGAAGAAAAATTAAGTTATTCTATTATACATCTCAGCTTTGTGTCCAGGCATGTAGTGTGCACAAAAGTCAGCCCGGGTACCAGACGAGACGGCTCAAATGAAAACATATTTTGCATACGGTTAAATCTGAGCCATAGGGAGATCTCTCTCTATGGTTCTGGGTTAAATACTCCCAAAGTGCAATTTATTGTGACCTCATTTTCTATCTGCAGTGTCTTAGTGTCAAGCAATGTGCTCCCTGTAGATTGTATTTTGTCAGTAAAAAAAAATTAAAATTAAAATTAAAAAAAAGCCAGAAGAATCAAGGATATGGGTGCTACAGCAGGCACAATTCTTTAAGTAAGCTAATGAGGGAAAATATAAGGAGAAAAAACAGCACTGCAGCCTTTCAGCTGTGTCTCAAGGCTGATCAGTAAAACTGGAGACTGGTATAGTTCCCTCAACACTCACCTTTATGAACTGGGAAACATTCCATTTAAGGTGATGCTGGGGGTGAGCCCTGAACAATGGCAAATTGAGTGCATGTTTGTGACCTATCATATAGATCCCAACTAACTTTAACCATCAGTCCTACTGCCCTTACAGAATATTCAAACCTATACCCGATTTACTTCGGTTAGGGCCAACAAGACAACATGTACATTGAGCCTTTGATCTCTGAAATGCAACATTTGATGGAACACTGAGCAGCATACAGGTTTGAAGCATTGTCCATTTTGCCTCCTCTTACATTTGCAATTTGCACTTGTACTTTGCTCTGGCCCCTCCGATATGCCACCTACACCTGTGCAGCCGAGAGCCGTGTACTCCTCTGATAAAGCCGGCAGGGTAGCTTGTTTCATGTGAACTGGGTTTCAGTGTCAGACCATGTTAGTACTGACTGGCCACAGTCAACGAGAAACACAATTAACAAACCGACTGGCTAATTAATTGAAATGCTTAATGCAGGGAGGCATGGTTTAAGCAGTTAGAGCTCTAAAATTTGTTTTACAAAGAAAAATAATTTATGCTTATTTTATGTTTGGACATTTAGGGGTCGCTCAGGTCATTGACCTACCTTCAATAGCACCTCCACGATACGGGCGTGGCCCTCTGCAGCCGCCATGTGCAGGGGGGTCCTGTCTACTTTGGTCCGGGCGTCCCGGCTCACGCCCGCCCTCAGCAGCACCTCTGTGGTGGAGTAATGGCCATACTGGGCAGAGAGGTGAAGAGGCGAGGTCCCCAGCTACAAAGGTCAAAGGTCAGTGTACAGACACCACAGATTTCATAAGATAGTGAAATACAAAGGCACTAAAATCTGAGAGTGAAGGTGTCCCATGTCCCTATCCTATAACAAAATCCATTTGCCACTTAACTTAGCATTGAGCTGAGTAGCAATGCAGGTACCGTGAACTTGTGTATTTTATATTTTACAATGTAACTATTTACCGAATGTAACAAGTGCAGTGTACATCTGACTGGTTTGACTATTTGACACTGAAGGGAAGCATATGTTGTTAAAACAGTATCTCGTGACCCACCACAATCCATAGTTTGTGAAATACCGCTCTAAGGCATGAGTTTACCTACCCAGTCTGTCGTAAACGGTGCTCCGTTGGCCATTAAGATCCGCACCTCATCATCCTGTCCTGATCGAGCTGCCTCCAGCAGCTTCTTTCCCATGTCCACCAGCGACATCTAGTGTGGAGAAGAGGAAC
This sequence comes from Synaphobranchus kaupii, assembly GCA_029718625.1. Taxonomy (NCBI): domain Eukaryota; kingdom Metazoa; phylum Chordata; class Actinopteri; order Anguilliformes; family Synaphobranchidae; genus Synaphobranchus; species Synaphobranchus kaupii. The sequence goes on along the minus strand of CM056388.1, from coordinate 12,386,315 downwards.
TTTCTGATACCCTACTGTCATTCATTTGTAAAACCACTAAGAACACTGTGCCACTACTAACAGCAAGTCTTAACAAGTATTTTGAGGAAAATGCATGCAGCACTTAAGTAGAACTTTGGGTTGTGCAGTTACCTGGCCATGATAGGAGTCCAAATGATGGCGAAATATGTTCGTTAGTTGCTCTGTGCTCCCCTGGGGTGACAATCCAGAATAGGGTATTGGACTGGTTGTTTATATTGACAGAATCCGCTTCATTCGCGTTCGTATACGTGCTAGAAGTGTCAGTTTGAGACCGTTTTAGCTGCTCTATAGAAGTGAATGGAGAGGGACAAATACCCTATTCTGGATTATCACCCCAGGGGAGCACAGAGCAACTAAAGAACATATTTCGCCGCCATTTGGACATATCATGGCCAGATAACTACACAACCCAAAGTTCTACCAAAGTGAATTTGTGCTTAAACAGGCCTTGTTCACAAGCTAGCTGTAATGTGGGGTAAGCAGTCTCCATGGCAATAACAAGCCAAAGTATATATTTTTTACAATGCCACCTTTAAAATATAGACCTCTGTTCATCAAGGCTTAGAGATTTTAATACTGCATAATCAGGCAAGAAAAGTGTGAAATATAATTTTTCTTTTAAAAAGGTCTGGGTTAGCGCAAGTGGAGAAAAATGTGACATTTCCAGTTCCAGCCATCATCCGTATAACATTTAGTTAACTACAGCAGCTGATGAATATGTGCTTGTTTCTTCTGAATTTTGTTATTTTTATGTTTAAGGTACTGATGATGGTCCACTGAGTGAAACATTTGCTTCCATTCTTTCTTTTCAGTATTTTTGTGCACTTTATTTGGACATTGACTATTGATGTTAGGTTTTCTAAATCAACGTTCTGCGTCTTTTTTTAGAAGTATTCTTCCTTGGGGATATTGAGTTGGTGTCCTTCGTCTTGCCTTCAAGTTCCATTAAGTTTAACAACTGACATGATACAATAAGGTTAATTACATTGAACAAGAAATGTATTCGTAAGCAATATGCCAACGTTACTTTGAAACTGGGAGACTTGGTTTTTACTGGAAGGAAAGCTAAGCCTTTAAAGGACCATGTCGAATTTTTAATTCCTTTTAATTGTTTGTATTACTAACGTTAACTTATGGTTTGTTTTATCTGAAACCTTGGGTTTATTTAGCGACATATTGATTGCAAAACATTGCATATAAACAAATGCATCAATATACTTTTACTTTCAGATATTAATTTATTATGTGGCAGGAACATACATACAACGGCAAAAGAACAACATGAAATATGACAACACAATATGAAAATCAAACTGCTTGTGTGTGGGTGATGGGTTAGCTAATGAACTTAATGCTAACTCGCAATTCACAACCAAAAAATGCACCTTCGCTTCAGTCATTTCCCCGCTCCAATCTAAAGTAAAGGAACCGGTATGACATCCGCAACTATTCTTCACCTTGATGAGATCATATTGGCATTCAGTAAGGTATTGAAAGTTAGCTATGGACACGACTGTTGCAAACTAACGTAGCGACACACAAGACGCAGTCTCCGATTCGCTAACTTTACATTTTTTATCATTTACCGTGTTAAGCCTAGGCTAACTGAATTCCAGTATTGGCCAACATGATTTCATTATTTCATAGAGTTGATATTGTGACTTGAAACTTCAGTTACAGGACCAGCTAAGTTAGCTACGTTAAAGTAAGTTACATTGCTCAGGTACATACAGCTAACGTTAGCTAGGTAACGTTACTTTAGCTTGCTAAGGCTAATGTGATAGAGATTTAGAGAAGTTCAAATATTTGTCATTACTTATGATTACATTCGAGGGAGACGTATCGTCCCAGAACTAGCTAGCGAATTTCATTGAATTCAGTCAGACAGCAAACCGGCGGTACATATGTAAGAGCTAACCTAGCTAGCAACTACACACCAGGCTACCGCATTGCCCAGTGCTCCTAGTGAAGAAGCCACTCATTCCACTCGGCCACCATTTTTCTCGGTTAACAACAACATGACCCGCCACCCCACCCCACTCCCGACCACGAGAGTACAACACTCTACACGTAAATCATTTATTACTTATTCTCCCCAACATTAAACAAACGTGCTTTATACAGCAGTAACTCCGGAAATCTGGTACGTTAATTGCAATAAAACAGGAAATTGGTAGGCTGATCGGGGTTCCGGGGGAAGTTGAATTATTTTTCCACCAGCAAAGAGATCAACTTCCACATCCGGTGGGGCCACACAAAATACCCAGACACTGACCTGGAAAAGATTCATAATAGCCTGACATATTGATAGCTAATGCAAGCCTTACCTTGGCGTTTCAGTAAGCGGAACTTTAGTAATGCACACTGCTGCTGGCGTTAACTAATCGGGGGAAATTTCTTGCGATGCCGTCCGTTCGGCGCCCAATTTTTTTACTCAAGAAAAGTCCCGTATTTTGCGGCGGATGGTGCACAACTGGGCAATGCAGCCATTTTCCTTTGAACTACAATTGGTAGAAACTCTTGACTGTAATTGCAAATGGTTCCACCTCATAACTTAGTCTTTTAAGGATACCCTAAAGGATAACGATGGTCCACAATAAAACTGGATTGTTTGCACAGTAAAATGGGTTTCTGTTGAAATGATACATTTCAAAATTAATGGCGTATGTGCGGATGGATACCTTGCAAGAGTGCGCATGCGTCTTGTGGTTCACAGGGTTGCTGTGTACCGCGGTTACTTGCCTGGGTACCACAGGCTTGGTACTTATACAAAGTTTTCAGTTAACCGCAGAAACACGAATTCCGTAAATTTACTGAAGTCGCTAAGTTGTTGTTTTTACATGTGTTTTTAAACAAGCTGTCATAAATTGGCTGATGTTCGGGTAATAAAGTAGAAAAGTAAAAACTTCAGTGATTAATATAGCTAACGTTAGCTTATAGCGAACAAACGTTAACGCTTGGCTAGCTGACGTCACCTATAAAAACCGCTAACTCATATGGCTATTTTCAGTAGCTAGCGTTTGCTATAAAGTACACAACTACTAAATTAATCGTTAGGCTAGTTAACCAGCAAAATTATGTTGATCACACGTATAGCTAGCATAATTTAACGAATTGCCGCAAGGCCTTTGTTAATAAAGCTAGCTGTTTTGAACCTTCCCGCCTCCTAACGTAACGTTAGCCAACTGGAGCTTGCTAGCAAGTCTACGAATGTTGAGGAGGTCTGTTTCTGGAAGCTAGCGCTAACGTTACTAATCAGTTGTCTGTCTGGATCAAATGGCTACTTCGTTGCGGTGAGACACTTTATCTCGTTCTCTGTGTGATCTCCCGTTCTTTAAAAAAATGTACCTAATGTTAGCTGTGACCCATTTATGTACAGCTGTCTAGTTTTGGGTCGCTTGTGTGACCTCTTGTCTTGCTTCCTTGGAAGATGCTCAAAAAGCGAACTTATTTCATATTTGACTGACCAGCTCGAAGCTTCCTTGCCTTGGGTTGTGGATAAAGTGACAAGCTTGTTATTTTACCTGCTGTGTTGGATGCAAAAGTGTTGTAACGTTAATGTAAACGTTAACATAATGTTACGAGTCTGGGTTGAGATTTTTCGGAATGACATTTAACGTTAACGTCAACCTACCCTGTATAAATAAAGGTAAATAAATAAAATAAAACGTTAACGTTATACAGTTTCTCTAGCTGAACTTTGCTTCATTGTAACGGGATGGCTAGCTTGCTCAGTCCAGTTCCCGAGCATCATCAGCTGCAGGGGAAACTAAAAGCAAGCCAGCAATGTGAGTTCACCTTCCTGGCGTAGATCGCTAGCTACCGAAATGTAACGGTAATGTGTAACGTTAACTGCGATGCACAATATGACATCCTCCAAGAACGATATCTCAAGTTATTCCAAGGTCACTCGGTAGCCTACATTTGAAAGTTCAGCTGTTATTTTGGCTGAAATTAATGTAGCTATAGGCTACGTTAACAATCCGTCATTAGTTTAAGTTATTTAGCAATGTCGGAAGCACTCGGCTTACAAGAGTAACGACCTTTGTAACTTGTAGCCTATAACGTTACTTGTGTGAAACTAAATCAAATGCATTTTTGAAGAGACTGTAACGTTAGTAAAACCATGTTGTCATTTTGCAGGTGATTCCGTGCTCTGTATGACGGTGAGAATGTGAAAATCATTTCCTGGCTTTTCTGTGCTTTTGGAAACATTCCTGTAAAGATGCCAGCTGTAACAGATGGACTAAAGGAGCTCTATCTATCTACGTCTCTGGGAGACCTGAACAAGAAAGCGAAATTAAGCCTGATAAAATTAACACCAGAAGGTAAACTGCCCTCTGTTTCCAAGTATGCAAATAAAATAATGGACAGATTAATTGTTCCCAGGAAAACTTAATTGTGAAATTGCTTCTTTGTTGCGTGCCACGTCATTTTCTGAATGAATTACTGTTCAACAAGGTAAAATCCTTATTACTTCATTATAAATCCCAAGGCAAAAATCAATACTTTAAAAATTACGTTATTACCTCAGGCGCAAGTCAAAGGAATTCCACTTTTAATTTAATTTCCTCTGACATTTAACCAATGAGCTATATTTGAGTATGAGGGATTGTAGAGTAAATGTTTGTGTTGGTCCTTAGCTATGTGCAGAGCGCCTGTAAGATACTTAAAGCAGCAGAGGAGAGTCATCTTGACGGGGATGAGGAAAAGGCTTATGTCCTCTACATGAAATACCTGACCGTTTATGACATCATCAAAAAACGGCCGGATTTCAAGCAACAGCAGGTACATCCTCAGGTTTGATAAACTGTTAGTTTATGTCTCTTTTTATGCATTTACCATTTTTACATACAGCTGGATAGTTACTGAAGCAATTCAGGTTAAGTACCCTTGCTTAAGGGGGGAAAAAGCAGCGCCCCCCCTGGGAATCTTGCTGCCCTGCTGTGTGAGATGGGCACTGGTTGAACTTTAGTTGTATGACTAAAATGAGGTGTGGGAACGCGTCCCTGTGAAAGGTGCCTGCATATGCCATACAGACAAAAGGATTATGTGACCTACTGTCTGAACATTGCAAACTGTACGAAGCCAAAAAAAAGTCTGACCGTGTAAATTAATTTTTCTCCATCTCGCATGAACTGAACTAAAAAAAAAAGCCATATAGTTAGCAGAAACAAACGTCTCAGGGCAAATAAATCCTCAAGGAAGAAAGTTATAAATCATATTCAAGGCTGGTGGATTTTTAAGTGTAGCAGACGATCTGCGCAATCAATCACTCTAGTCAATCGGTCTATACCCACAGAGAACATAGAAATGCACTCATTTGAAACCCTGCAGGAATTATGGGCAGTGTCTTCCCCTTTGTATTTTGACAAAGCCTAGCAGTCTTGGAACTACAAACTAGTTTTTTTTTTCTGCACATACTGTACGAGGGGCATAGTGGTGAATATTTAAAGCCTAAAGGTAGAATTTAAATAATTGATTGTAATCAGTTTTAATGCAAAGTAGAGTACTTGTTCTCACCATGCGTTGATTCTGTAAGACTGCTAGGTGCAGTAGTCCCATGAGAAAGTTGGTATTGATTTTGTTTTTATGAAATATAAACTGGCCATTAATTATGCATTGTTGTATCTGCCCCCCCCCCCCCCCCCCCCCCCCTTTCCTCCCAAGGACTTCTTTCTCTCTGTGCTGGGGGCCAGCCAGCTTCAAAAAAGCCATCGAGCAGGCGGAGAAGCTGTCTGACAGCCTGAAGCTCAGGTTTGCCATGTTACCGCTCCTTTGTTTCCCTCTGTGCTGCTCACACGTGGAGATGTTAACCAAACGTGTGGCACAGTAAGAGTTGTGTTTCATTGCGCTGCATTAATTACGTACACACTCAGGATCCCCACAGCGAGCTGGTCTGCGTGGTAACTGAGGAGGGCGTTTGAAACTGTGGTGATGCATTGCTGCCCATCTCCGGTCCTGAAGGGCCACAATCCAATTTGTATTTATTTATTTATTTCCCCTCACCTTTCAGTTGCTAATATCCTCTTATCTGGTGGAGGGAGCTGGCCTAGTTCACTCAGTCAGTGATTACGTAGCTCTGGAACAGATTGTGCTGACTGCAGGATGCGTCAGGGCCAGACACTACTGGCCCTGTGGTGTAGCCATGCAGTCTGACGGCCGAGTCATGCGCACAGGTACGAGGAGGCGGAGGTACGCAAGAAGCTGAACGAGAGGGAGCGGCAGGAGGAGAGGAAGGAGGAAAGAGAAGTCACAGCGGCGACGTGGGGAGGGGCCCTTTAAAAGAGACAACATACGCCAAGAAGGAGGACAACAAGGTACGACAAAAGTCATCAAAAGGGGTGACAGCTTACAGGCCAGCAGCCACAAAGGCCCACGGCAGCCTGACAATCAATCAAATGACAGTCAATAAAAAAAAATAGATTTAAAAAAAAAAAAAAAAAACTGGACACAAGTTTTATAGTCCTATCAAATCTTCTTTATTTCATATTGGCTGCCATCCAGTGTTTTGACTGCCATCTTTGCCAAGGTTTTTTGGGAGGTGAGACCCCCCAATGTTAGCTGGCAGCCGAAGGGAACAAGGTTACACAGTGCAGCGCAAGTTTAAAAGGACTTTAATATTGCCTACACTGTATTTTTACCAGCTGTCCTTATTCTCCACAGTACCAGCCCAATTTAGCACATGCAGTGTAATTATTGAGAACTTTGGGTGGAGTGCTATTGAACTGAGTTGTATTCATCGTCTTGTTTTTGAAAGGAACTGGAAACTATAGAGCTCAGTTTGTATCGGACGATAAACAAATTGTAAAATTCATTCAAAAATTCATTCATTAATTATTGAAATCCTTACTTATCCTTGTTAATAATTGAACAGGCGGAGATGGGCAAGGTTATACGGTGCTTCCTACCCATAGTCTATGGTTGTATTTTTTTTAATTCAGTGCGGTATAAACCGTTATTGTGCCCTGACTGTCGTTGTGAAAGTAAAGCAGTGATGCTGAGCTGAGGCCTTTTCTCCTGCGTTTCTCTAGATGAAAGGAGAACCAAAGGGTTTGAAGAATGAGACATCTAAAGGTAAGGAGTGGGGCTTCGGTAGTGTGAACAGGGAAGCAAAGTGCATGCAGTCCTCACAGTGCCAGTCCTGACTGTCTGGCAGCCCCTCACTGCAGAGTGTAATTATCAGTTGCATCGCCCAGGGCAGGATTGGCCTGCCAGCCATGGGAGTTTGCAGCAATAAGCCGGGCCTACGCACTCCACTGGGAGAACCACATTCGGAGAAATGGAGGGAATAAATTGGGGTTAAACGAGGGGGCCCTTTGGATCTGGAAAAGGCGTGGGAAGGTGTGTCAGTCAGCTGAGCCGTACGAGCCCACTGAAGGCGGCGGCGGCTTACCCTGGCACCCAGACTCTGTTTCTCCATCTTTTCCCGTCCAGCCACCGTCCCACCAGGAGGGGTCACCCCAGAGGCCCTTTTTGGGATTATGCGGGAGCAGAGTGTCAGGATTGTTGTGATGGACGCCAGGAGCAGGAGAGATTTCCAGGAGTCTCAAATCCAGGTCCCCTCTCAGCGCTGTATCAGCATTCCTGCAGAGATCATCAGCCCTGGGTAGGATATTTAGCTGGAGGGGTTGAGTGGTCATCTACTCGGGTCTAAGTACTAAACCCAGTAGTGTAGTAAATGTGATGCAAATTAATTGCCTTGTAAAAGGGGGATTCTCTAGTCTTGGTAAAGATGAGCTTAGCTTAGGTGGATGGCCGGTTCTCATTATTTTGTATTTTGTAAAACCTGGCTATTTTGTGAAAATGTTACACTGTTTCTGAAGATTAAAACCTTTATGGAAATGTAATATACTCCAGTATATTTTAAATATATTGTGACGGTAATTGTGATATATTTACAATATACTGCATTTCCCCTGACACTGACACTAAAGGATGTAGCTGTCTTGTTCTCTCTGTTGCTGCATGCTTTTTGATGGGACAGTGGACTCATTTATATTTATTCATTTTTTTATTTTTATATCAGAATAACTGTTAATCAAATTGAGGCCCAGCTTCCAGAAGAGTCTAAGGAGCAGTGGAAGAGGCGCGGCTCGGCAGATTACATCGTCCTTCTTGATTGGTTCAGCTCTGTGAAGGACCTAAGACTGGGCACCTGTCTGCAGAGCCTGAAGGACGCCCTGTATAAGGTAAAACAATTCAGTGACCATCTTTCAGTGGAATGCAATTTTCCAGAGAAAATCATATGAAAGGTAATTATAACTGACATGTGCAGTGGGACAGTAAGACCTGTGTTTGTGGCGCAGTGGGAAAGTAAGACCTGTGTTTGTTGCACAGTGGGACAGTAAGACCTGTGTTTTGTTGCACAGTGGGACAGTAATACCTGTGTTTGTTGCGCAGTGGGACAGTAAGACCTGTGTTTGTTGCGCAGTGGGACAGTAAGACCTGTGTGTGTTGTGCAGTGGGACAGTAAGACCTGTGTGTGTTGCGCAGTGGGACAGTAAGACCTGTGTTTGTTGCACAGTGGGACAGTAAGACCTGTGTTTGTTGCGCAGTGGGACAGTAAGACCTGTGTGTGTTGCGCAGTGGGACAGTAAGACCTGTGTTTGTTGCGCAGTGGGACAGTAAGACCTGTGTGTGTTGTGCAGTGGGACAGTAAAACGTGTGTGTGTTGCGTAGTGGGACAGTAAGACCTGTGTGTGTTGCGCAGTGGGACAGTAAGACCTGTGTGTGTTGTGCAGTGGGACAGTAAGACCTGTGTGTGTTGCGCAGTGGGACAGTAAGACCTGTGTGTGTTGTGCAGTGGGACAGTAAGACCTGTGTTTGTTGCACAGTGGGACAGTAAGACCTGTGTTTGTTGCACAGTGGGACAGTAAGACCTGTGTGTGTTGTGCAGTGGGACAGTAAGACCTGTGTGTGTTGCGCAGTGGGACAGTAAGACCTGTGTGTGTTGTGCAGTGGGACAGTAAGACCTGTGTGTGTTGTGCAGTGGGACAGTAAGACCTGTGTGTGTTGTGCAGTGGGACAGTAAGACGTGTGTGTGTTGTGCAGTGGGACAGTAAGACCGTTCTCCGTGCTGAACCCCTGGTTCTGGAAGGAGGCTACGAGAGCTGGCTGCTGTATTACCCCATGTACACCTCCAATGCCAAAACCAAGCCGCCCAGGGAGCAGTCCAGCCACCCCATCCCAACATGTAAGCATGCTGCCTGCTGTAGAGAAAACCTCTTTCTGCTATGGTTCATTTCGTAAAAAGTTGATTAAAACATCCTTTGGTGTTTGCAGTGTAATTTCAGGTAAAGAGATGGGGTTGCAGTAATATTTCAGGTAAAGGGAGTGTTGTAGGGTGATTTTGGGTAGTGAAGGTGATGCAGGATGATTTTTGGGTAATGAGGGTGTTGCAGTGTGATTTTGGGTAATGAGGGTGTTGCAGTGTGATTTTGGGTAATGAGGGTGTTGCAGGGTGATTTTGGGCAATGAGGGTGTTGCAGTGTGATTTTGGGCAATGAGGGTGTTGCAGTGTGATTTTGGGTAATGAGGGTGTTGCAGGGTGATTTTGGGCAATGAGGGTGTTGCAGTGTGATTTTGGGCAATGAGGGTGTTGCAGTGTGATTTTGGGTAATGAGGGTGTTGCAGTGTGATTTTGGGTAATGAGGGTGTTGGAGTGTGATTTTGGGCAATGAGGGTGTTGCAGTGTGATTTTGGGTAATGAGGGTGTTGCAGGGTGATTTTGGGCAATGAGGGTGTTGCAGTGTGATTTTGGGCAATGAGGGTGTTGCAGTGTGATTTTGGGTAATGAGGGTGTTGCAGTGTGATTTTGGGCAATGAGGGTGTTGCAGTGTGATTTTGGGCAATGAGGGTGTTGCAGTGTGATTTTGGGCAATGAGGGTGTTGCAGTGTGATTTTGGGTAATGAGGGTGTTGCAGTGTGATTTTGGGCAATGAGGGTGTTGCAGTGTGATTTTGGGCAATGAGGGTGTTGCAGTGTGATTTTGGGCAATGAGGGTGTTGCAGTGTGATTTTGGGCAATGAGGGTGTTGCAGTGTGATTTTGGGCAATGAGGGTGTTGCAGTGTGATTTTGGGTAATGAGGGTGTTGCAGTGTGATTTTGGGCAATGAGGGTGTTGCAGTGTGATTTTGGGCAATGAGGGTGCTGCAGTGTGATTTTGGGCAATGAGGGTGCTGCAGGCTGATTTTGTGTAATGAGTGATCCATCATGCTGTGCTGAGATCAGTGAACTTCAGCTACCCCTCACTGGAGGAGCCCAGACCAGAGTCCCCAGCGCTGCCAGAGCCTAAGCCCCCTGCGGAGGTAAACGGGTCTACTGCTGAAGAGGAGAGGTCCCGCCCGGGCTCGGAGGGCCCCAGGGAGCAGCCACAGGCCTGTGTGGCGTCCCCCGCACCCTCACCAGTCCCCACCAACAAACCGAGCAAAGTAGCAGCCGGCCAGCACGCCAGTACAGCAGGGCCCGTTCCCCAGGTAATACCTGTGTGTGTTGCGCAGTGGAACAGTAAGACCTGTGTTTGTTGCGCAGTGGGACAGTAAGACCTGTGTGTGTTGCGCAGTGGGACAGTAAGACCTGTGTTTGTTGCGCAGTGGGACAGTAATACCTGTGTTTGTTGCGCAGTGGGACAGTAACACCTGTGTTTGTTGCGCAGTGGGACAGTAAGACCTGTGTTTGTGGCGTAGTGGGACAGTAAGACCTGTGTTTGTTGCGCAGTGGGACAGTAAGACCTGTGTTTGTTGTGCAGTGGGACAGTAAGACCTGTGTTTGTTGTGCAGTGGAACAGTAAGACCTGTGTTTGTTGCGCAGTGGGACAGTAACACCTGTGTTTGTTGCGCAGTGGGACAGTAACACCTGTGTTTGTTGCGCAGTGGGACAGTAAGACCTGTGTTTGTTGCGCAGTGGGACAGTAACACCTGTGTTTGTTGCGCAGTGGGACAGTAACACCTGTGTTTGTTGCGCAGTGGGACAGTAACACCTGTGTTTGTTGTGCAGGCTGCACCTCGGGAACCATGGTCAATTTGAGGCTACGTTTTAACTATTTTCTTTCTCTTTATTTTGGTTTAAAAATGGAATTTGTGCTCTTGAATAATCTGTTGAATAATGTTCTCGCTCTCTCTCACTCCCTCTCTGTCCTGACCCTTATTCAGATCGATCGCTCCAAAAAGCCCTCGGTCGCGGTAACTGAGGATGCTCAGCCCAACAGTGAAAGGGCTTCTTCAGGCAGGGAAGGGAAGCTCGTACCGAACGGGCCAGCGGTATCGGACCGCACCGGCAAACCCCAGAGCCCCCCGGGAGAGGGGGAGACCCCCGCTGCCGATGGAGGGAGCAAAGAGAGAGAAGAAGCTTGTGCAGGACGAGGTGAGGAAGAGGGAGGGAAAAGAGGTGAAAGGTCAAAAACCCAGAGACAAGGAGGAGGAGAGAAATGAAGAGAAGACTGGGGGCGAAGAGGAGAAGAAGAGGTTGGAGAGACAGCAGGCCGTGCAGGAGGAACAGGAGGAGGGAGTGAGGGGCGGTACGAGGGATCGGGGCGTCGCCGCGCAGGTGGACAGCACCTGCCTGGCCTCTGTGCCCAGAAGCATTGTCAGCGATATGAAGGTGCGTCTGCCTGTCATCATGAATATAAATATATAAAGTCAAGGACTTGAACATGACACAGTTTTGACGGGTATTTTAAAAATTCTGACTGCATTTATTTTCGTGCGAGGTTTTGACAAACTTCTTGAAAAGCCAAGCACCCGTGTCCAGTTTCTATAAATTTCTCCCCTAGAACCTGATCCTGGTCAGAATCCACATTTGAATCGCATGTTTGGATTGGGGATTGAAAGAGCTGATATGGGTGGGAAACTAACTTTCTGACCTACCAGCCATAGTGGCTGGTAGATGCTAAATTTTTACCAGCCACCCCAAAATTTTACCAGACACCTTTTAAAAAACTATTTTTCAAATTACACTAAAATAACATTTCAGATACATTAGAGAAAATGCATACTCTTGTTATAGCTCTAATAAAACAGTATTTATTATATCATGTATTGCAGGTGAAATAGTCAAACATTGTGTATAAATGTATTACATAGCCTACATTTCATATGTACCTAAGTACAAACCCCAATTCCAAAAAAGTTGGGACAGTGTGTAAAATGCACATAAAAGCAGAAAGCAGTGATTTGTAAATTCTCTTTTACATATGTTTAATTGAAAACAGTACAAATAATTATTCCTATTGAACTCTATGGAAAAATAAGTCAGGGGAAACGACCCTTAAAGTGATCCATCCATATCTACTGCATATCATGACTCCTTTTATACCCAGTCATGATGGCATCACCTGTTAACCTGTGGAATGTTCCAAACAGGTGTTTTTTTTTGTTTTTTTACTTCCCTGTCTTTTTTTGCCCCTGTCCCAACTTTTTTGGAACGTGTTGCAGGCGTCAAATTCTGAATTGGCGTATATTTACAAATATCAATAAAGTTGATAAGGTAAAACATTAAATATCTTTTCGATACTGTTTTCAATTAAATATATGTAAAAGAGAATTTACAAATCACTGATTTCTGCTTTTATGTGCATTTTACATACTGTCCCAACTTTTTTGGAATTGGTGTTTGTAAGTAGGCTAATAGTCAGAGAAGTATCAGGATAACAGCAAGGTAAAGCTTGAGACAACATAAACAAAACGCATTATTTACTTTAGGCGTTGTTGCTGCCAGTGGTGCGGGTCGTTTAACTCCCGTTATACGTCTCCACATGTCAGATAAATAGTTATTAAATGATCTATTGTCTAATACTAGATACGTTAGCTAACGTTTTCTGTTTTTCTGATCGGACAAATGTCAGCAACGTTAGAGCGAGCGGTCTGGAGAAATCACTTTTACCTCAGAGTGTATTGATCAGTTTGTTTTACTGTGCAACGCTGGTCGTCTTGCTAGAATTTCTTTATGGTAAATCGAACGCAAGTGCTCCCCGTGAAGCTGGGTGTGTTTGCGTTTCAGCGTGAGCCGCTGACCCCGGGCCCGGAGCGAGGAGATGGGTCGCACTGTCCCGGGACTGCCAGATGGCTGGATGAAGGTAAAACACCTTACGCACTTCACGCCCACATTTACCTGCAGCTTCACGCCCACATTTACCTGCAGCTTCACACCCATATTTACAGTTGAAGTCGAAAGTTTACATACACCTTAGCCAAATCCATTTAAACTCAGTTTTTCCACATTTCCTGACATTTAATCCAAGTAAACATTCCCTGTCTTAGGTCAGTTAGGATCATGACTTTATTTTAAGAATGTGAAGTGTCAGAATAATAGTAGTGGGAATGATTTATTTCAGCTTTTATTTCTTTCATCACATTCCCAGTGGGTCTGAAGTTTACATACACTCTGTTAGTATTTGGTAGTATTGCCTTTAAATTGTTTAAGTTGGGTCAAATGTTTCGGGTAGCCTTCCACAAGCTTCTCACAATAAGTTGCTGGAATTTTGGCCCATTCCTCCTGACAGAACTGGTGTAACGGAGTCAGGTTTGTTGGCCTCCTTGCTTGCGCATGCTTTTTCAGTTCTGCCCACAAATTTTCGATTGGATTGAGGTCAGGACTTTGTGATGGCCACTCCAATACCTTGACATTGTTGTCCTTAAGCCATTTTGCCACAACTTTGGAAGTATGCTTTGGGTCATTGTCCATTTGGAAGAGCCATTTGCGACCAAGCTTTAACTTCCTGGCTGATGTCTTGAGATGTTGCTTCAATATAGCTGTGTAATTTTCCTTCCTCATGATGCCATCTATTTTATGAAGTGCACCAGTCCCTCCTGCAGCAAAGCACCCCCACAACATGATGCTGCCACCCCCCGTGCTTCATGGTTGGGATGGTGTTCTTCGGCTTGCAAGCCTCACCCTTTTTCCTCCAAACATAACGATGGTCATTATGGCCAAGCAGTTCAATTTTTGTTTCATCAGACCAGAGGACATTTCTCCAAAAAGTAAGATCTTTGTCCCCATGTGCAGTTGCAAACTGTAGTCTGGCTTTTTTATGGCGGTTTTGGAGTAGTGGCTTCTTCCTTGCTGAGCAGCCTTTCAGGTTATGTCGATATAGGACTTGCTTTACTGTGGATATAGATACTTTTGTACCTGTTCCATCCAGCATCTTCACAAGGTCCTTTGCTGTTGTTCTGGGATTGATTTGCACTTTTCGCGCCAAAGCACGTTCATATCTAGGAGACAGAACATGTCTCCTTCCTGAGCGGTATGACGGCTGCGTGGTCCCATGGTGTTTATACTTGCGTACTATTGTTTGTACAGACGAACATGGTACCTTCAGGCTTTTGGAAATTGCTCTCAAGGATGAACCAGACTTGTGGAGGTCCACAATTTTCTTTCTGAGGTCTTGGCTGATTTCTTTTGATTTTCCCATGATGTCAAGCAAAGACGCACTGAGTTTGAAGGTAGGCCTTAAAATACATCCACAGGTACACCTACAATTGACTCAAATAATGTCAATCAGAAGTTTCTAAAGCCATGACACCATTTTCTGGAATTTTCCTAGCTGTTTAAAGGCACAGTCAACTTAGTGTATGTAAACTTCTGACCCACTGGAATTGTGATATAGTGAATTAAAAGTGAAATAATCTGTCTGTAAACAATTGTTGGAAAAATTACTTGTGTCATGCACAAAGTAGATGTCCTAGCTGACTTGCCAACACTTTAGTTTGCTAACATGAAATCTGTGGAGTGGTTAAAAATGAGTTTTAATGACTTCAACCTAAGTGTATGTAAACTTCCGACTTCAACTTTATATGCACCACGCCCTCATTTATGCATACCACTCTCGTGCGTATGTGCATCACAGCCAGATTTACCTGCATCACAGGTAATGTGTTTGTGTACGTCGCCCACCTGTGCACGTGCCGTACCCGTGTTTAAAATTCAGCAAACCGTGGACCATGTCGAAAACGTAATGCACGCCCCCATTTAATTGCAGTAAGCCTTGACACCTTTTTGTGCCGAGAATATTTTGTAACGCTGTGTATTTCTGTAATACTAGGTTAGAATTTACATATTTGATGTGAGATGAGACCACTGTGCCAACTCTGTGCATTTCGTATAGTATAGAATAATTATTAGCTGTCATGATGTACGTTTATTCATTTATTTATTTATTTTTGGTTAGTTCCTGGACACGGTGACGGGTACATACCGTTACTACCACTCGCCGACCAACAGGGTGCACCTGTACCCCCCCGAAGTGAGCGTGTCGCACATGCCCCCGGCCACGCCCCCCACGCTGAAGCAGAAGCAGGTGCTGCCGCTAGAGGCGGACAGAGAGTTCTCCAAGCTGAAGCGCTCGTACTCCTCCCCCGACATCACGCAGGACATCCGCGACGAGGGCCCCAAGAAGCCCACCGCCACGCCCACCGTCAACAGGGGCATCAAGTGCGTGAGCCGACCCTCTCCCCCTCGCCCCTGTAGAGCTGGAACCAGACTGGCTCATTATACCCCTCTCTCCTGTAGAGCTGGAACCAGACTGGCTCATTATGCCCCTTTCCCACTGTAGAGCTGGAACCAGGCTGGCTCATTATACCCCTTGACCACTGTAGAGCTGGAACCAGGCTGGCTCATTATACCCCTTTACCACTATAGAGCTGGAACCAGGCTGGCTCATTATACCCCTTTACCACTATAGAGCTGGAACAAGGCTGGCTCATTATGCCCCTTTCCCACTATAGAGCTAGAACCAGACTGGCTCATTATACCCTTTCCCACTATAGAGCTAGAACCAGGCAGCCTCATTATACCCCTTTCCCACTATAGAGCTAGAACCAGACTGTCTCATTATACCCCTTTACCACTATAGAGCTGGAACCCGGCTGGCTCATTATACCCCTTTCCCACTGTTTTGTTCCTATCAGGCCACATGGTGTCACAGTGTACACAAAAAACTGAGATCGGCCCGGCCATCCGCCGCAAAGATCCGTAACCTGAACCCTGTGTTTGGAGGCCTGGGGTCTTCCCTGACGGGGCTGCGTAACCTTGGTAACACCTGCTACATGAACTCCGTTCTGCAGTGCCTGTGCAACACGCCCCGCCATGACGGAGTACTTCA
This sequence comes from Synaphobranchus kaupii, assembly GCA_029718625.1. Lineage (NCBI taxonomy): Eukaryota > Metazoa > Chordata > Actinopteri > Anguilliformes > Synaphobranchidae > Synaphobranchus > Synaphobranchus kaupii. Next base: position 12,370,195 of record CM056388.1, on the reverse strand, counting down.
ACAGGAACCTGTACCTGGAGGACATCAACAGGTGAGGCTTTGCTGAGTCATGCTGTCTCATGCATTTATCTGGGACAAGGTGACATTTTTTGAGCTTTACGGAACTTCCTGACACAACGCAGCTACATATTTTTGAGTACTTGATGGAGGCGGAGTGTGTTTACACACGCGAAGCGTTCCGTGCTTATAGGAGCCTGGATGCCTATAATTATTTGCACTCGGAATAGTACGCAAACAATAGAATCCCATTTAGCTAACCAAGTCAACCAGCCACAATTACGTTCACGCTGACAGTCAGAAATTAGGTAGCGAGCACCCCTCGCGATTATTGCCGCGGTCTTTATTTTTCTCTAATTGTCTGCAAGTGGAGCCACTATAAGCCATAAAATGAGCACGCGTTCAACTCTATTTTATCTTCTCAAAAATACGTCAATGATACCATGTATCCCATGTAGCTACTCGCCAATTTATTTTGTAAGACAACATCTTCACCTGTGCCTTGTGGAAACACCGTAAATGACTACAGTATACATGACAAAAATTCCTTATGACAACACTCTGCGGCCTATTGTTTCTTCTCAAACACTTTAATTAAATGGGTTGAACAATTAATATACATGTTAAAAATACATTGAAACATAATTCAATCATTGCATTATTGCATTTCAGCATTATAATGGTAGACAGTTAGCATGGTAGGTAGCATGATCATCAATGGGACGTTATTTTAGATCAAGAAACGGCAGCATTCCTATACTCACTTCTAGAACAAGAAAAATATCTCCCATTTTAAAAATGATGACACACATATCTTGCATTAATTCAAACTGCTTTTAATTATGTCATCACATCCTTCCCCCCTTGAAAGTGATGGAAAATCCACCACAATAGGCTATATAGGTATTTTTTACATTGGCGGAGATAATAACAAGAAAACGGAAAAACTGAGAAAACGGAAGTGCTGTAGGGTCGCAGCTGTTGCCTAGTAACGCACAAACATTCCAGTGAAACCGTCTAAAGCAATGTGTCTATTCTATGTAACCTATTTAAGGGAGTGTCCAATCACTGTGCAGATTTGTACCATCATAAACCGAGCTGCAATCTCATTTCTGTTGCTGATATATTTGAACCAATTTTTAAAAAAAATACTCCACAGCAAAGCAATAAGTGTGACTGCTAACAGACTGCTTGCCCCCCCCCCATGGTGATAACAGAGCAAACATCTTGGGGCACAAGGGTGAGGTGGCGGAGGAGTTTGGGGTGATTATGAAGGCCCTGTGGTCGGGGCTGTACAAGTGCATCAGCCCCCGGGACTTTAAGGTCACCATCGGGAAAATCAACGAGCAGTTCGCCGGCTGCGAGCAGCAAGACTCCCAGGAGCTGCTGCTCTTCCTTATGGACGGACTCCACGAGGACCTCAACAAGGTACACCTGGGTGGGTTGGGACACTGGGGGGGGCCAGGGTGGTGTTCTGGGCTGTGTGGGGGCCCTGCGGGGGGGTGGGGGGCGGCGGGGGTCCGTCAGAGTCGTGTTTGGGTGTTCTGGAGTGGGTGGGGACTGGGGACACTGGAGGGGGAGGGGGGAGGGGGGGCACAGTGTGAACATGTGACTTTTATTCTTCATGGCATGCATAGCTATTTCTGACATAGTGTGGCTTAAGAGGGTAGATTATCCCTCTAAACATGAAAAGCACCTAATTAAGAAAAACTTAAAGGCTTGTGAAAATTCTGGGGTTGCAATTGTGGTTGGAATGAAAAGCAGCACGCACAGGGGTGCCCCAGGACCGTGTTTGGGATCCACTGCCCTAATGGGTGGAGTCATCACTGACTGAGGTATGAAACTAGCTGGTAAAAATAGACAGTCCAAGTGTGGAAATTATAAGTGGTATGCAGTTGAGAGGGGCAGGGTGATGCAGCCAGGCTTCCAGGTTGTGTCATGGCATGGGCCTGAACCAGGAGAAGGATGGTATTACTGTATTACAGCCGCAGTTACTGTCCAGTGGCACTCTTCCAGATAACTCAGAGCAGTATGTGTTTTTTTTTCTTTCTGTTTTTGTTTTTCGTATTTGATTTGTCATGCATTTCATTTCATCTAACTTTTGAACTCATGAATGTTTATCCATTTAAATACAGCACGTTTACTTCTGTGATGTTGGCATTAGTGAGCCGTTAAGATGAATCTGTGTGTGTCTAATCACGTATGCTAGTTGACTACATTGACTATCAATTTCTCCCTTTTTTTTTTTTTTCACGATTAAGAGAGTAAGTAAATTGGTCTTGTGCCATGTGTCCCCACCTCAAAGGCGTCTGTCTGTGTGGAGTGTTTCTGTCATACTCTACCTTACGTGTGTCCTATGTGGGATGATGTGAGGTTATCGTCCTGCATGCGAGCCCTGGATGCCTCATTAGAAAGAGCTACCCTGTACTTCCTGCTTCTTGTTTGTGATTGGACACTGTGTGCCCATGTGATGCAGCTGGAGGTGGAGCCTCAAAAACCAAAATGTGTGGCTCTGTCCTGTACTTGGTGTGCAGGTCCGAATGGTCAGGTGTTTGTGAAGCTCATCCTCATGGCCTGCTGTGCAGTGGACCCACCTCATCAGTTCCCTTCATTTGATAACAGTTATTGTGCTGACGTCCAGTTGCGTTTCTGAGGGATTGATGGGTTCTTTGATAAAATGAAGCACTAGAACGTTTTTTTGTTTTTGTCAATATTACCCTTGCCACATTAATTATCCTTTTTTGGGTATTGTTTGGGACACTTAAACAGTGGTGATACTATATCACACCCTGAATATAACTAAATTTGAATACTTGGCAGTTATGAAACTGACTGACTGTGTGCAAGGGAGTGTGAATGAGTATGTGCTAGCTCGTGTTTGCTTTAAAATCTCTCATAAGCAAGCCTGTAAGGGAGGCATTATTGTGTACTGCAGTGTGGAATGACTGAGTGAGACTTTGGGCTGCACTGCGGTCAGTGTGGTATAAAATAACATAACATAATGATGAGAACAGGCCATTCAGCCCAACAATGCTCGCCATCTTCCTACCACTAAAGGGTACCTAGTGCTCCCCTACAATCCAGATAGTATCCAGCACCATATCAAGCCTGGTCTTGAAAACACCCAGAGTTTCTGCCTCTGCTACATAACCTGGCGGGCTGTTCCACGCAGTGACTACTCTCTGTGTGAAGAAGTACTTCCTAATATCTGTGCGGAATGACTGAGTGAGACTTTGGGCTGTATCTAGGGCATTGTGATTGGCTGAATGATATGTGGCGGGGGGGGGGGGGGGGGGGGGGGGTGTATAATGCAAGTGATCCATGTAGACTATTTGCATTTATTCAAAGCATCCTATTTCCTCCTCAGGCGGATAACCGCAAGAGGTGCAAGGAAGAGGCCAACGATCACCTGGACGACCAGAGTGCGGCGGACTTGGCCTGGGAAAAGCACAAGCTGCTGAATGAGTCCATCATCGTAGCACTGTTCCAGGGCCAGTTCAAGTCCACTCTGCAGTGCCTGACCTGCCACAGGAAGTCCCGAACCTTTGAGACCTTCATGTACCTGTCCCTGCCGCTGGCCTCCACCAGCAGGTGCTCCCTACAGGTTAGCCCAGCATTCTGGGGTACATTCAATCCCCTCTGTCCTTCAGACAAACGGCTCCCTCACCGCTCTCCCTCTCCCTCCTGCAGGACTGTTTGAAGTTGTTCTCTAAAGAGGAGAAGCTCACAGGTAATAACAGGGTGTTCTGCAGACAGTGCAAAGCCCTGAGAGATTCTACAAAGAAGCTGGAGATCTGGAAGGTTCCGCCTATTCTCCTGGTGCATTTAAAACGGTGAGAGCGCCTGGTAGCAAGAGAGATGCCCATGGGGGCAGCCTGTTGGGAGACTGCAGCAGATGAACACACCTGTTCTCCACACTACCTTCCCATCTGTTGCCATGCAATGCTTCCCCTTTGGCCCAAGCAGCCAGTGTGGTGCGACTTCTGTCCTACCCATTTGTACACAGTCAGGTTAAGAATTCACCGTTGACCTCTGCATCCAACGTGCGAGTCTGTGCATGAAAGTGACAGCCTGTCAGTCAGAACTTCTGATGACAGGTGAGCTCTGTTTTAGGAGGAAGACTCATTCATGCTCTGTAGTTGTGTATGGGAGAGGCCTGAGGGCCCATGAGTTACTCTGTCCCGTCTCTGTGCAAGGTTCTCCTATGAGGGCAGGTGGAAGCAGAAACTCCAAACTGCTGTGGACTTTCCTCTGGAGAACCTGGACTTTGGCCAGTATCTCATCGGACCCAAAAACAGCCTGAAGAGATACCACCTCTTTGGAGTGTCTGTGAGTACAAACAACCAGCCCGACTCCCATGTTCGCGCTGTTCCATTCCCATCGTAAGCACAGCTAACTTAGTCACTGAGAACCGCGACCGTGACGAGCCTGGTCACACTGAGAACTGCGACCATGACTAACCTGGTCACACCGAGAACTGCGAGCGTGACTAACCTGGTCACACTGAGAACCGCGACCGTGACTAACCTGGTCACACCGAGAACTGCGACCATGACTAACCTGGTCACACCGAGAACTGCGACCGTGACTAACCTGGTCACACTGAGAACCGCAACCGTGACTAACCTGGTCACACTGAGAACCGCGACCGTGACTAACCTGGTCACACCGAGAACCGCGACCGTGACTAACCTGGTTACACTGAGAACCGCGACCGTGACTAACCTGGTCACACTGAGAGTGGACGAACCATAACCATAACCACAACCATAGCCATGGTCCCAGGTTCCTGAGCAGGTGTCTGAGGTTCCCCTCCTTTGCTTGTGTGTTGATGAAACTTGCTGAGAACAATTATCATAATTAACATAACAATCTGTCCTTCAATAACAAGGATGTTCAATTTTTCCAGCTCAACCTGTCAGACAAGTGGTTTCCAGTAAAGTCTTTCACAACCTCGACACAATTTTAATTTATTTTTTTAATGGCAGACTGGTTAGACTTGTTTTAGACATGGTCATTCTGAAAGTGATTCCAGCAGTAGTCATTGCCGTTCAAGGTCATTTTCACAGTATATTGTGGTTTGCCCGCATCTCATCCGAACGTGGCAAGTTTTTGTTGTTGTAGTTCTGATTATTGTAATGGTTGTCATGGTGACGGGGCTGTGTAACCGCTCTCTGCCTTCACACAGAACCACTATGGGGGCCTGGATGGCGGCCATTACACAGCTTACTGCAGGAACGCCACCAAGCAGCGCTGGTTCAAATACGACGACCACGAGGTGACTGACATACCCACGTCCTTGGTCAGGTCCTCAGCCGCCTACATCTTCTTCTATTCATCCCTGTGAGATCACCGGGAGGGGGAAGGGACCACGCAGAGCGTTAACTCCGCGTGACCGCGAACGCTGCTCAACCTGAGCGCTAGCTGGGTTGTCAGCGGGAACCCGGTTTAAGGAGCAGGTGCGGCTCGGCCCGTTTCCGTAAGTTTCGGGACACGGACTGGGCTCTCTGTGTCAGGCGGATGCACTTTCAGCTCGTATAGGACTGCATAGGCGTTTATAAGGCTTCCTTCCACAGTATTATTGACTGTAGCGAGAAAAGCAAGGGTACCTTATTTAAGACCAACTACACTGCATAGTGCGCCTGCAAAGACTGGCACCGTTTTAGTCAGGTTTGAAGTACCTGTCGGCTTGTACCGTGGTACTGGAACCAGGTAAAACGCTCCGATTCTGATGTGTGAGTCAGTGCCATGGCCTTTTCACATTACTGATATTAAGCTTTCCTGTATTGTGAATATAATATAACGAAGAAGAGTAACATATGTACATACCAATTGCAAATATTGCACATTAAGCCTGTATAAATTATATTTAATATTTAATGTTATATAAATGTTGGTTTATTTGTGTGGTGACCCAAGTTATGCCTGAGAGTCAGTCACAGGCTTATTTAAGATAAGTTATAAATATAAACTATGCTGCTGCTTTTTGAACTGGTCATTGTTAAGTTATTTATTCATTTATATGAAGTCTATTTGTTGAGGAGTGAAATCATGGGGCACTGTTGTTGAGGTTTTGGCGGTCTGTTGGGTGAACACAAAGCAGTTAATAAACGTCCACAACGACAGAAAATGTGTTTCCGTGTCATTTGCATTTTTATCGAAGTCCAAGTTCAGATCTTTAAAATTATAAATCATACACTACAATCAGGAAAATAATGTGGAATTTTGTTGAATGTTGCTAATCCTTGAAAGTAAGTTCTGAGAAAAAGGTTGTTGAAGGTTTTCCTACACATTTTCAATGAAAACCAGCAATAGGTATGTTTTTAGAAAAGCAGAAGATAAGTAAAATGGCCACACATTAATAGTGCTATACTGTAGGAGTGATTCAGTGCTGAACAAGGTAAATGTATAAGCATGAGTATTTATATTTAGATAAAATATTAATTAAATAAAACAATTAAAATAAATTTCAGACTAAAACATTTCCTTGGGATAGGTATGCAATTCTAAAAGTTAAATATACAAGTAACGCACAAAATTACATTGTTTAGAGAAATGAATTTCATGCTTTTATTTATTGGTTGGCTACAATGAAAACAATAGATTGTTCATGTGTTTGCACCTAATGATGATGGCTGTACAAATAGGTATGAAAACCTATATTTTGATAACAATAGCTGCACCATGAACACCTGTATAACCACAACAAATGATGATGGCTGTTCAAATAGGTAGGCAAAACAATCCCGGTGAACTTTCATCCTGGTCAACTTCATCTGTCCTAATACGCCAGGACCCCCTTCTTTGTTGTCGTTATGCATGGAAACATCCTCGTTTTCAGTATAGCGTCCCATCATACCAATGTCAGGAATTGTATCCTCCCAGTCGGATTCTGCATCTTCCTCACAGTGAGACTTGGAACATTCTGGATGGCTTTCATCTCCTGTGAATAATCCATAATCAAGCTCTCCCGCTGACTGCTGTTATGTGCAGATACTTTATTGAGGGCATTAACTACGTTGTTGGCATTGGACATGGTCAAGCACAACATGACTATTTCCAGTACAGGAGTATGATCACGCTGTGTTTGTTTATGGAAGTAACTGTCAGATCAGAGTGGTTTTGCCCTTCTTCATAGCACAGTTCACTTTTACAAAGTACGCAAAGAAAAGTAAGCGGCTTGTGTGCTTTATTTACAAGTTTTTATGAGTATCGTTTTTAAACATAGTAGCATTTTGTCGCTCAACAATCTCGGTCTCATATAGGAGATAACTGACCTGTCATTGGAAATTACATTGACACTGTCCCAATATGCTCTGACCACGCGGCTGCTGTAAAACCATTGTGAACCCGATTTGGACAAGGAAATCTATTTTGGGAAATATTTCTGTTTGGTGACTTAACAAAAATAAGATCAGATAAGCTAGAATAACGGTGATAAGACTCCTATGTTTACTGTTACAACTCGGTACTGTTTACTGAGATCCACATGCTGTAGTTCGACTTCCAGCCGCTCTTGAGTTTCTTGTGGGGGGGAAAAAATAACTCAAATGTGGTGATAACAATATTTGTTGAGAAACAATAAAGCTTTTATTTATTTCTACTGTGAAAGATTACAGACAGAAGATTACATCGTTCAGACAGACGCTCACTGTTACAGAATCACACTCCCTGCCACCTTTAAACGGACCAAAATGATATTAATACGTGGTCTCTGAGGCGTCGGCTGTGGTAGCACTGTGTCATGCCCCATGGCCTGGAATTCGCTCCTGACTGGCTGGTCCTTATCGGTGGATAACCGCTCATAATTGGCCATCATGTTTCCCAGGGAGGGTATTGGTTGTCGCAATCTTACGGCACAAGAAGAGCTCCTCAGGTTGACCAGGTGCTTGCAGTCTGCTGGCACCAGCTGTGTAGAAAGTACACACCTCTTATCTGATGCCTGCGCAGCTCAGCTAGGGCACTGCACGGTGTAACAATGCTAGTGGACTGCACGGTGTAACGATGCTAGTGGACTGCATGGTGTAACGATGCTAGTGGACTGCATGGTGTAACGATGCTAGTGGACTGCATGGTGCATGGTGTAACGATGCTAGTGGACCGCATGGTGTAACGATGCTAGTGGACCGCATGGTGTAACGATGCTAGTGGACTGCATGGTGTAACGATGCTAGTGGACTGCATGGTGCATGGTGTAACGATGCTAGTGGACTGCATGGTCAGACGATGCTAGTGGACTGCATGGTGTAACGATGCTAGTGGATTGCATGGTCAAACGATGGCAACACCTGCTTTTGGAGGAGACATGCTAGTCTGCCCACTCCTGTCAAACCAGTCAAACTGAGGATGGTGCACAGATGGGCTTGAAAATTGTGACTGCCCTTCCATATTTGGAGAAAATAAAGCGGGTTTAAAAAAAATAGATGGGTGAAGAAATTTGTAATGTTTTTTTCTGAAGTTAGAACTGAACATGTCTGATCTGGTTGTGCTGTTTCAGCGAGAATTCAGCATAAAAATAGCTAACTGTATATTCACAGGGAAGGTTGGAAATATAAAAAATTAATTTGGAAGTTGGAAATATAAAAAATTAATTTGGAAGTTGGAAATATAAAAAATTAATATTTAAAAAAGGACTGCATTTCTTACAATTCATCACCAGGAGTGATTCTGGGGGAACCGCATCATGCATGTGCCCCTTATTTCAGCACACACAGTCATTAACCGAGTCACGCCTGGCTCAGAACTTAAGAACATGCTTTCCCACGACAGGAAGTCCCCACTATGAGATCAGGCAGGACTTCCGTTTTTTCTTCTCCTCCCCTCTGCTGGCTTGCTGCCGCTGCCCCTGCCCCTGCCCTCCTCCGCTGGCTTGCTGTACCATCCCCACCACCTGGAACGTGGAGGAAAAAGAGGTCATTACATCTAAAGAGGTTACATTGCATCTAACCGCAGAGCAGGCCTTTTGTTAAGCTTGAGTCAGCTGGTTGTTTGAACAACAAACTTGTTTGAACAACAAATCTTACTTATCTGTGTGTTTTATTTTAAATATTTATTTTCTTAATTTCAGGAGCTGCCATTCATGGGATCGCTTAGAATCGTCACTTGAATTGAAGCAAATAGGGCAATTGTAATACAACATTGCAGTAAAAGGAAAATGCCATTAAGAATGCACTTGGCATGATGGATACAATTAAGGTATCTCTTGGTGAAAATGCATCTGTCCTCGTTTATTTGGCTACTTCATTTACCTCTCTGGTGCCTGGGAATTCGCGGGCTTCCAGTTTGGAGAAGGCCAGTTTGCCATTGATAGTGACCTCAAAGCTTGCTGTAGGGGGCGACAAAGTTCAATTAAAAACCAATAAAAATAAACCCGGTAGATATACAAATCCTTTCCAAAAAATTAGAATATCATGGAAAAGTTTTTTTTTTTCTTCCATAATTCCATTCAAAAAGTGAAAATTTCATAGATTATAGATTCATTACACACAAAGTGAAATATTTCTAGCCTTTATTTGTTTCATTTTTCATAATTTTGGCTTACAGCTCCAGAAAACCCCCAAAACAGTATTTCAAGAAATTAGAATAGTGTGTCGAAAATCAGCATTTACTTCAGTTATTTCAGAGAATTAATGTTTTAGACTGAGTGTCACACTATCATATAATTTACTCAAAACACCTGCAAAGTTTATCTCAGTTTGGTTCAGTATGGGGAAGACTGCAGACTTAACAATTGGCCAGAAGACCATCATTGACACCCTCCAGAAGATGGGTAAGCCACAAAAGGTCATCGCTAAGGAGGCTGGCTGTTCACAGAGTGCAGTGTCCAAGCATATCAATAGAAAGTTTAGTGAAAGGGAAAAATGTGGCAGGAGAAGGTGCACAAGCAAAAGAGATGACCGTAGGCTTCAGCGGATTGTCAAGCAAAGACGATTCCAAAATTTGGCGGAGATGCAGAGGGAGTGGACTGAGGCTGGAGTCAGTGCTTCAAAAACCACCACGTACAGACGTATCCGGGACGTGCTACAACTGTCGGATTCCTCGAGTCAAGCCACTCCACTCATTCTCTGAAATAACTGAAGTAAATTTTCGACACACTATTCTAATTTCTTGAAATACTGTTTTGGGGGTTTTCTGGAGCTGTAAGCCAAAATTATGAAAAATGAAACAAATAAAGGCTAGAAATATTTCACTTTGTGTCTAATGAATCTATAATCTATGAAAGTTTCACTTTTTTAATGGAATTATGGAAAGAAAAAAACTTTTCCATGATATTCAAATTTTTTGGAAAGGATCTGTAGTGTTTTCACATTCAGAACGTTTTACGATAAGCTTTTGTAGATATCCTACAATATTAACGGGTTTTCGCGTTAAAGGGGCTGAATAATGCAAGTTGATTGGGTGATGGGCTCCATGTACCATTGAAAAATAAAATCTAAATAGAGTTTGGAGACTGTGTAAGCTATCTTGTAACAATCGATACGATATAGGCTTGGACATTTTATTTACTTTGATGACGATAACCATCAGGGAAAGGTCAGATAAGGTAACCTGTTAAACGAGTTTTTAAACCTGTCTAATGCGAGTTTCCCTTCCGCTCTTGATTTCATTTGCATTCACCTAATCTAATTTTCAATTCAACTTTTACATGAAATGTATTTAAATGTGCTGTGAAGGCAAATTTTTAATTAAAAAAAATTTTTTTCCTTACACGGTCCCATAATATCTCCTAATTATCGTGTGTTCTATGTATTACTGGTCAAGTGTTAGAACGAAAATCATCACATCACAGGTCTGTACGTATGGGTTGCCAAAACAAAACCACACTAAACTGATCTGAACTGAAACGTGTCCCGCGCAACAAAACCTTTTTCCTAAACAATGTCAGCGTCGAAAAATGACATAGTGCAAATACTGTTCTATGCAGGAAAATAAAAGGCTTACATTTGCGGCCAACATGTCCATTCACAACAGCACCGGGGACATTCTTTTGAATTTGTGCGGCAAGTTCCCGATACCTGGAGGCGTACCCTCATCCGCCGCTGTTAACAAGTACAAAAAATATATAGTAAACAAAACACTTAACAAAACAAAAGGTTTTTCCCACATATGCCCAAGTTATTATGGAATTCAACAAATTATAATATTGTAAAATACATTGTAAAAACCGAGTGGTTTTTCGTCACTTATAATTACTTTTAACATGTGGGTCATATTTTTCGTTGATCGAAGTCGGCTAGTAGCCTAATAATACGAATGCTTACCAATATTCTATGTCCACCGTTACTGGCATGTTTCGTTCTTTGTTGTTCACTTTAGACGTCCAGGTATCTCCGTCCCCCGAGTTCAATCCGTAAAACTGCCAAGTCACTGAGTTGTTTGGCTATTTTCATACGGAGGCCACGCCCAACGCAATAGCCTAACAGGTGACTAAGATAACGACTATTTCCCCTGCTTTGACACGTTTACAGCCAGATCCACAACATATTTATTTATGTACTCATAGTCGATATGTCCAGTTTTAGAAAGCAAAATGCAGTTCAGCAGTGTAGAACTTCCTGAAACATAAACGGATGGAGGTATTAAAAACATAAACTAGCCTACACTAGTGACTGCAATGCAGATTAATTCTGTTCTAATTCTAATATAACTGAGTGCGCACCGTTTAAGGTGTCATTCTTTCAAAGGCGAAATAACCAGTTGCTCACATTTGACCCCCACGATGTAGCCTAGGCTAGACAATGTTCATGACTAGTTCAGACTTCCGTGTAGGTGTGTATATATATGTATATATATATATATGTGTGTGTGTGTGTGTATGGCGTAGGTAGGCTATAGCCTACTACCTGATCGGATTCCACCAAAGGAGTTTCAGCACCGACCTTTTTGTTGATGCGACGAACTTTGTTGAAATGCCTCTGTAAATAGTGGACAGGAACAGTAACGGGTGACGTTTGGTACCATTATCCCCAATCAATATTACTAAGTATGAAAGTCCTCCTTTGTCTAGTACGCGACTGCACTGATAGATGCAAAAAAGGACACATGCTGGCTTCCAGATGGAAATTTCACATTTTATTATATAATAGTACAGTGAAAAATTCCAGTGTCATACCCTTTACATGTTTAATTTGGCCTGCATAAATGATCTCTTCAGTTTGCACGAGATTTCTGTATCTATAAGATACACTAAATATATGTTCTCATATTTTATTTGTATGAAAAACAGCTGTACCTTAGTTACAAACTTGTATTAACATTTTTTGGCTAACAATTTATCATACAGGCAGTACATACGACTACAAATCACATATTGTGTTATAAAAGTTGCCTTGTAAATTGCCTGTATTTTCCAGTCCACATATATTCATGAAGACATTCAACAAAAGCCAAATATATATATATATATATATATTTTTTTTTTTCCCCATCACAAAAACTTGGTTGGTAAGTAGGCTACTAACGGCACCATCACAATTTTTATCATAAATACTACTGCACCTCTCTGTACAATGACATTAGGCTGCTGTATATTGCAATATATTCATATAAACGTATACACCCTTTTGGAAATGGAACATAGGCTACTGCAGTAATGTATTGTAAATATGTGGGCTATTTTTGAAAGTATGATGCTAAAAAGATTTCAGAGCAGAGTATTTTAAAAATATTGAAAGCATCTGAAACTGGGAAATAATTTGCACATTTGCCCACATAGCCTACTGTACATATAATATATTTAAAAATATTTTCAGCATATTCTATTTCCAGTAAGCACATGTACATATTGTCATCAAATGTTCCAAACTTGTTTTGTTATTTTTATCTATATAAAATTGAAAAAAAAGGTCTTAAAAGTAAATACATTTTTTAATCATTGTTTTTCGTGATCGTGCCATTTAATATCTTCAGAGCAGGTATCGGGTCGATCAGGATGTCTTTAGTTGCCAAATTCCCTGTTCGCTGTATCTTTTTGATCAAACCCAGGAGGGTCTGCTTTGCATTTCATGGGAACTCGGGTAAACTTCCTTGGACTTCTGTCATGGATGCACTTCCTGTTCTCTTTCACAGCATCAGCCGCATAGGCGGTCTCTCTTCTTTGGTGCTGCTCTGTGATTGGACGGAACCCTCGCCCGGGCCGTCGTCGGGGGGCAGGGTCACTTTATCAGGGGTGTACTCATTTCGCTTTAGATCTGCATTGAAGGGATAGAAAGCAGAGACGTGAGTCAGCATTCCTGAGACAATGTCCTGAAAACACAACAAAGTGAAAACGCACCAGGGAGGCGGAGCTTGCGGCAGCAGGCGTTACAGTGATGTTTCTCTCTGAAATTCCGGATGGCATCGTCCCCCAAGTTTGCTGGCCCGAATATCATCTCGTACGACCTGTGTCAAAGACAGGACATAGTGCCAAATAAAACAGTACCCCTGACCTGGGGGCATACTACGAAGCGGGATTACTGAGTTAACTTGATAAGTGCACTGAGTAAAACCTGGAACAGCTCTTTTTACTTCAGTCCATGTTCCAGATTTGGTAGGGTTCTGGGTTTTACTCAATTATCCAGCTAACTGCTCCGTAGTACACCCCCCTGGACTGACAGATGGACTGTTTTCCCATTCTGTATCTGATTGCACAGGCTTCACCCAGTCCTGTAGGTATTGTCATTTTCTCGTCACTAACACAGACACAAGAGCAGACCAGAACACGCACACAGACCCAGAACACGCTCTGTAAGTGGGAAACGCAGACACACACACACACACACACACACACACACACACACACACACCGTGCACAGCGCTGGCTCACAGGAAACTCACTCGTTTTCGCCTCTTGTTATCACAGATGGATCTGTTAAACTCTCCCCGACACCTGAATGGAAAGACAATGCAGAACTGTTCCGCCCCAACAAAATTCCAAGAGCATGATAGGCAAATCAATGGCATGACCGCGCGTGGCATCCGGGCCGTGGAACACGTACGTTCAGATCTTTACCGATACTGGTTTTCCCTGGGCTACGGGGGAAAAGAGGGACAGAGAAAGTGAAGTCACCTTGCAGGTCCAGCACCAGCAGCTCTCCCCTGGTGTACTCATAGGACCAGTGACTGAACGCCAGCATGGTCTCCTCCAGCAGGTTGGTGGGAACGATTTCTTCCCCGTTGTTGTTGTTAAACTTCCTGAACTCACCACTGATGCACTCCTCAATGGCAAACCACTGGCTGGCTGAGTGGCAGTACAGTAGGAACACTTCCAGGAATCTGGGGGGGGGGGGGGGGGGCGAGGGCGAGATGCGGGGATTGGGGGGGGGGGGGGGGTAGGGGTAGGGGTAGGGGTAGGACAGGATTGGTCAGAAGAGCAGAACCCCAGGCAGGCTCTTTGGTTCTTTCCACATGCTGCTTGTTTTTTGAGACATCAGAAAAGGGTTTCCTGTTTTGACCACCAGTGAAACGCTTGAGCCAGGGCAGCGCGTTCAGTGTGTGTGTTACCTGGGAGAGTAAACGATAGTCTTGGGCTTTATTTGGTTGAAGGCAAAGGTCAGTTTCTGAGCTGCCCTCTGCTGCTGTATTTCCTGTCATGGAAAATATCAGACACTTAAATCACACAGTACAATGACTGTTACTGTACAGCACAACCTCTGTATCTGACAAGACTATGTGAGACAGAGGGCAGCTGAGCTTCTGTGTACAGTACCCCACTCCTCCAACTGTACATTTTAAGTACAACACACAAGCCCACATTCACTCAGAAAAATTACAGGTACAAACACGCATACATGTTAACCCATAAGAGTTACAGGTACACACACACACACGCTGACACGCACACAACCAAATGAACCCATACCAGTGACAGGTACACACAGACACACTCACATACATACATACATACATGCATGCATACACACACACAGTCTCACACACACTCACTCTCACACACAGTCTCACACACAGTCTCACACACAGTCTCACACTCTCAAACACACTCTCACTCTCACACACAGCCACACACACACTCTCACCCACACAGTCTCTCTCACTCTCACACACAGTGACACACTCTCTCTCACACACAGTCTGACACACACACACACACACACACACACACACCACACACACACACAAACATGCAGGTTAGACACCTCACCCTCAGACACAGCTGAAGAACAGTGTCCTCTTTGTAGACGCTCTGCCAGGTATTGACCACCTCTGGCAGGAAGGACTTGATGATGTACAGGTGTCCCGGTTTGAGCACGTTGTCCTCGCACCAGGTGCACTGCACCTTGAGCGCCCGGCGCAGGCCCCCGCCCATCTCCTCCTTGCTCAGAAATTCGATCTTGGCACAGAGCCCCCGCTGGGCCCAAGAGGACATGCTGTTATTGACGGTGTTGGGAGAGCTCTCTTCCAGACGGTACAGAGTCACAGGTTCTCCTGCGCGGGGAGACAGACAGCCAATCAAAATCAAACAAAAACTTATTTGTGTAGTGCGTTTTACAAATATTTGCCAATACGATTCACATCAAGCTCTTACAAAAGCAAGCCAAAGAGGTGAGCGTGGCAAGGAAAATCCCCCTGAATGGTATACAATGTGAAACCATGGGAGGAACCAGACCCCCCCCCCCTCTGTAGGCTGGCTCAGGGTGTGGTTAATTTGAGACCAACATGGTCAAGTCTATTTGCAGAGCAGGGTGGGTGGGATCATCACAGACAGAGAAGGGCTTGTGTGTGGGGTTGTCTTACCTCTCGGCGGTACGGGCATGAAGGGGGATGCTCTGGGACAGCCTCATCAGGTTATTGCGCTCCACAGCTGGGGGGGAGGGGGGGTGGGGGGGTGTTAAAATTCACTTTCAAACTTAACCCTAGCACGCCTGTTTGAATTGCTCGGTACTAAGCACCACTGGCCTGTCTCACCTGAATACTGAAAGCTGGTGTCTAAGGGTTTGAAGGGAGAACCAATGGCTGTGGAGGAAAGAGAACACATTTATGTTCATTTACATATCCATAAGAAACTCTCGGCCCAAGTACATGCTGTGGTGCAATCACAAAAAAACAAAAACATTCTGCAATAAACAGCGAGGCATAAGCGCCATTGTGAAATAATTTAATGGAAAACATTTCTTTCAACAGCCACAAGGAGGCAACCTTTCCCAGGCTAAAATCTGCATAACGTCTGTGTTTACACAAAACTGTGCTGCTTTTCCATCACAAATGAACAAAAATAAAGCCCTGATTTACTCACAGTCTTTCCTGGGCCCTAGGTGTGTGTTCCTGAACATGTACAGAGATGTAGAGGCTGTATAAAATACACACAATACAACATGTTTAGTGGCAGAGTCAGCTCAGGGATGTAGCACAGACAGACAAGTGGCAATGTGGGATAGTAGCATACAACTATGGGGAAAAAATTAGAGCCAAAAGTCAAATTTTCAGTTTCACAGTTTATGGGTGTGTGTCTTTGTAAAATCTAACTTTTCATATTCTTTCATGAACTATTGACCACATTTGATTTTAATTTCCAAACAAAAATATTGTCATTCAGAACATTTATTGGCAGAAAATTGATGGTCAAAATAAAAACACAGCATTGTTATACATTGAATAATGCAAACAAACCAAGTTTATACCCTTGAATAAATAATAAAAATAACAATGTCTTTGCTTCAACAATCAATATTTGGTGGAGTAACCTTGATATTTCTTCAAAAAATATGGGATTGTCTCTTAATCTTTTGTATGGGTGTAGGTAGGTGTTGATTGTGGGTCTACTAGCCCTATCTGTGCTACATACTAAAAAAAAAGATTTCCACCACATATCGAGCCCTCACAAATAAACCTCCAAAAGTTTTCCCATCATACCGTTCAAGAGCTCTGCCCCCGGAGTTCTGGCAAAAATGAAAAGAACAGAGATCAAACTCACACCAGCACATTCATTTACAAGAGGCAAATAACTGTCCAGAGTTGTAAAAATGTTCTGTTTTTGTATGTACATGTCAGTCTGTTTCCTCAGTGTCATTGAGCCCCATCCGATAGGGTTTTATAGGGTTTGTCTTGAATGGGTCTTTGTTTCTTCTTCACCATGGAAACCAAAATTCCGGCCAATTGGGAGGGAGGGAAGGGGGGGTTGATCCTTTGATTTAATAAAAGGGGAACCCTGTGGCCGAACATAATAAATGCGTAAAAAGCACAGGTCTTATTATTGCCCTGTTGATTTTGTTTGGTTAATCCAAACCTGGATGATAAAATTCTGAGCGTATTTGGAGTTGATAGGTTTAGCTGAGATGGTTTTATCAAAAAAAAAAAAAAAAAAAAGCACTGTGCTGGCAGGCGATCTGAACCGCTTCACCACAAGACTGCATTTAAACTTTTAAGATAATTGTAATCCCTGGCGTGGTGACTGTCTCCACCTGCTGTCCAGGTTTAAGAGAAGGTTTTGAGCTGAGGAGAAGTTCAGCTCTGATTAGACTACAGACAGTAAAACATACAAACGCTCGCATACTCACAGACTGCTGAGCTTAACATACAAACGCTCGCATACTCAGACTGCTGAGCTTAACATACAAACGCTCGCATACTCACAGACTGCTGAGCTTAACATACAAACGCTCGCATACTCACCGACTGCTGAGCTTAACATACAAACGCTCGCATACTCACAGACTGCTGAGCTTAACATACAAACGCTCGCATACTCACAGACGGCTGAGCTTAACATACAAACGCTCACATACTCACAGACTGCTGAGCTTAACATACAAACGCTCGCATACTCACAGACTGCTGAGCTTAACATACAAACGCTCGCATACTCACAGACGGCTGAGCTTAACATACAAACGCTCGCATACTCACAGACTGCTGAGCTTAACATACAAACGCTCGCATACTCACAGACTGCTGAGCTTAACATACAAACGCTCGCATACTCACAGACTGCTGAGCTTAACATACAAACGCTCGCATACTCACAGACTGCTGAGCTTAACATACAAACGCTCGCATACTCACAGACTGCTGAGCTTAACATACAAACGCTCGCATACTCACAGACTGCTGAGCTGTGCTGACTTGCCCTTATGGGGGTAAAAAGATAAAGGAAAGGTCAGTTAGTCACAAATAAGATGCATTTTGAACTGTAGGCAGTGAGGGCGCAGAACTCACCAGCAGCCCCGCCTTCTGCTCTGGCTGATAAAGGAGATCCTCCGCTGACACCCGACTCCGCCCCCTCCCACTGAGAGCTGAACGCACACACACACACACACACACACACACACACACAAACAGGGAGACACATAATTGAGTTTAGCATTATGGGGGGTGATCAAGGAGACCGGGGTGTTAAGAGAGGGATGACTTTAGATGCACCTGAGTTGGGACAGAGGGAGGAGGGGCTTCTGTCAAACTCTGTGAAACCTGCATAGCAACTCGCAGTCCTCATCAGTCCACTAGGGGAGCCCTTGGGTTGAAACAAAAAAAAAAGAAGAAAGATTAATACATAAAATACCAAAGAAAACTGCACCATTCATTTGTAAATGCTACATTACCCAATCCAATCAATATTCTGGCTAATTCTGTAGAACGTTTGCACACAAACGTTACAAATTGACACGTGAAAGTCACAATGTAAAAGGCCACTGTTTACAAAAAAGTTCACGTGAAAGTTCACAATGTAAAACCAGCCCACTGCGTTTAACCATAAAAACAGACTGATGAAATGTAAAGGGCTTGCACTCAAAGCCATCTGATGGACTGATTGTATGCTAATGCTAACAGTCAGTAACAGATGTTTTTTACTTTATTAAAATGTAATAAAATCTTACCGTGTCTTTGCCCCTCACTGATGGATTGAGAGGCCTGTTTTCCCCAGGGGGATTTCCCCCAAACCACCGCGAGTGTACTGTCATATCTTTATCCCCTTTAACAGCAGAGAGTCCGTCAGACTCTGCAATAATTAGGCATATCATCACAAAAACCAGAGCTAAAACCAGGAAACATATAGCGCTAAACACAATAGCAATAAGTCCTGTAGAATTATTCAAGTTAACATGGAATTTTGGCAGATAATTTGCAAAGATGTAGAAAATCTAAATAGCTGTATTAAATAATTCATGATGTGTAATACAGTAAAAAAAAAAAAAAGTGGTAATAGATGTGTAATAAAGTTTAAAAAATGTAATAGACATTTTTAAGATAAGTACCTCCCTTAAAGGTGAGGAGATTCTACCCCAAAGAGCTTGTCAGTGTGTACTGGGATGATGGATGTGTGCTGTTAAAGGATAATGGTGTGAATGACATGAATGTGCTCTGTATCCTCTCACTCACCCAGAAACGCCCCAAACTCCAGACTTAAACTTTCGGGCAGGACCCCCTTATGCCCCACTGGAGAGGGCTCCCCGCGCTTAGCAGGGGTACCCACAAAAAACTTTGCAGCCCAGGGGAGGCTGCTGGATGAGGTGGTGTTCCGGGGGTCCTCTGCGTGGGATGGCGGGCCCTCTTCCAGGGGCCAGCCCCCGAGGCGGAGCTCAGGCGGAGATAGTGCAGCGTCCGAGAGCCCGGGGCTCAGACTCCTCCCCTCAGGGATCAGGCCAGCCAGCTCCAGCCCCTGCCTCCTGTTTGCAGCCCCGCCCCGAAAGAGGGAGTCAGTCACACTGGCCCCACCCTGCTGTAGGGAGGGGCCGATGCCGGCCCCAATGCTGCGGTTGAGCAGGGTGGGGCCCTGGGGCTGAGAAGGCGTGTCCAGAGGGCGGGGCCCCAGGTTCTTGGAGACGCTTAGCTCCCGGGTGAGCTGGTTGTGGACCTGGCTGGCCTCCGAGGCTCTCTGGGCGGACAGGGCCTTCAGCGTGTCCACCGTCAGAACGGACAGGTCCTGCAGGTGCCCGATCTGTGAGTCCAGGGTGGCGAGGGATCGCTTTATGAAGTTCACCCGCTTCCCCACCTCCTTCAGCTGCAGGAGCATGCCTTCCACCCTGCAGAGATAACAAGGTGGGTCTTAGGGCTCCTGATGATTTCATTGGTCAGGCACTCGAAGCGTTCTCCTGTGCTGTGCTGATCAGTGGTGTAGGAGGAGGTTGCAACAGACCCAAAATGGGCGGAGCTACTCTGTGGTATTAGTGACTTGAACCAATCATTGCCAATCTGTGCTACAGGCATGGAGCAAAGAAGCATTTGATTGGTCCACAAAAGGGATTCGGACATGTGAGAAGCACCTGTCAGAAGTGACCCTGATCCTCTCCTCGCTCCCAGAGTGAAAGTGGTCGTCCTTTTCCCGGAAGTACGTTTCCAAGCACTGCTCCTCAAAGTCGTGGAGCCTCTTTCTGTCCTCCTCGGTCAGAAACAGTTCTGTGAGGGGGAGATTTCATTTTTTATAAAACAAAATAAGAATCATATCTAGAAACAGAGGAGGGGCAGGGAGTTAGATTAGTTAGATGATTGGTTAGAATAAGTGCCAGCCTGTCAGGTGGCGCGGTGGCTTAGGGGTAAAAGCGTTGAGTTTGAGTTGGTGCAGTTGCACACCGAGGATCAGGGGTTCGCACCCTGGTCCTGCCAGATCCGAGTATGGCCGGTGCCTTGAGGTAGCGGCAATTTGGCGGCCGCTCCCGGGGCGGGGGGAGGGACTCTGTGGGGGAGAATCGGCGTACAAGAAGCCCCAGGCGAGTTGGAATCACGGTCAGGAGGTTTGAGGAGTCGCGCCCTGAAGAGGACGTGGCGCCCTCCTTCCTACTACCGGCTGACGGGGTTGTGTAGCGGCAAAAGTGGTTGCTACACGGTGAAATTAATAGCATAAGGTACAATTGGTGACCAAATTGGCTCCCTCCTCTTTATGAGGCTGTTGTTCCTACTTGGTCCGTAAGTCATGCCGCTCTTCTTCCTCTTTCTGCAGACGCAGGTGAAGATGGAGATCAGGTGACTGAGGAGCACGAGAGGGGGGGGGTAGGACCGACTTCTCGTGGTACGCCATGATGAAGTGGTACCGCTGATACTTCCACACCAGGTTCGAGATGGATTTCACTTGCAGATACACATTACTATGAAGAAAGCACATCGGTATCACGGATTAAACGATATCACAGATTCAGTTCGATCGGACTGTGCTCAAGCTAGAGGTTTGCAGGGTGTTATGGGATATGTATTTACCAGAGTTACGAAAATACCATGTGCTACGACCCACAGTATTTGTCCGGGTTAATTTCTTTAAAACGTTAAGCAAGCCAAAAGCTCTGTTTGGACACATTGGTGCTAAGGACCTAACATCAAAGGTTTGTCTTACTTGAAGAAAGCGATGAGTAGGTTTACAATGAGAATATACTGAACAAAGAGGTAGACGGCCTGCAATAGAGGGGTCAGCCAAACGGCTGGACCACACAACTCCTTCACCTCACTGTTCCCTGCACACACTGTGGAGGAAGCACAGAGAAATACCACCCGTTACTAGGCAACAACAACAAAAACTAATCGTTCACGTTAAATTTTAATGTGTAAATGGCGAGTTTACAAATTGTCGGGTTGCAGGACAATGAACAGTTACAGCTGTAATTCAAACTAAACGTCAGAGCCACTTCTAACCGGCAATGAAAAAATGAACACTTAAGCCTCACAGGCTGGCTGCCATTCACCAGCCTTCCAGAAGAACAACGATGAGAAAAGAGAGAGAGAAAAAAAAAAAGAAAACCTCAATTTCAGTCCCAAGTAGACTCCTGTGTGGGGTGGGGGTATATCTATTGATTATGTCATTCCTGCATCTTGCAAAGTGAAAAGGGTAAAAAAAAGACGTTTTTTTGATTTCCCGTGCTGGTGAGAATCACCCGCCATGCTGTGCTGGAAATCTGCAGAGAAAATGGCTGGCTTACCATCGTCATCGCCCTTACCATCGATCTCATAAGCATACACTTCCCCATACATCATCCAGTAAGGCTGGAAGACCACGTCTTTGGCCAGCGTCCAGGAGGGCTCCTCATTGGGGTACAGGATGGCCTTACGGGGGACCCCGTAGGTCACCAGGATCACGGCCATTATTACAACTATGTAAAACATGTTGGCCACCTGCAGTCACAAACACAGCACAAGCCCTGGTTTTAGTTCAGCCTTATTTTAAGCTTCGGGACTGCATACGTGATTACTGTCACTGTGCAAGTATAATCTGTCACCGTGTTCAGATTTCTTATTGTCGGTATACATTTATGCTTTTAATATTACAGTAAACCATTGTTTGCTCAGTGACATGTTAACCTCCAAAATGAAAATTTAACAAACTGGTTCCAGTACACAAGTTAAATCATGCCGTCATATTGATGTTAATGTAAAAATGATTCCTTTAATGGAGACTTAATTCACTCACCATTTTCCCAATCATCATGATGTAGGGACCGGCATACTGGTTCACCGCAACAATGTCCAGAAGCCGCACAAACCAAAATATGATATTCAGGCAGTAAACTATTCTCCCAGCTGTAAAGACATCGCCTGTTCCCAATCTCAGTCCAAACCCCACAAAGAAGGTAACTATTGCAATGGTGTCTGAAATGTTAAAGTAATCGGTGAACCAGACTCTGATCTTTTGAGTTATCTTCCCAGCTTCAGACATGCACATCTATAAAACACAAAAACAAACAAAACTCAATGGGGGCGGGACAGGAAATAAGCGATAATGAAGTCAAAACAGGCAAATGTGGGTAAACTACACTGCAAAGAATGTGTCTTAAGTGTTTTAATCTTGTAATGAGACTTAAAATAATATTTTTTCCCCCTCAAAAGTGGAAAATATTTGCTTGTTTTAAGTTACTTTTTACTTGACAAGTAAAATTATCTTACCCCACTAGCAAATCTTGAAATGAGTAAAAAAATATCTCACCCCACTGGCAGATAGTTTGTTTTATTTAGTAAAAAAGTAACAGAAATAAGATTCTATAGTCTAAATATGAGATTAAAATGCTTGTTAAGATTTGGTTTTCTGCAGTGTACAGGAGGGATTTCCAAGTACACTAAAGCAAACAAACTGAATTGTGTTTTCTTTCAGCAGTGGTTCTCCTTGGACTAAACAGAGGGCCAGCCATAACCACCCGAGCCCGGGGGACGGTGCTCAGACGGACCAGCACCGCGCGGGGCAGCTGGGGCAGATTTGTACCTCCCGGGTCTTCTCTATGGCTGAAGTGAAGATGTAGAAGATGACCACACACTCCTGCGAGGACGGCGTGGGGGGCATCCGTACCAGGATCACGTACGAGTACAGCATCAGAAACCCCAGGTACGCCAGCTGACCCAACAAACCCAGAAACATTACACAGCTACACCAGGTCCCCAACAAAATCTAAAACATTACAAAAGTCATTAGGACATTACACAGCTACACCAGGTACCCAAAATAACCAGAAACATTAGACAGGTCATTAGGACATTACACAGGTATGCCAACTGACCAAAAGTACACAATATATTTGAAGATTGATGACACTAACTAAACGCATTGTCTGGAAATGCTAGGTTCTGAGAGTTAGGGGTCTGGTTTAATCAAAACTCGTCATAATTAGGTGCCGATCCCCCCTGGAGCTGGAGTTACCCCCCCACCCCCCGCAGCATTTTTGATACCCTCAGCCTAACCTTCCTCCTATTAAAACATGGAAATCATCCAACCGGGTTTCAGAACAACTGTCTGCTCCCAATGTGGGAACAGTCCCTGGACCAGGGGCACACCCACCGTGTTGAACCAGAACTTGACGATGGGCGCGTTGTAGAAGGCGTAGAACCTTCGGGTGATGGGGATTCTGCGGGAGTGGAGGTGAGGTTCGCTCTCAGTTTTCAGCTCAGTATGGTCACTCTGCCGCCCCTCCCTCAAAATGTCCTGCAAACGGGCAATTTAAGACACAAAAAAAAACACAACTATCAAAAAAACAGGGTTACAATTCTCACAGAGCTTTTTGCGAGAAGAAAATATGTTTCCCCAATAAACTGGTCAAAATGTTTATGATTAATTTAATTTGACACATTTGAACAAAGAAAAACTTTAACATTTTCATTTTACAGTGTGAAAAACCCCATGTTACTCAAGAAGTGGCACATTAAAGTATCTTGATACTCTCAGAACGTGAAATTGTGAAAAATTTGCGAGTGATAATAGAATGTGGCCCGCGAGCACTGATGCCTCAGAAGTAGCACAGGTGAGATGCCTTATGGGCCAGTACCTGAGTGCAGGTAAACACACCTGCCTAACGAGTGCTGTCACAGAAAGAGCAGCTCTGTGTCTGTGAATGTTCAGCCCTCTCCAATATGGAGGATACTCCTTCCCCACACACTCGGGGTGCCTCCTGCACCCCGTTTTCCTTTACCCTTCACCTAAGTGGGCGTGTCTGATTATGATGGGCGTGTCTGACACGGTCACGGGCGTGGTCTTACCATTTGGATGTGGTCCTGGGCGGCGGGGTGGTGGAAGGGGTGCTCGCCGTCCTCCATGGTCATCAGGTGGGCGTCCTGCGACTGAGGGATGTGGGCCATCTCAGCTTTGCTCTTATACTCCAGGAGTACGATCGCCGGGGGAACCAGGATGCTCAGTATCACCTGAACACAGGAGAAAAGCCTCATTAACACATCGGTCAGACTGCCCCCGATCTCAAACCACCCCAGCACCTACGGCTAACATTAGGGGGGAATGCACGTTACTGTACTTCTGTACTGCTGTACTTCTTTCCAAAAAGAAGGCCCAATCTCAATGTCCACCCTCACAGACTTTGAGGCGTATTAAGTCTGCCTGGGCTCAGGGCTGTCCCACTGTAAAATCGGCAAGTGCATGAGGGCTCTGTCGCAGGCTTTTCTAGCCCTTTATCCGGACTTTCCGCAAGTCTGCAATCTTGCAGACTTTGCTGAGGGAATTAACCACAGTTCATAGCGTTTGTGGCGAAAAAAACGGAAACGCAGCTGGAAGCGCTTCAAAAGTTGTAAACAAACGACACACATGATGGCGGCCAGTGTTCTTTCAGCGGGTACAAG
This sequence comes from Synaphobranchus kaupii, assembly GCA_029718625.1. Classification (NCBI taxonomy): domain Eukaryota; kingdom Metazoa; phylum Chordata; class Actinopteri; order Anguilliformes; family Synaphobranchidae; genus Synaphobranchus; species Synaphobranchus kaupii. The sequence goes on along the minus strand of CM056388.1, from coordinate 12,345,232 downwards.
CCTAAAATTGTCGTAAACATCTTGCATGTAATGCAGGCTTCGTCAAGGCAACATGAAACATCGCAAAGAGCTGTCCCACTAATTGTCTTATTTGTACCATTTTAAACTCACGCGCTCACGCATGTGACATCAACCAAATTCTGTGGGGGCTCAGTCCTTAGGGCTCAGTGCGGTGGTAGCAGTTAGGAAACCAGGCCTGCTGGGACCCATTCTCCGGTGGGGAGCACTACCACTCAGACCTGAGGGACAGCGCTTGCACCTGATTGGCTCTGGTGAAGCACCCAGTTTTGTAATTGTGTAACATGTAAACTACACAAGCTCAGTTGCTTCATACAAGCATGTGCTTGATAGTTTGCTCCTGTAACTCCCTGTGATGCTGGAAGAGAGGGAGGGATGGGCGAGGAGCAGGCATGACTGCTCCTCCTCTTCGACGGGTGGCAGAGCTTCCTGCCGTCTTCCAAAGCCTGAGAGGCCTTCAGGCCCAAGGACAGCAGCAGGCTCCCCAGCATGCACGCACAGCTGAGGCTGATTCGATATCAGCTAGGGGCCACGTGTATAAACAGTGCTGAGCAGAAAAATGCCCTCAGAAAGCTGCGTAAGGAAGTTTCCATACAGAAATTCAGATGTATAAATGAACACGTGCTGTGAGAATCTGCGTACCTCTGCATGCACCGGACACCATACCTACGCAATGTTTGGAGACAGTGTGATATGGAAAGGCAGCGTGAGACCGAAAGGCAGCGGGAGAAATTTTCAAACTTTGCGTAAGCAGATTTCCGACTTTCTCCCTGAGCATTATTTTACGCATTCTTTTACTCAGAGTTTACATGTGACCCCTGGTGTTTGTAGTTCCCGTCATTGGGTCCTTTCTAAAGGCACAGCCTGCACTCAGCCCTGGGGAGGGGAGGGTGTGGTGTGTGGGATGTCTCTGCTTTCTCTCCTCTCAGACCTCTCTTACCTTGTACCAGGAGTTCTTCCTCATGTTGAGGCGGCCCATCCACATGTCGGACAGCAGCATCTGCGTGCAGGTGTGAGCCACGAACGGCCGCAGCCTCGACGACACGGCCAGCTTCAGGCAGGTGGAGTTGCTCCAGTTCTTCAGCTCGTAGGTGAGCAGCTTCATGGCCATGGTCTCGTCCTGCCGGAACGACTGCTCCAGCAGGTCCACCGCCAGTGTGCCGAACTCGCTGGACACCAAAACACTCCGTCAGCACACAGCACCCCAACATTACAGTGCACCCGGTCATAACGTTACACCACATAATTACACGTACATGTACCTGGAGTACCCCTTCAATAATACTCATAGTTACTGTGAGTACTGCAGTAATACTCATACATACAGGTACCTGGAGTACTGCTTCAGTAATACTCATACGTACTGTGAGTACTGTGATAATACATACCTGGAGTACCCCTTCAGTAGTACTTATACTTACTATGAGTACTGTGCTAATACTCATACCTGGAGTACTCCTTCAGTAATACTCATACTGTGAGTACTGTGGTAATACTCATACATGCAGGTACCTGGAGTACCCCTTCAGTAATACTTATACTTACTGTGAGTACTGTGCTAATACTCATACCTGGAGTACTCCTTCAGTAATACTCATACTGTGAGTACTGTGGTAATACTCATACATGCAGGTACCTGGAGTACTGCTTCAGTAATACTCATACTTACTGTGAGTACTGTGCTAATACTCATACCTGGAGTACTCCTTCAGCTCCTCGGAGGTGCCGTCCACCACGTCGCTCTTCTGGACCTCGTCGGCCATGGAGTGGCAGAGCCTGCAGGCCACCAGGGCCTTCGCCATGGACTCCTCCCCGTGCTGCCAGAAGAATAGCGCCATCTTCTGCCTCTTCATGAGTACTGCCCACACCAGCAGCTCGTTAAACGGGTACAGGAAGCGCTGCGTCTCCGGGTCGTCTATGTCCACCACCTCCTCCCTGCTCCTCTTCCTCGCCTGGTGTCTGGACGACTCCGGCTGAAACAAAGAGACAGACTCTGATTGGCCAGAAACTGCAAAGAGCGATTATGATTGGTCACACAAAGACATCATATGTCTTCCTCTCTGAGTGTGAGTGCTGACTGCCAGTGTCCAGAAACTACCAACTAAGTTGGACGTGCAGAAGCAGCTCTGTGGCTGGATTGAAAGGGGCACCTTGGGTTTGTACGGTTGCGCGGTCTTGAGGAAGTGGTTGTGCCTGGTCTTTTCCTTCTTGTCAGCTTGAACGCAGAACGACTCGCGGTTCTTGTGCAGGTGAGAGCCGCCAATGGTTATGTGCCGCCCAGACCTCTAAAGGAGGAAGACAGGAGGCCTTTAAACACGCCATCACCGCCGTGCTTCCTTTCATGCGACATCTCTCGGCGGGAAGCTTTCCCCGGCATTGCGCTATTGCGCTTCAGATCAGAATTCCTTACCCGGCTGTTGCCATAGAGATTGTTGTAAATGATCCGGAAGCGCTTCCTGGTGTAGTTGCACCTGTAGGTCCCGCCCATCAGGTACTCGATGACGAGGCCCACGTCTATCAGGGTGATTTTGTAATTTGGGGGAAGGTGACCCTACGGCGGCCCAGAGAACAGTCTGTGAATCACGTTTCCAAATCTAGCGGTGGAGTTGCATGCTACTACACACACTCAATGGGAGGGAACCTGTACCTGTTTGACCTCTTTTACAAGGTGAAAGAGGGTCGGATTTGTTGAGGACTGTTTCTGTAGGGAAAGAGAAGAGTAAATTGAAAGGAATACATTCAATGATATACTTATACTCCTGAAGTGCTATGAGGCATTCATGGAAAAAAGCAGGTGGGGCATTGACCCTAGTTCCTCCAAGAATAGATGAGCAGTGAGTACCATAGGTATGTGGGCGTGGCGTGGCTCAGTACCGTGTTGTAGAGCTCCTCTAAGCGGCCGATGGTGAGGAAGCGATGCATGCTCACTCCATTCTCAATCAGGAGCTTCACAAACTCCACCCTGTCCATCACCAGCGCATCCAACATGGCCTGCTCCAGGGAACCCACCTACAGTACACACACACACACAGAGGTACTGTACGTGCATACGCAACCAAACACACACGCACACACACATAGGCATGAGCAACCAGACACACATACACACACACAAGCAAACATGTTTTTTAATATGACAAAAATAGAGTAATAAAAGGCAGCTTTCAGTTATAGTGCACAGTGTCCTGCTCTGTATACCAGCAGCTGCTGCCCGTAGATGAACACGTGGTTCTTGGCGATGTCTACACGGTCCCAGGCCAGTGTGAGCACAAGCTGATCAAACGCTGATGCGTTCGTGCCTGCAGGAGAACACACACACACACACACACACACACACACACACACACACACACACACACACACACACACAGGGGTACAGATTAAATCCTGTTACACTTGTATATTCTTCACCTGGGATGTCCTGTTACACACTGCAAAAACCAAATCTTAACAAGCATTTTAATCTTATATTTACACTCTAGAATCTTATTTCTGTTACGTTTTTGCTCAATAAGACTAAAAGATTGCCAATGGGGTGAGAGAGTTCCACTCATTTCAAGATTTGCCAGTAGGGTAAGACAATTTCACTTGTCAAGCAAAAAGTAACCTAAAACAAGAAATATTTTCCACTTTAGAGGAAAAAAAAAAACTTTTTAAGTCTCATTACAAGACCGAAACACTTGTTAAGACAGACATTTTTTTGCAGTGCACCTGTACGGGCTCAGGGAGGAGGGGCTGTGGTTCTGCAGAGTGCTGCTGCTGTGGGTCCACTAGCCTGCACTGCTTCTTGTATTTCATGACACGTTTCACATGAATCAGCACTTTAATAATAAAGCTTTCCTACCAGTAATGTGGCTTTGCCAGGGAACATGTAGAATCAGTGCTGGCTTACGGACGTACAGGCCGTTTTCCTCATGACTCAGCACTTTAATGACCTCAGGAGTCCTAGACCCAAACACACCTTCTGCCCTATACACACTCCAAAATTCAACGGTATCAGCAGCTTACCTACTGATAAGCATTTAGACTAATACTGCACTATATTATTTGTTTGCTTAGCGCACGTCCATTACCAGGGCGGCTTACTCGTATGCAACTGGACGATTCAAGCAATATTTCGCATTCTGCAAACGAAACTGAGGGAAGAGGCGTGATCTGACATCCTGTACCGTCTGAGGTCAAGGCCGTTACATGACAAATGTATAAACACTTGGTTAACACAGAATAACAATAGAACTCCCACCCGCACACCCAGGTGTTGATTACCCTCAATGAAGTGTGAGAACAGTAGCATTCTATTTGGCAAACGGCGTGAGAGTCGGAATAGTGGCGATGGGTTGAGTCTGTTCACCTTTTAAAAGAGCTCTTAGTATGGCCACATCGATGTCCTGAGGATCCTCTGTTCCCGCGTGGTAGACGGTTATCTTTTCAGAGGAAAAAGGGGGGAAAACATTTTAAGGTTCACCCGGCTAAAGCTGAAATTTAAGAAGGCCAGTCTGTGATTTTGAGTTAACGTTTACAGAGTGACATTGGGCGCTATTCCTGTTCCTGTAATCGGATTATTTATGTTAAAAATGTGCTGCACCACTGGTATGGTCGGTCATATTGTTTGTCAAGCCGTCTATTTGAACATGAAAGGAGAGGTTTATCAAGCTTAGCTGAAGTGTATGAACAGCTTGTGTCAGGCTCCGGAGCATCTCATTCGGTTAAGACGCTTGTGGTCAGTGCAAGCTGAGCCCCATAGCCTGGGTATCTTTAGTTTGAGTCCGGCCTGAGTCATTAGCCTATTATAATCAGGAATCCACAGCAGTGGGAAATCGTGCAGGGGTAGAATGGGCGTAAGTTAGCCACGATTCCACAAGTACCCCATAGCTACTCACAAGGCACCTATAGGTTACCAGATGTCACCAGTCAGAGACGCAGCTCTCCTTCGATTGGTGCAAGCCCTCCTGTATTACACAGTTGCCTGTAGCTCGTGTGAGCAGAGTACTGGGCATTCAGAAAGAGAGGAGGAGAGGAGAACAGGGGGGAACTGCCATGTTTACCAGCTCCTTGTTCTTCATGCACTCCATCATGGTTTGAAAGAGGTGGACGGCGTCACTGTGGCTGAAGTTAAAGGTTTTTTTGATGGTTCCAATGATGTCCATTTCAACCCCATCAGGAAGAAATCTGAAAGACAATTCGAGCGACCTCTCCCATTTACAATAAGCACAATTATACTTTTTCCATTTAAAGCTGCAGTAGGCAAGTTTGAAAATATACAAGGCAAAAAGACTTCCCCCTTTTGCTCTCCTCCCTCCTATCTCGCTCCTAAGCCCCTCCCACCAAATGATGCTCCAGTGCACGTGCTGAGAAAGGCAGACAGGGAGGAGTTTATTCTACAGGGAGGATATTTTGCTTGTGGATAGTTGCCCTGATTGGTAGCTACATAGTTTGGTCTTGAGAAGACCGGTTTTTTTTTGATGGCCTAATACAGAGCCCAGGACACTCACAGAAACTGGATTTTTTCCCAGACCACTTGATTTATTGATAGCTGCTAGAATATAATGAGTAAATGTAATAATTTAGCCAAAATTATATCAAAAAAATCTTGCCTACTGCACCTTTAACAAAACAAAAGCTATTTAATAGTAATAATAATAATAATTACCGCTCTTAAATACTTCATTCTAAATTGGCAAGACTGTAAACATTAATAGAGCAGACCCAAAATAACTCATTTTGAGGATATTTTGAATCTTATGATTATATCCAAATACCCATAAACAGGACAGCATTCATTTATACAGCAGAATATTTACTGAGGGAATTGAGGTTAAACCCAGCAGTAGTGCCCCACCTCTGGGAATCAGACGCACAGCTGTCCTAAGGTCAGAGTGATGATACCCTCTATAGACCTCTTACTAAGACCGCCCACCTTTCCTTATCACGCCCTCAGCCTCACCCTCTGTCCTCGGTGTGCTTGTGGACGTAGGCCAGGACGTCGGCGGCCCGCCCGGTTCCCTCGCACACCACCACGGGTACAGGGGGGCTCTCCTGCAGGTACTCCAGCACCGTGAGGATCACGTTGGGCCCGCCCTCCAGGACCACCGCCACCACCGGCACCCCCTGCCCGATCCCTGAGCACACACGCAGGGCCAATCACAGCCTCGCACACACACGCAGGGCCAATCACAGCCTTGCACAGCTCAAACACACCCATCCCTGTATTTACACACACATACCTCAGAGTGACATAAAAAATGCCCTCTGACACATAACCAGCTCTACAGTGGGAAAGGGGCGTAATGAACTAGCCTGGTTCCAGCTCTACAGTGGGAAAGGGGTGTAATGAACTAGCCTGGTTCCAGCTCTATAGTGGGAAAGGGGTATAATGAGCCAGCCTGGTTCCAGCTCTACAGTGGGAAAGGGGTGTAATGAACTAGCCTGGTTCCAGCTCTACAATGGGAAAGGGGTATAATGAGCCAGCCTGGTCCCAGCTCTACAGTGGGAAAGGGGTGTAATGAACTAGCCTGGTTCCAGCTCTACAGTGGGAAAGGGGTATAATGAGCCAGCCTAGTTCCAGCTCTACAGTGGGAAAGGGGTGTAATGAACTAGCCTGGTTCCAGCTCTACAGTGGGAAAGGGGTATAATGAGCCAGCCTGGTTCCAGCTCTACAGTGGGAAAGGGGTATAATGAGCCAGCCTGGTCCCGGCTCTACAGTGGGAAAGGGGTGTAATGAACTAGCCTGGTTCCAGCTCTACAGTGGGAAAGGGGTATAATGAGCCAGCCTGGTTCCGGCTCTATAGTGGGAAAGTGGGAGGGGCCTGGTTATAGCTGTACAGTGGGAAAGTGGGAGGGGCCTGGTTATAGCTGTACAGTGGGAAAGTGGGAGGGGCGTGGTTCCAGCTCTATGGTGGGGGAGGGGCCTGGTTCCAGCTCTACAGTGGGGGAGGGGCCTGGTTCCAGCTCTACAGTGGAGAAGGGGCATGGTTCCAGCTCTACAGTCAGAAAGTGGGAGGGGCCTGGTTCCAGCTCTACAGTGGGAGGGGTCTGGTTTCAGCTCTACAGTGAGAAAGTGGGAGGGGCTTACTGGCATGGATCCTCTGCTGGCTGATGTGTTTCTCCAGGTGGCGGCGGAAAATGGCCTCCGCACCGTACTTCCCCACCATCCCATCATCCACCAGGAGGAAGTGGGAGTGCAGGCTGTTCAGCACGTTCAACTTGCTCAGGGGGTTCAGCAGCGTCTGGTAGGGCGTGACAACCTGAACACACACGACCACAAACCAGGTCAGGAACAGGCTGGTAGGGCGTGACAACCTGAACACACACAACCACAAACCAGGTCAGGAACAGGCTGGTAGGGCGTGACAACCTGAACACACACGACCACAAACCAGGTCGGGAACAGGCTGGTAGGGCGTGACAACCTGAACACACACGGCCACAAACCAGGTCAGGAACAGGCTGGTAGGGCGTGACAACCTGAACACACACGGCCACAAACCAGGTCAGGAACAGGCTGGTAGGGCGTGACAACCTGAACACACACGACCACAAACCAGGTCAGGAACAGGCTGACATACAGCGTTACAAATCACTTAAAATTTATTTGTAGCACTTTATTGTTATTATTATTACTATTAATCTTTTTTGTTTCTAAACTTTTTTTCTTCTTTTAAATGTCCTTCCCCGTTTCATTTTCCCTGTTTCCATGTTCCCCATATATCAGCACCACCTGTAAACTGTATAAATAACAACCATTTAATGTGAATTAGGTCAGACCTATACTTCAACTGGCTGAATACAACAATCGCTTTAAAATGGCTTCTTCTTGTAACGACACACGTGCAGACAGCGTGCTAGAATGGACATATTTAAGAGACTCTTATCACCCCCACACTGTGGGAGAACAGGGCAAAGGAACGCTTCTCACATCTCTGCCAATGAGGTCGTTTCTGTTCTCGATCACTCCCCAGGGTGCAATTCCTATGGTGCGGATTTTCCGCACTGATCCAGACGAATGCTCTTTGAGGGCATCCCCGACGTGCTTTGCCACGCCTGAATAACAAAAAAGTAAATGACAATAATCTAAATATTATTTCATTTGAACAATCTTAGAGATATATACTGTGTGTGTGTGTGTGTGTGTGTGTGTGTGTGTGTGTGTGTGTGTGTGTGTGTGTAAAATACAGGGATGAATAATAGGTGCTGATAAAACACATGGCACAATTAAACATAAGATGGCATGTGTGAAAACACTACGGGGTAGGAGCACAGTAAAATTCAATTAAAGGCTGTGTTGTAGAGATGCTTTTTAGTCCAGTTTTAAAGCTTTTGTGTCGGGTAGTGAGTTTAGATTGATAGAGCATTAAAAAATGTGGGGTGAAATCGCACAGAAAGCACAGTAAAATCTCCAATTTTATGTTTAAACTGACTGCAATATTTTGCTGACTTACAAGAATGCCAAATTACATGTCTCAGCCACATAAGACACAAAACGGGGTCCATAGCAATTCACCACAGGGTGGAGAAAAGTGAGGTATTTACTAACAGGTACTTACTGTGCACCTGATGTAGAAACCGCAACTGACTGACCTGACAAGTTACAATTATCTCTAGCCACACTACCAGTGACAGCACCAGGGATTACAGCTAAATAACAAGGCTAAATTCAGCCTGTACCTCAGAGATGTGATATAACTAAACGGGCCTGTATCCCCACGGTTCTTTAGCTCAGGCTAAACCGACCACACCCCACAGACACAACAGGGAGGACTGTCTCAACCGACACCGTTCCCAATACCGTGATCCAGGGTCCCAGGCCGTGGATTCAGTTAACTACTCAATCAGGCTCATAATTAGCTGGGAGATCCGCTGGGGTCAGAAACCACAGGAGCATTCCCAGGACTGAGACACGCTGTGACGGGCTAATGACTACATGAGTCTAGGACTAGGCACATAAGTGGTTCTAAATCTGTAAATCTTCATACCGTGTGTCACCCTTAAGATCACTCCTCATAAGTGTAATGTTCCCTGCAATAGACCACAAATGTCTAATATTGGCATTTTCCTTCATATCAGTGCTTAAATTTCCCAAATAGGGTTTGTTTAACTACTAAATCCTGTCCAAACGGGCCTATACACGAACTAGAAGGCCTTGGATCCCAGGATGCACAGCTGTGAATGTGAGTCCCAACTAGAGTAAGTGAGTTTTCTATGGTACAAACATATTTGGCACACACCTAAAATACAGAAACAGTATTTTTTTAAAGGGTGTGAGGATGTACTTCAGCTGCATGCAAGTTGCGTGTTTGGACCTGCTCATTGTGTGTGATCACAATACCGCTAGTCGCGTGACATCGGACAGTGTCGTAGCATGTGGCTTTATGGTCAGGTTTGGGGCGCGGTCTTGCCTGTGTTCACCCCATCGGTCAGGATCCAGGCCCCCGTGGTGACCGCTGCCTTAACCAGACCCTTTCCCACCACCTGCTTGAGCCGAGGGTGGAGGTCAAAGTTCTGGACGCCGCCGTGGACGGAGATGACGATCTTCGGAAGCTCCATCTGCCACTCTTTGAGCAGGAGTTGGAGGATGGACTCGGGTCTGGAGTCGTAGGACAGGCGCACATACTGCAACCAGGACAGAGAGGTTCAGAGTCCAGCAAGACCAGCACCATGTACCCACTGCATCCTGAGTTTAAGCACAATGGTTTACCTTGTGCTGTCAATGACAGACTGTTATGAATCAATCATGACTATGACCTCCCAAAGAAAAGCACTTTGATTGGTTCAAACCAGTTGCTAGGACACATCAGCTTCATACCATTTTGAAGTTTGTGGAAGCCTCACTAATGGCACAACCATTGTTACACTTCTCTATTTCCAGAAGCTCTACAGGAATCAACCGTGTAGTTTTAACAGCTTCTCTATTAAAAAATAAAGAATTGTGTTTTTGTTGGAAATATCCCACCTGGTGTTTTCATGGGATGTCAAAACACTTCTCAGAAACGTGGTGTTCGTTTACACTGGTAAAACTGAGATTAGGTGAGATTAAACCAGGTATGCTTACTAAATGACAGTTACAAGTTTCACTGGGGAAGGCAAGAGGCGCTTCTGAATTGCCATTAGTTGTCTGCAAGACCCAATTAATATCAGCAGTTTAGGTGAAAGGGAAGTGGGAGTTTGATCCTCCCTGACTCTGACCTTTGCTCTGTAAGAATGGGATCCTCCCTGGAAGTTGAGGATGCCAAAGGCATCAGTAGGGCGCTCCTCCGTGTGCTTCTCCACACACCACTCCTCCAGCTCGGGTATGCCGCCCTCACCCAACCTCAGCTCTGAATACTGCATGGCCAGGCTGGCAGTGAAGCCCGCATGCTGTCTCACCAGCCGCCCACAGCAGCACCTGGGACACAAACCATCCAGAACCGCTTCAGTACACTTGGGAGAGTCACAATGGCAATTTCAACTGCCCTAGTGAGAGGAATTAGAAGCCCAGCTCTCTGACCCCTACACCACACTGCCAATCATTAACCAGCACACAGTGACCAATGAGTGACCACTTCACCACATGGAATGCTTGTATCAATCAGAGCACATTCTTCCTTTCACCAGGCTTCCAAATTCAGAAGAAAAGTTAGTGAGGAAATAAAGTGAGACTTCACAATGCCCATAACGATTAGAGCTGCAATGAGCCGTTAACCACTGAGGCGTTTTATCTCCATAGCAAGCAATATGTCTAGTTCAGATCAGTGAGTCACTGATTACACATAACAGCATAAGAATATATAAATATGAAATCAAACCATTCGGCCCATCTAAGCTCAACGGTCAATAACAGTGCTGAGTTTACCCCGGCTCAGTTAGCTAATTGGTTATATACATGCATGCTGGTTCACTTGTTGATTTGACCAACAAACAAAAAAAAAACACACCCAGGTAAAAAGTCAGATCACACAAATGATTGGGATAATTAAATCATTAAGAGCAAGAAATCCAGAAATGGACACAGACCTACGGGAACACTGTTCCACACCCCTATTGAACATCCAGCACTGCATTAAGCCTGGACTTTCTCACCCCCTGTTCACACTGCAAGCAATTCACAGTTGCCGGAAGTCCATTCATTTTTCTATGAAGCTGAGCGACGGTCAGCGATTAAGGAACTGCTGGGTAACAAAAAAATTATCCGATAAATGTTGCCCAGTTTTATCTTTTCGCAGCCATAGCCTGTAACCGCCTATCAGTGTTCCACGTTTCCCATTTCTCCAACCGATATGATACCATTTTGTGAAGAATTGTTCCACCCCACTTTACTCATTGCAGCAATGGAGGATCAACTAGCCTCATAATTATGGTCCAAGCCTACCCTGTCCTGTTCAACCCTAAAAAGCATGTTGAGTTTTATACACCACTAGAGAGATGGCGATCTATCTATCTGTCATCCATCCATCTATCATCGAGACAGAGATTGCTAGCTGGCTAGTGAGAAAGACAGATATATCGCTAGCTTGCTAGCTATAATAAATAATAATTATCAGTGTCATGACATAACTATAAAGAATAGGCTATGTGGCAAATATGTCTTTGATATATTGTGTATTGTCGCTGTTTTTCTTCATCAAAAATTTGCGGCTGCACGTGCTGACTTGGAGAACACAACGGGAGGCTCTTACCCCGCCCTCAGCATAGTGGACTTGAGCGACCCAGCGACCGAGTCGCTCGCTGTGTGAAAGCAGGGTGAGGGTCCTTGCCTCTACTACATGACCTGACAAGATGGTCCATGCAATAAACGGCTTTCTGACGCTTTGCCTATTTTTGGGGCACATCTCACCCCAGACCAAGACCAACGTCAGAAACTGTCCAGGCTCACCTCACAAGCTGCTGGCAAATCTGACATCCTGGGAGACACCTGGGAAGGAAAATTAAAATCAAGTCATGCCTTTCTGGCCAATCATTAACAGTCTTGGGAATTGTTTAATGCAAAGAGGGGGTAGTTCTCTGGTGTTCTGCCAAATTTTCACACGGGTGGGGGCTGCCGATTTGTCAGCCCCTCACTTGACTGAAAAAACTCTGGGATACTTGAATCATGGGCATAGATTTAGATATGGATGATAGGGACATATCCAAATCAACTTTTAGGGAACACTGAAATGTACCTACCAATATCTTTTGATTATTCTGAAAGATTTCTGATTCCCTATAAATATCAGCTTCAAAAACAGACAACAGATCTCAAACTGAAATCCTGGAGGGCTGCTGTGTCTGCTGGTTTTTGATGTGTTCTTAAGTGCTTAATTTAAGCCATTGGCTAAATAGACCCCTGGCTGCACTCCAAAAAATGTAGATTTTGATTGGGAACAGTGGCAAATGTATTCCAGTAGCCTACTAGAAGATTGAAGAAGTGTTGAAAAAATCAATTAGAATTTAGCTAAATTGATAGAACAATTCATAACTAGCTAACATCACTGATAAAGCCACACTTTTGGTACATGTAGAGATTGCTTTCACAGCTAGTAACCCTGTATGTGCGCGTATTAGTGACAGGTCTATTAGCGCAAAGTGATGGAGGCAAATGGCTCGATGACCCTACAAGGCCTAATTACGTTGGAGGGGTGATCCTCCCCAATGTTCAGCGCAGTGTTCAGTGAAATGTACACATTTATGTCAATGTTAGGCTACATGCACTAATGTGAACGTGACGGTAGAACAGTCGGGTTAATATCTTCTCCCTCCATCAAACACGCGCACCCAATAACAGTCTGTGAAGAAATAAATGCCCAATCACAGCTACCAGTGTCTGTCATTTGACTTTCTGTCAAATCTGATTGGCTAAGCCTAATTTTGTATGAACAAACGATCGGGTCCAGTGAATTGAAGAAACGCTCCGTCGCTCACCAGTTTTTACGGTAGGCAAACACGTTTTAATTGCCTTGGCTTTCATAGTTGTTTCTGCTAACCATCTGTGTTATTTATTGTAGACTATCAGTGCATTTAAAAGCTGTTCTCATATGTTGCTTTACGGACTCGTATTTGCCTTATTGGTTCGTGGCATTTTTTGCTGGGGTTGGCAAAGATGCTTGGCAAATGTAATTTAGCTTGTTTGCCAGCTCGCTAGATAACCACTAAGCTGGTTTCCTCGCCTAAAAAAAGTGCCTGCCTCCGGAGGAAACGCATCCAATTTGGCGAGCTACCTGCGATAGCATTATATCTGTTGAATGGTGCTAATTGAACGTGATTAGTTTTTTCAGAATCAATTATGCTTCATACATAATATTGCTTAAGTAAATTAGTAGGCTGCCTGACTGATTTGTAAATAGCTATTTATGTTATAATAACTAGGCTACTGTACGCCTATAACTGTTGAAAACCGTTGTAATGACCAGAATACGCCGTAGACCTATATTCCAGCAGAATATAAAGCATTATCAGTGCCGGTAAAACGTCTGATGTCTAAGTTTAACGTTACTCATTGCCACCTTTGGAAAGTTTCCACTTTAGTTAAATTCACCTAGCTGGATTTGACCGAGTGCAGATCCTGTTTTGACTACAGGGAGGGTCAAAAACACTTTCCGGTTCACTCTGTGATCCGGTTCACTCTCTAATCACTCTGTGGTAAAGCATACAGTTAAAGTTTACATTTCAGGATTTACGAGGACAAAAAGGTGTACACCCATGAAACAGAACAAAGAACGTTGCTGCTCTGGTGGACGTATCTAACTTACTGCTAATACTGATGCTTTTGATATGACTTGTCGACCTTTTGCTGCCAAATAATTTTGGGCCTATATTTAAGATAGTCAGAAGAATACAGGGCAGTGGGTATTTGGTTCATTACAGGCAGGGTCAACTACCCCAATGCTGATTCTCTCAAACTAAAAGAGAAAACCTTCTTTTTTTTTTTTTTTAAATGAGGGCCTTGTTTACCCTGACAAGTGACAGTAGTATGCCTACTGAGAAGCTTTAAGCCCTATGAATACCGAAACTTTTATTTAGATGTATAAATAAACCTCACAAAGGGTCATTACTGTACGTGCTAGGTAATTTAACTTGGTAACTAACCATTTTCTCTGGGGTTCTTGTTTTCATCATCTCATGGATGTTTCCAGAAAACTTCAAGCAAATTTCAAGCTCCAGTTCACTCTCAGAAGAATGGGTCCCAAAAGGCTCCGTAGAGCAGTGGTCCCCAACCCTGTTCCTGGAGATCTACTGTCCTGTAGGTTTTCACTCCATCCTTAACAAAGCACACTTACACATTAATTACACTTATTAGCTGCTAACTAGTAGAAACGGGTGTGCCAAAATAGGGTTGAAATGAAAACCTACAGGACGGTAGATCTCCAGAACAGGGTCGGGACCACTGCCATTGAGGAACCCTATCTAGTTCAATGGTTCTTAGTCAGGCAAAAATAGTTAAATCTGGGAGTTTTTACACAGTGGGTTCCATAAACTAAGAACTAAAAATGGTTCCCCTATGGAGACAAGCTAAATAACCCTTTTTTTCTGAGAGTGTACAAGTAGTGGCTAAACTACTGATCATTTTTCAGATGATTCCCTTGGGTAGCCTGCAGAGGTGGAAATCCAGGGGACATAAAGTAAAAGTCCTGCCATATGTTGCTTCCACCCATAGACTCAGCCAGCTGATTTCACTAATTAGTTCTACCTCCTCACTGAAGAATTATGTTAATGAGCAAATCCAGGTGATTGGAGCAAAATACTGGGGAGGACTTTTACTTTATGTCCCCTGGATTTTCACCTCTGGTAGACTGAGATCTTTACAAGAGTATTGATGACTTATGTAGCGGAATAACATGTACATCGCCTTGCATTGCTGGTGTAAGTGTAAGGTTTCTCAGAGCTCTTATTTATTTAGTTGTTTAAGACATTCATTTAATTTTGAGAAACTCTCCACTTGCTTTGTGGGTAGATACTGCGAGAAATGACTGGCCCATTTATGATGCTGGCCATTTCACTGGCAAATAATTGATGAAAGGTAAAATTCCTCAGGTGTGAGGGAGTGTGCAGGGTGGTGCGTGCTTTTCCGATGAAAGAATAATCTGAGAGTAAACTCGTGTGCGATGGATAACTAAACGGAGGCGGCCGTGTTAACGGCGAGAGAGGGAGTCCTGTAAGAAGGCACAGAGAAATTCCTTCTCATAAGAGTGGCAGGGTAAATGAGGGAAGGCCACTTGAGCGTGCACAGTGGTGGCAGAGCGGGGACAGGGAGTCACGACTGCGTTACATAACCGGACCGCCAAGAACGACCCCTCCGTTAGACCTCCGCTACAGCGGTGCATCATGCATTCAACACAAAAACATGAAACCTAGTCTCACAAACTTACTGACCTTACTCTGAAACACAGAATTTACATTTACAATACAAACATTATTAAACATTTCCCTCGTCTTCTGATCACGTTTCAAATTTAAACGGTTTTCTCCTGCAGCTGTTTGCAGCTTTCCGGCGTCGGTTGCACCAAAGTTTTTCCCGGCACAGCGCAACCGCTTACCTGTGAGGATCTTTTGAGACTGGAAGTATGTACACACATTCCCTCTTGGTGAAAGTGCTTTCTATCCAGGATTTCTGGGACTGGAAAAGAAGTGGGAATGCTATTAAGATGCACAATTATGTATTTTATTACACTGGAAAAACGTACGGGACAATGCATCTGTCCAAGATCACTACATAAACTTGAGGGTCAAAACACACACACACACACACACTAAAATATACTTAAGAAATCAATAAAACCGGCCACAATATCCCAACTTTATTACATTTACAAGATTACTGTAACCCAGCAAGTTGAGTTTTAACTCAAAGAATTTTGTAATTAAAATCTCAAACCCCCCAATGCCTTTGTTCTCAGGCTAAATCTTACACGGGGGTTGGAGGTGCAGGAAGGTCATTTGGATTTAAAACCTGCATTCCACAGTCTTACAATGTCCAGAGAGCCTGTATTACACAAGACTGCTGTACCCTTCGTACAACAAGACTACTACATCAAAGCAGACTAATGAACCTGCCGGCACAGATTACTGTTCCTAACTTTGCAAATTAGCACATGAACCCATCTCTCCCCAGCTGTCACTAGACATTCCTGCAAAGAACAAACAAAAACAATTGAACTGTAAGAAATACAGCTGTAAATTAACTAAAACACTGAGTAACTTAGCGCTTCTTCGGTCAAAAGCTGATAAAACCTAAAATAACACTCACGATACAAACATCATTTAACCATTCCCCTCGTCTTCTCTTCACATTTCAAATTTAAACGGTTTTCTCAGTTCAGCCTGGTCAGTGTGTACCTCAAGCTCTTCCTCCTCATCTTTGTGCGATAAGGAAGCGTACAGGAACATAGCAAGAAATGTTCAGGCATCTCCTTTACTGTTCAAACTGCTCACCCTCAGCCTATATTGTTCCTTTGCACTCAACTCAATTGCTTAAGGCTCAAAGTCTACACAGGAATGGAAATTTAAAATAAACATTTTTCTGTTAAAAAGTTAATAGTCCTGCATGGTGGTTAATCTGTATAGGCTGAGAGAGAGATTGAGAGAGAGGAACAGAGAATGTAAGAATGCAATGAGAGCCAGAGAAAGAGGGGACGCTGAATTTAAAGCGGCTAAATTAATATACTAAACAGTCAACTAAGAAGGAGAAAGTGAGATGGTTCAGGGTTTATAAATATTTATTTGATGGTGAAGGTAGAAGGTAGACTGGGAGAAAAAACACTGTGACCGCTGAGATTCAGAGATTGTGACGCGACAGGTGAATGAGCCAGTACTCTGCTACGCTTCAACGCCCTTTGTCCTGAACTATGAGCATCATATTTAACCAACACAAAACTGTGGGCCTGGCGATCTCATATAAACAAAAAACATTGTTTAACCCCCACCCAAATTTTTTTTTAAATTTGCCTAAATTCATGACTCGAAGGTAAACACATTGCGGCTAGATTGAATCTGAAGGCCTGACTCTCAAACAGCGGACTCCAGCTTATTACTCGGCGAACACAGCACGTCTACCCATCCGTCGCCTTCTGAATTCATAATTTACTTGTTCCTATGACAACAGTGAGGTACTCGAGGGCCTTATAAGGTTGTTCTCTGAAAAAAAAGCTAACCCCGGAGAAAAAGCTGTTTGGACACAGCACCATAAATCAGACTGGAAAGAGCCATGCACCAGTAAAATGTATGAGAATTAGTTGAACCAGACCAGTTCTGCAGCTCCACAGGGGTTTACACAACAGTCTGGCTTCCAGGACCCGGTTATTTCATCTGTCAGTACAGATGCCCTGCATTGGGACATCAGTAGGCTCATCGCATCCTGCAGAAGATTGCTAGGTGGACCGTGGAGCCAAAAGGTATAAGTGACTGGCAGGAAGTGATTTGCAGGAAAGTGTTTGCTCATTTGCACGTGTTGTCTACCCCAAAATAATGTATTAATTCGTTCAGTTCTTATTTCAAAGCATCACATTGAACGCTTGTGAAACTAGCGTCCTGCTGTCTCAGGCTTCCTTGAAGGCCGACAGCAGGAATAAGCTGATGCATGTGAGAGTCTTAAAGGTGACTGAGTTGCTAATGGTGACGGCACACACTCGCACACTGCCAACCACAAGACGTGACAGAGCAGACTTAAAATAATCAGATGGACTCATTATAAAAGGTCCAGTGGAACACCTTCTGCAAATTAAATTGGAGAAAAGTGCCCACTCAAAGATGCATTTATTCTGAATACTTCAACATTGACACATCAACAAAAGCCACTAAGAATATTTATCTCTTAAATGAATGGCTTCTAAATCTTATGATCTATTCTTGCCAACAGAGCTTC